>CALZFC010000246.1:0-260000 GCA_945643635.1 Allodiplogaster sudhausi
AAGAAGAAGAAGAAGAGGGAGAGAGAAGGGAGAGATGGCTAGAGAGAGAAGAAGAAGAAGAAGAAGAAGAAGAAGAGGGAGAGAGAAGGGAGAGATGGCTAGAGAGAGAAGAAGAGAAGAAGAAGAAGAAGAAGAAGAGGGAGAGAGAAGGGAGAGATGGCTAGAGAGAGAAGAAGAAGAAAAGATGAAGAAGAGGGAGAGAGAAGGGAGAGATGGCTAGAGAGAGAAGAAGAAGAAAAAGATGAAGAAGAGGGAGAGAGAAGGGAGAGATGGCTAGAGAGAGAAGAAGAAGAAGAAGAGGGAGAGAGGAGGGAGAGATGGCTAGAGAGAGAAGAAGAAGAAGAAGAAGAAGAAGCAAGAAGAGGGAGAGGAGAAGGGAGAGATGGCTAGAGAGAGAAGAAGAAGAAGAAGAAGAAGAAGAAGAAGAGGGAGAGAGAAGGGAGAGATGGCTAGAGAGAGAAGAAGAAGAAGAAGAAGAGAGAAGAAGAAGAAGAAAAGGAGAGAGAGAAGGGAGAGATCGCTAGAGAGAGAAGAAGAAGAAGAAGAGGGAGAGAGAGGGAGAGATGGCTAGAGAGAGAGAAGAAGAAGAAGAAGAAGAAGAAGAAGAAGAGGGAGAGGAGAAGGGAGAGATGGCTAGAGAGAGAAGAAGAAGAAGAAGAAGAAGAAGAGGGAGAGAGCGGAAGGGAGAGATGGCTAGAGAGAGAAGAAGAAAGAAGAAGAAGAAGAAGAAGGAAAAGGGAGAGGAGAGAGAAGGGAGAGATCGCTAGAGAGAGAAGAAGAAGAAGAAGAGGGAGAAGAGAGAAGGGAGAGATGGCTAGAGAGAGAGAAGAAGAAGAAGAAGAAGAAGAGGGAGAGAGAAGGGAGAGATGGCTAGAGAGAGAGAAGAAGAAGAAGAAGAAGAAGAAGAAGAAGAAGAGGAGAGAGAAGGGAGAGAGGATGGCTAGAGAGAGAAGAAGAAGAAAAAGATGAAGAAGAGGGGAGAGAGAAGGAGAGATGGCTAGAGAGAGAAGAAAAAGAGAGAAGAGGGAGAAGAGAGGGAGAGATGGCTAGAGAGAGAGAAGAAGAAGAAGAAGAAGAAGAGGGAGAGAGAAGGGGGAGATGGCCAATTCCAGGACAGCCGCAACCACAACAAAGGCTTGCATTTCCGAGCGTGTGAGTTTAGCATTATTTTTATTCTCAATTATAAATACACGACTGGGAAAGCACAAAGAAGCTGAAAATACGGTATCCTCGGAACATTTCTTTAAAAAAACATTTATAAATTCGGCTATATACACTCAAAGCCGAATTCTTCTTTTTCTTTTCTTTTATTGATGTATAAATATGAGAAAGGGACACCAGATGAAGAGGAAATGATGGAAGCTCACATTTTACTTTTCCTCGTTGATGTCCCGAAAAAACACCTTCTTTCCTTCTCTATGTCCTGGATGATGCCCCTTTACATTCTCTTGCAAAATTCCTACCACAGTGCGCTGAATCTCACCATATCTCACGATCTCTAAAGCAATTCAATTGTTCATTCAAGAGAAATCCCAACAATGTAACAATCAATACGAAGTTAGGAAGGGCAGCACTTTTTCTCAGGAAAGTTGTCGTCAAAATAATATCACAATGATATTCCAGTACTTTGCAAGCCCTTAGCATCTTACGAATATCCGAAGCTTATTGATCTATTGATATGATCTACACATGATTTTTTTTCGTCCATCACCTGTTCTTTCTTGCAGGGACACTCTCGCGTGCTTCCCTCCTTCTTTCTCTCACACAAGAAAAGAAAGCGTTGAAAACTACGCTTTTGGCTACGGTTTGAATCGTCATAGAAAATCCTAACGGTTAGGACCGTAGGAAATCGGGTCATTTCAAAGCGTTGGTTTGAAAGCGTTGGGTAAGAAAGCGTTAGAAGCCCTCGGTGAGGGCAAAGCGTTGAGACTAACGCTTTCGTCTTATCATCGCACCTGCACCGTCCACCGCCTAATTCTCGCTCATTTATCACTCTCTCTCTCTATATCTCTCTCTCTCCCTCTCTCTCTCTCTCTCTCTCTCTCTATCTCTCTCTTCTATCGTCTCTGCCTCGACCATCCTCCGGATCAGGTTTGCTAATTATCTCACTTTTGCGAACAGCATATTTAACTGTTTTCGGCCCTTCTGTGACCAAAAACAACAGTTAAATAGAATAAAAACTAAAATAAAGTTCGCAAAAGTCGATTAATTAGCTAACCTGTTATCCGTTACAATGTAGGGAGTCGTTGTCGTCGCTTGAACCTAGAAGAAGTAGACAGAGAGAGAGAGAGAAAGACATTTTGCTCCTGACCGGACCCGAACCACCACCCCCCGCGCGCAATTTTCCCACGTTAACCACCAGGCCACCAACCCACCCAAGCACCTCCGGCATTGGATAACCTAGTGATAGGGCCCCCCCAGGTCATTTGAGCACAGATGTTCTTCTCTCTCTCTCTCATCTTTCTTTCTCTCTCTCATCTCTCTTTCGTTCTCTCGCCTCTCTTTCTCTCTCATCTCTTTTCTTCTCCCTCTGTCCATGTCTATTCAGCTACGTCAAATAATAATATAAACAAAACTAAAAGAGTTGGAGACCAAAAAATATCACGAAATTAAATACATATTTAGTGTGTCATATGATTTTCAATACTTATCAGAAAACGATTTTCCGGCCGCAGAGTATTTCTAACGCTTTCCAAAACCGAAAAGCTTTCAATCTCCATTAATGTGACTAAATGTTTTTTTTTCTTTTCCAAATCATTAACACGACGAATGTTAGACAAAGTGGGAAGAGTTAACAACCTGTTAAATGAGAGAGACAGTGAAGAGAGAGACAGAGAGAGAGAGAGAGAACGAGAGAGACAGTGAAGAGAAAGTAAAAGAGAGTGAGAGAGACAGTGAGAGAGAGAGAGAGAGAGAGAGAGAGAGAGAGAGAGAGAGAGAGAGAAAGTGCGAATGATAGTGGTAATGAAGAGAGAAGCCGATCGCAGATAATTTTGGGAAGCGTACTCCGCAACGCTTTGCAATGAAAAGCGTTGCGATCAACGCTTTGCAAAGCTGAAAATCGTTGCGATCAACGCTTTGCAAAGCTGAAAAGCGTTGGGGGGTCTACGCTTTCCAAATAGTCGGCCGAGGCGCCTCTAAAAGCGTCATTCTCAACGCTTTCAACCCCAACGATATGGCCAAAACGCGTTCTCAACGCTTTATTTTCTTGTGTGTCCCTCTTTCCCTCTTCTTCTCTCTCCCTCTTTCCCTCATTCTTTCCCGCCTTCTTTCTCTCTTTTCTCTCTAGTCAGTTTTGCAATTCTCCTCAAGTACATCGCATCCACTCGGCTGGCCTTCCTGCCATTTCCCGCAAGTCTAGCGCACCAATTTTTCCGGAGCTGTCGACGCATGCATCAGAGAGGTTTGAACGATAAAAGAAATGGAAAAGGGGAGAGAGTGAAGAGAGAAGTAGCATGAGAAAAGAAGAGAGCAGAGGGAGAAAGAGAGAGAGACGTAGAAAAGCCGCATCCGAAAGAGTACTTCCTGCTGTTAATATGAGAGACTGCCACAAAGGACGGTGCTCGCAGACGCTTCTGCCGAATCTAATGCATAATAGCGCAAAGACAGAGAGAGAGAGAGAGAGAGAGAGAGAGAGACAGTGAAGAGACGGGGAGAGGAGGGGGGGAGAGAGATTGAAGTAGAATAGTGAAGAGGGTGAGAAAAATGAGTGAAACAAAAGGAAGGAAACTAGGTCTTTTCAAAAAGACAAAAAGACAACTACACACAAGAAAATAAAAGCGTTGAGAACGCGTTTTGGCCATATCGTTGGGGTTGAAAGCGTTGAGAATGACGCTTTTAGAGGCGCCTCGGCCGACTTTTGGAAAGCGTAGACCCCCCAACGCTTTTCAGGTTTGCAAAGCGTTGATCGCAACGATTTTCAGCTTTGCAAAGCGTTGATCGCAACGCTTTTCATTGCAAAGCGTTGCGGAGTACGCTTCCCAAAATTATCTGCGATCGGCTTCTCTCTTCATTACCACTATCATTCGCACTTTCTCTCTCTCTCTCTCTCTCTCTCTCTCTCTCTCTTCACTGTCTCTCTCACTCTCTTTCACTTTCTCTTCACTGTCTCTCTCGTTCTCTCTCTCTCTCTCTGTCTCTCTCTTCACTGTCTCTCTTATTTAACAGGTTGTTAACTCTTCCACTTTGTCTAACATTCGTCGTGTTAATGATTTGGAAAAGAAAAAAAAACATTTAGTCACATTAATGGAGATTGAAAGCTTTTGGGTTTTGGAAAGCGTTAGAAATACTCTGCGGCCGGAAAATTGTTTTCTGATAAGTATTGAAATCATATGACACACTAAATATGTATTTAATTTCGTGATATTTTTTGGTCTCCAACTCTTTTAGTTTTGTTTATATTGTTAATTTGACGTAGCTGAATAAGCTACTCACTTCCTCTTTCATCTTCGATTCGACAAGGAAGTCGCTGACCTTTGGGGCTTTCTCTGTCTGCTCATGCAAGTTCCGACCTACGCGCCAAAATCGAATACGGCAAATGTGTTAGCAAGGCGGATCAATACCCTCTTTTCGTCTGGTACAGTGAATGGAGCCTAGTTATACAGCGAAATTGTACAGTGAAGGATAGAAATCGTGGCCTTCTCACTTATTTCTATTTTGCTAATTTTAACTTTGTTGACTATCTTATATTCTATGTGCTTTGCTTTAGAATTCACTCATCGTGGAAGGGTTGAACTTTTACCTCGTACGAATTAATCCTCGCTCAGTTTTTCTGTCTACTAGTCGTTGTTTGACTAATTTCTGTAAAAAATTCCTTGTTCTTTTTGACCTATATTTATTCTATTTCAGAAAAAAATGCCGTTGTTAGATGTGTACCGGGTTTTAAATCTGTGAATAAGTCTCCCTATGCTTGTAAATGTTGCATTCTTGTTCTGTTTGAAGGATTGTTATTTCCTGTACTCACACAAAAATAAACTGTAATATCGAGCTTGAGTCGTAAGGGCTTGAAAATTTTATTCCCTACAATCACTTTCTTCAATTTTTTTTTCAATTTATACGGTGTAACATGGAACACTAGATGTAACACACGTGGTAAAATGAGAAGTAAAAAGAGAAGAAAAGAAAAGAAATAATAATGGAAACTAAGACGAAGACATATGTTTTTTTTTTCGTTATATTCTTCGTCGCCTAACATAACCACTGTTTACTCACTCTCTTCCTCTGTCTCTCTCTCTCTTTCTCTCTCTCTTCCTCTGTCTCTCTCTCTCTCTCTCTCTCTCGCTCTCTCTCTCTCTCTCTCTGTCTCTCGGCACTGCATGCTGATCGATCGCATCCGACCCCACTTGAAATGCTGTATCCATCTGTCTTTCCTTCTCTCGCCTTCTTCTCTCTCGCCTTCTTTCTCTCTCTCTCTCTCTCTCTCTCTCTCTCTCCTTCTCTCTCTTTCTCTGTCTGTCGTTCTCTGTGCCTGTCTCTGTCTCTCTCTCTCTCTCTCTCTTTGTCTCTCTCTCTCCCCTCCGCAGTGAGCAAGACAATGAGTGCATGTATAATCGCAAAGTATTTCGCTCATTAGCACACATTCAGCAACTATTACTATGCAAATTACCGTTCTCACGCATCTCAAAACAACTTACAATTAACAGGCTGTGAATGAAGGCGAAACACAAATCTTCCACTTTGTTTTACATTTGTAGTGTTAATTATTCGAAAAAACATTTAGTATCATTAATAGACATGGACAGAGGGAGAAGAAAAGAGATGAGAGAGAAAGAGAGGCGAGAGAACGAAAGAGAGATGAGAGAGAGAGAGAAAGAAAGATGAGAGAGAGAGAGAAGAACATCTGTGCACAAATGACCTGGGGGGGCCCTATCACTAGGTTATCCAATGCCGGAAGGTTCTTGGGTGGGTTGGTGGCCTGGTGGTGTTAACGTGGGAAAATTGCGCGCGGGGGGTGGTGGTTCGGGTTCGGTCAGGAGCAAAATGTCTTTCTCTCTCTCTCTCTGTCTACCTCTAGGTTCAAGCGACGACAACGACTCCCTACATCGCAACGGATAACAGGTTAGCTAATTAATCGACTTTTGCGAACTTTATTTAGTTTTATTCTATTTAACTGTTGTTTTGGTCACAGAAGGGCCGAAAACAGTTAAATATGCTGTTCGCAAAAGTGAGATAATTAGCAAAACCTGATCCGGAGGATGGTGGAGGCAGAGACGATAGAAGAGAGAGAGAGAGAGAGAGAGGGAGAGAGAGAGATAGAGAGAGAGAGAGTGATAAATGAGCGAGAATTAGGCGGTGGACGGTGCAGGTGCGATGATGAGACGAAAGCGTTAGTCTCAACGCTTTGCCCTCACCGAGGGCTTCTAACGCTTTCTTACCCAACGCTTTCAAACCAACGCTTTGAAATGACCGATTCCTACGGTCCTAACCGTTAGGATTTTCTATGACGATTCAAACCGTAGCCAAAAGCGTAGTTTTCAACGCTTTCTTTTCTTGTGTGTAAACAGAAAGGTTTCCCCGAGCGCAACCTTGATTCAAAGTTCTTTTTTAGTCTACATTGAATAGCAGATATGTATTTCACTTCGATAGCCCGCCAAGCACCAGCTCTCCTTCCTCTCTCTCACTCTCCCACATTCTCTCTCTCACTTTCTTTCTCTCACTTTCTCTCTTTCTCACTTTCCCTCGCGCTCTTTTTCCCTCACTCTCTATCTCTCGTTTACTCCTTCCTTTTCCTCTCTCCCCCCTCTCTCTCTTCGGTTCTCTTCTCCTTTCTCTCTCTCTCTCTCTCTCTCTCTTCTCTCTCTCTCCATTCCCCCACTCTTCCCTTTCATATCGCTCTCTATATCCCTCTCTCCCCATTTCTCTCTCTCTCTCTTTTCCCTCTCTCTCTTGCTGTTCTCTCAATCTGCTCATCATTCCTGTCGCCTTCGATCCCCCCATTTCGGTCCACGTGCAAACCTACTCCGTTAGTCTTCCGATCTTGGCTCTAGAGCTGGGCCGTTTTTTGGCAGCTTTCGTTCCCACACTAGAAAGGTTAGCCAATAGCCTGGGGGAGCAGAATGAGAAAGTGTATGGAGGCGAGAGAGGGAAAGAGAGTGAGAGAGCGAGAGCAGGATAGAGGGAGAGAGAGAAAGGGAGAAGGATAGCGGATGCCCCATGCCATATCCCCTCCCTACGAGCCCCACCGTGTTTTCGTCGCTTTGCTATCGCAGCGAAGCAGATGCCGAATAAAGGAACCCTTCGGAGTCTGCATCTCTTTTTCCTCTTCCTTTCCCTGGCCTCGTTTTTATACTCCCTCTTTCCTTCTCCTTCCATGTTTGCCATATCCATAATATCTCAGCTCTCCCTTTCTTCTCCGTCTCTTCAATCCAGCCAACTCTCTTTTCTCCTACTCCAGTTGAATACAGGCAACTCGAGATAGCTCCGTCTGATTTCTCCAACGGCAATGCCAACGCGTCCAGATCATATATAAGAAGGAATCTAGAACGCCATGGTCGGCGGGATAAATGTAAGTTTATATGCTAAGGAATCCTAATTAATGCAATTTGTTGTCAGCTTCCTCAGCATGTCATTCTTCCCGTTCCATAACATATCTCTGACTTATCTCTCTTTCTCTCTCTCTCGCTCTCTCCAGCTCTCTATATCATGCAGTTCTGTTTTCACTCCGTCTTTCCCACTGACACAATCTCCGGCAGCCGCTAGTCCTTGGTTGTCATTTCTAATTCAATCGGAACATCTCCAAAGCACTCGGCAGCGGAAACTTCTCTGCATTACTGATTCCGTCATCAGAAATTCATTGCTTCATACATAGAGCTCGGATTGGGAAAACGTTCACACAGTCACGTGCATAAAAGAAAAGGCATGAAGAGAGAGAGAGAGAGAGGGAAGGAAAGAAAGAAAGAAAGAGTGAGAGAGAGAGGAAGAAGAGAAAGAAAGAAAGAGTCAGAGAGAGGGAAGGAGAGAAAGAAAGAAAGAGCCAGAGAGGGAGGGAAGGAGAGAAAGAAAGAAAGAGTGAGAGAGAAGGAGGGAAGGAGAGAAAGAAAGAAAGAGTGAGAGAGAGAGGGGTAATGAGGGAGACTCTTTGGATGGAGAAGCCCAGACGAGCAGTGCCTTCTTCTGACAAGGCGGCAGTCCAATTCTATTAGCTTGTATGTAGCGAGGAGCTGGCGACTGGGCTGATGGGCTTACCAAAAAAGGAAGGACAAAATGTAATGAGCAAAGGAGAGAGAGAGCAGATTAGAGAATGAGAGAGAGAGAAAGAGCTAAAGATAAGCTTTAAAAAGGAAACAAATCGGAGCACACGTTTCACAACACAATATGAAAATGGAAGAAGCTGCAATGCATTATGAAAAGGTCCCTAAAAGGCTGACCTGAGGCATAAACACTTTGTTTTAATAATTAAACTAATTTGATGTTTTGAAGGCCTATTATGTATGCAAATGATTACATTCATGGCAGTAGGTAAGACCTGGGAAATACATGTGAGTTTGGGCAAAGTTCAATGTTACGCTTGAAGATCTCATCCACGGACAGAGTAGTGTTTGTCATGCCATCATTACTCTACGTCGTCTTCTAATTCTCTTTATTTCTTTCTCTCTCTCTCTCTCATTCTCAGCATCTCTCTTTACTTCCTCCAACTGACGCAAAAGCATTGGCAAATAGAGTGGAGAAGCGCAATAAATTGTTTATGAAGGAGAACATCATGGAAAGGAAAGAAAGAGGAAAAGAAGAAGAAGAAGGAGAGGAAGAAGGGCATTCCATTACAGTCTCATCAAACATCCTCGCACAGACAAGCGGGCTACAACTTTTCTAGCTAGGCCTTTCTCAGAGATAAATACACCTCGATGTTTCTCTAGTTCACTTTCGTCATATTCTGAGTCCTTAGTCATCCTCAAGGGTCGTGGAGCTCCTATGCGTAAGGAGTGAAAATTACAATTTTTTTTTCCTTTCTCGATGAAGATCATAGCAGAACTACATAAGTGTACAAAGGTTTAAGTAAAAAAATGACAAAGTCGAATTTTTAAAACAATTCTTCAAATATATGTATGTTTAAATGCTTAACACTTACGAAGTATTAAAAAAAACATATGTCTAATAAAAGAGAGTAGCGGACTGACCGTGCGCAGACTGCAGAGCTCGGGCTCCAGACTCTCCTCCACGTCGATGCTCACCTGCATGGCATAAGGAATGATTTCCATTCAACCATTCACACTCCTCCCCTCCGGTGATCGGATCGATGTTTCGACAAAGAAAGAAGGAGAAATAGAGAAACAGAGAAGGAGAGAGAGGAGAGAAAGAGACATCGAAAGAGAGAAATAGTGAGAGAAGCAGACAGGGCCAGCGCATTTTCATCTTTTCTCTCACTCAGTCTCGGCTCTCTCCTTAGTGGTATCTATTTCCTCTTGCTTTCATCATATTTATCACGCTTCCTGAATTTTTTTCGCCATTGGGCCGCCTAAACAAATTTCGCCGCCTAAAAACGGCCCTGAACAAGCAAAAAAGCAATAACAACTGCCCCAAGAAAGCTTCAGAATTACTTTTTGGTGAATGAAGCTTGAAAAGAGATATAAATTTAAAAAAAAAAACATGATAACTATGCATAGCAATAGGTGGCGTGATTTATTGCACTAATTGTAAGGCAGAGAATCAGAGCAGACAAACAGAGAAATAACTAAAGAATTCCACAAACATCCAAAATTCAGAACTTATATTGTTAAGTTCAATTTTTCAAAACTATCGAGGATGCCGGGCAAACTGATATAAATTAAATTACACTAATTTAATCCTTAAGTTCATTAAGAACAATCTCAAGTTCGTACTCCTATGCATATAATAATAATAAAAACTTTACGAAAACGATTACAAGAAACGGTAAAATAGGATAAACTTGAGAATAAAAAAATATATGACTTTGAAGTTTAAAAGAGATAAGAAATATGACCTCGTTCTTGCCGTGGAGAAGCTTGAAGCCGTCAGCGAAGGCATTTTGGAATCTCTTCTTGGCACGCTCCATAGCCTTCCGACAAGATGCACGGCCACTGTTCAGGCGGGCATCCAAAGAGTTGAGACCTGCAGAGAGAGCGAGAGAGAGAGAGAGAGAGACGGAGAGAGGGCGAGAGAGAGAGAGAGAGACGGAGAGAGAGAGACGGAGAGAGAGAGCGATAGAGAGAGAGGATTGGAAGTGATCGAGAAAGAAACGAGAAGGAGATATTAGGAAGAGGTCTAAGATGAGTACGCCTAATCGGCAGAAAAAAAAAGCGGTCAATTTAAATGCTGAGATAAGCAAGAAATCGACGTGGAAGCGGAAGAGCGAGGAGAGAGAGAGCATGAGAGAAAGAGATACAGACATATAACGAGAGAAAGCAAAAGGAACAACATGTCGAGAGGAACGTGGACGGAAGCCAGGAAAATGGTTCGGTCGCGCATTTGCGGATGCCCATCGCTCTCTTTCTCTGCCACTCTCGCCCTTCTCTCGCTCTCTCCCTCCCTTTTATCTCTACGTAAAGGCTGCATGGAGAAAGAGGGAGGGGGAGCCAGCAGAGAATCTTAATAGAAGAAATAGTGAGAAATGAAGAAATATACAAAGTGCATAGACATATGCCAGAAAGAAAAAGACGCGAACTCCCTGACCGTGGGAGCATCCTCTCACTCCCCCCCCACTCCTCTCTCTCTCTCTCTCTCTCTCTCTCTCTCTCTCTTTCTCTCTCTCTCTATCCCTCTTTTTCCTTTCATTCTTCTTCTTTCTCTCTCTCTGCATCCCTCTTTTTCCTTTCATTCTTCTTCTTTCTTTCTCTCTCTCTCTCTCTCTCTCTCTCTCTCTCTCTCTTTTTCTCTCTGCTGTCTCCTTTTGCCTGGATAGAATGTCGCTCACTTGTGTTGCGCATGCATGCACTTTTGCATGGGAGTGATGACAAGGAATCTGAAAAAGATGAGAGGGCTAGAGATGAAAACGAACAGAGAAAGAAATAAGGAATGAGAGAAAAACAGAAGAACAGTTCCATGCATGAACGAACACATAAAAAAATTTGAAAAGATATCAACACACTAGTTATTTATGAACCAATAAGCAGTAAAATATTTAATTTTGTTTGGTGCATTTTTTTGTGTTGGTGCTTTTTGGTTGAGTGAGTAACACACCATCAATCAAGTTGACCTAGCGAACTTCCGACACCCGATTGCACTCCAGGGGAATCAATGATCTTCCTCGCAAGCACTAGTCACTCCCGTTTTTAGTTTCAAGGTCTCATGATATCAACCATGCGCGCGTGTTGTGGAAGGACAAGAAAACGGCCCCACACGCGAAACTCTCGCGTTTGGGTCCTCTCTCTCTCTCTCTCTCTCTCCTCTTTCTCTCTCTCTCTCTCTCTCTCTTTCTCCCTCTCTCTCCTTCTCCCTCTCTCTCCTCTCGCTCTCTCTCTCTCTCTCTCTCTCTCTCTCTCTCTTTTCCTCCATTTCATCGCCTATTCCTCTTCGAAGGTCAGTCATTCCTTCTCTTAGCTGTCGCAGCTCACTTGAAAGATGAAGTTTCAAGTGCACGGAAAACGATATTCAATTATTAGTTAAGAATTTCAGTAATTAGTTTTGAAAAGTTCATCTCCGTGGATGTTCACTTTGGTGCTTTCGTGTTCGTTTCTCAGAAGGGTCGGATGTAACAGAAGAAGTGGAGAAGGTCATCGACAACTTTGCCCCGCAGGCAAAAGGCCACGGAGAGAGCGAGTCAGAGAGTGACGTGCACAATTTAGACGAGAGTGAAGGGAAGAGAGGAAAGAGAGAGAGAGAGAGAGAGAGAGAGAGAGAGAGAGAGAGAAAGAGAGAGGGCAATGAACAGAGGGAGCGTGGTCCTGGCTGGGTAAAGAAAAATGAGTTACATAATGTACTTTTAAACAGAATAAGCAAGCGGTAAAAAGCCAGTTCTAGATCCGAGAAAAAAAGTAGAAGAAACCAGGTTGGAAAGGCACTCGTGTTGCATTGTCAAGAGAGAGAGAGGGGAGAGAGATGTTGCATTGTCAAGAGAGAGAGAGAGGGAGAGAGATGTTGCATTGTCAAGAGAGAGAGGGAGAGAGAGAGAACGAAGGAAGATAGAGAGCGAGAAGCAGAAGGGAAAGAATGCCGGTGCGTTCCGCATCCTGCCTCCTTCTTTTCATTCTCTAACCGTCATTATCCCTGTCTTTCTCGTCGGCATTTCATTCTCTCTCGCTCTCACTTCCCTCTCTCTCACTCCTCTCTCTCGCTCTCACTCCTCTCTCTCTCTCGCTCTCACTCCTCTCTCTCTCGCTCTCACTCTCGTCTCTCTCTCTCTCAGCTGCCACGAAGCCCATAATGACACGAGGCGAGCTCCCACTACCCAAGGGGCCTAAGGCCGACTCGAGTCCCTAAAAGGAGTGCCTAAGAGGGACGGTGGGTTGGTGCCAGAAAAAATAAAAGACGACGAACAATGCAGAATATAAAGAATATAGAAATGAAAGATGAAGTCGTGGAAGAAAAATATCATTTTATGGCAATTTAAGACTACTTTGGCTGATACTTTGGTTACTAGGAATTGAGACAGAGGGAGAGAAATCAGTAGATGAACCGAGTTGACAAAGCGAGGAAAAGTGTGGCAGGACAAATTCCCAGGGCTCACGAGAGTGGACGACTCCCACGCAAGAAGAATGTACTCACGCGGCCATACAGGGAGAACGAGAGAGAGACAGAGAGAGAGAGAGAGAGAGAGAAAAAGAGAGAAGTAGAGAAAAAGAGAGGGAGAAAGAGAGAATGTGAGAGGGAGAGAGAGAAAGAGAGAGAGAGGGGGAGAGAGAGAGAGCGAGTGCGAGAGAGAGAGAGGGAGAGAGAGAGGGGGAAAGAGAGAGAGAGAGAGAGCGAGAGAGAGAGGGAGAGAGAGGGAAAGAGAGAGAGAGCGAGAAAGAGAGAGAGAACCGGAAAGAACGAAAAGAAAAGTTGATTAACACTCAATTCAGACAATGCTTATCCGTATCATAATGTGAAATGGGAAAAACAATAGAAATACATACAGACAGGAAATTACGATGTGTTAACACTTTTTTTTAATTCCCACTAGAAAGTATTGCCAATAAAAGAAAAGGAGAGAAAGTCGTGGATCTCAGAAGGTGATAAAAGAGATAAAAGAGATATAGAAGGAGATAAGCGGCTTAAAATGATTCTGAGTTCGCTGGCGGCGAGAAGGGAAATCTCCCTTTTCATAAAAAAAAAGTTCAATGTTATGCGATTGTTTGCACAGAATTGGAGTCCGCACATCATCTAACGACGATTATACAAGTATACAGTGCAAGGGGGAATGCTACCCAATGGCTTGCTAATCTTTTGACAACCACAATGTAACCTACAACGTTCTGCGTCCAAACATATACTCAAACCATATTTTCATGACAATAGAATATAAGAATTAATCCCGAATTCAAAAGGCTAGAATATTTTCCGCATAAATCCATACATAAAGTTAAGGTTTTGCCCTAATTAACGAAAGTAAATATTTTTCTTAACTTACGTTCTCATGCCTCTTTCATTTTGTATACCACCGTTCGCAATATGCATATTTACAAGACTTGAAGACAGAGAGAAAAGTGGAAGAAGATGGGAAGTGAGAAGAGAAAGCGAGAGAGCAGGCCATCTCTAGAGAGCACGGAAAGGAGACGAATCAAGCTGGCTTCTTCATGTATGGATTTACGTTTGTGTGCTTGTGGGTGTACTTGGAATGCGAGAACTGATGGCTGCAATCACCAAGAAGGAGAGATCGCAGAATTGAGACAGGGCTATGGAGAGAGGGAGAGAGATGGATGGACAGAGAGAGAGAGAGAGAGAGAGAGAGAGAGAGAGAGAGAGAGACAGGGAGATGCGGGGAGGGTAAGAGACGGAATAGAGAAAGAAAGAGTGAGGTAGAGATTGAAGGCTCCATGATTTTTGGTCAAATGATTTTTGGTCAAGTGATTTTGGTCAAATTTTTTTTTGATTGTTGGTCAAATGATTTTTGGTCACATGATTGTTGGTCAAGTGATTTTTGGTCAAATGATTGTTGGTCAAATGATTTTTGGTCACATTTTTTTCACAAATAAGTGATTTTTGGTCAAATGTTCCAAATATCGCAAATAGGTGCAGGTTTGAAGGTGACCATAAGGGAAAACTCCTACCACGAAGTGGGGTTCTTCTACTAGCCTCTCTCTCTGCTCTAGAAAATTGGGGTATGAGCCAACGTGTTAAGAAAAACCCGGCCAATGTTGTTTGCGCGCCCCATATGCATGCGATTCAAGCGCAGGTGTTCAATGGCCCCGTCGGCCACGGCGTAGCTCTGCCACTTGCAATCGACGTTTCTAGCTCAACCTGACCAAGTAAGGCGAAAAAACGAGAGACACTATGTATTCGCCTCGGACCTCCTATAAATATGCATCAAATTTGCGGTAAAGGCTGGCGGGGACGCACAAGTCGCCCTCCGGAACTGTATGGCATTGCCTTTTGTGCCGGAGAGCAAAGTGGAGAATTCATTTGAACATTGTTCGGACGAATTGGAGGAAACATCAGCTCCACTCGGCGCCATTACTGCATTCAATGATTACTTCAAGTCCACGTGGGTTGGCAGGATCCACATATTTATTTGATTTTATTGCTCAAATTGTAAAATTTGACCAAAAAACACCTATTTGCGATATTTGGAACATTTGACCAAAAATCACTATTTGTGAAAAAAATTTGACCAAACATCATTTGACCAACAATCATTTGACCAAAAATCACTTGACCAACAATCATGTGACCAAAAATCATTTGACCAACAATCATTTGACCAATAATCATTTGACTAACAATCAAAAAAAAAATTTGACCAAAAATCACTTGACCAAAAATCATTTGACCAAAAATCAGGACACCGAGATTGAAGGGGAACGGAGAGACATTGCGAGAGGCAAAAGGAAAAATAAGCTTTTGCAGTAAAGGCATGAGAGAGCAAGAAAGAAGTGAAAGAACAATCGTCTTGCGAACTCGTTGAGAAGTAAAGAATAAAATAAAACAGACCTAGGAAACTAAACAAGCTGCCACGAGGTGCCGCCGCTGCCTCGGGAGGAGCAGAGGGGGTGGGCTTCGAGTCACTTCAGGGATCGGCGGAATCGGAATAGGGATCGGGATCTGACTCTGCCCCGGACTCGGCAGCATAAGAAAGGCCTCGAAGACGGTGTCATCCGCCCCTTCTTCGTCCCCCTCTCCCAGCTCATCCTCTTCCTCCTCTTCTCCTTGCTTCTCCACAACGAGCGGCTCCTCTGGCAACTCTTCGGATGACCGCATTCATGGATCGGAGCTGGGACTTTGCCAGGAATCGGCCTGGCTTGGATTGGAGGGGAGAAAGCCACGAGATGATGACAGTTATATTGAAGGTGTATATGTCATCCCTCGAGGGAGGGAGATGCTGCCTGCTGGCAGGGATAGAGGAGGGGAGGTGATGCCTGGCATCTCTCGCCTATTATCCCTCTCTCTCTCTCCCTCTCTCTCTCTCTCTCTCTCTCTCTCTGTCTCTCTCTCTCTGTCTCTCTCTCTGTCTCTCTCTCTGTCTCTCTCTCTCTCTCTCTCTCTCTCTTCTGTCTCTGTTACTTTCGTTCTCCCTCCTTTACTCTCTTTTCCTCCAAGCACACGCCGTCGCATCCTGATTCCGGTAGAGGAGGCCTTTTCCACGCCACTCCATCCGGGTGAGAGAGCACGAGGAAGTGAGAGAGTGGTCAGACATACAGATAGGGTCAGAGTGCCAATGGAGGGTGAAGAGAACACAGCTGTCGAGAGTTAGAAAAGAATATGAGGAGAGGAAGGCAGAGATTGAGAGGAAGCTCCTTGATGGAATAGACATGCACAGGTATGTATTTCCAAAACGAAAGGTGCAAAAAGGAAAAAGTCCATCTCTCTGGAAAAAAGCATATGTATGCCTGGGAACGGGTGAAGTATCCAATCAGTGGTAAGGTGATATCCATTCCTAATTAGCAACAGGTTTCTAGCGAGCAGTGGATGCTGAATCAACACGAACTTTACGGATTTCAGCTCCTGGCTCGAGCAATCTCTTCGCCTATTCTTTTCGTGTAATTTTATCCCCTCGGAAGGGCGATTCGCAATACTCTACATTCATATGTAGATGGATCAGGTTAAAAAAAGATATGTGAAAATGGAACAATGTACATAATCTGGACGACGCGAAATCATGCTTTTGAGTTCACTCAAAAAGAGAAATTAACTGTTCCATGCTTTCTATTGTGAATTACCGTTTTAGAGGCCCATAAAATAATTTCTTCATGTGTCACTCATGGTATTTTACCAAGTTAGTCATCTATTTGGGCATTAAACCTTACAACCATCTCATCGTCTAACATATCTCGCTTATAAAATTTCCTCTTCCTCTTTCTCTCTCTCTCTCTCTTCCTCTCCCTCTCTCTCTCTCTCTCTCTCTCTCTCTCTCTCTTCCTCTCCTTCTCTACCTCTCTCTCACTCTCTTACTAATGTGGTAACTGGCTGCAAGCACGAGGCCTGTCATTTTGTCACATTTCTTTTGCGAAGCATCTCCCAAGTGACGTCACAAGATGCAGACGTCACTCTCTAGAAAAGTAAGCGAGATACAAAGAAGTTTTGGAGTAATAGAGATAGGAAGAGAGTCTCTGCGCAGTGGCAGATCCTCGTTCTTTTACTCCCTCAAACTGTTCCTTTCGTGCTCTCTCTCTCACTCTCTCTCTCTCTCTCTCACTTCACTCTATTTCTCTGGCTCTCCTGCTCCCTCTCCCCTTATCTCTTTCAACTCTATCGCATACATACTTACTCACATTCGTAGCAAGATATCATGCATTTCGGAAAATAGGATATCGTGACGTCTTTAAATACTGAAAATTGACTCGATCCTTTTTCCTTCAGTTAGATCTCCTTCAACAGTAGTATCACAAAAATTAAACAACAAAATAATAATGGGGCCACAAGTACAGCTTGGAAATGATTTTCAAGTCAAATTAATAAATAAAAGTGCAATATTTCAAATAATTAAGTTAGAGTGTTAATAGCCAATAATATGATGAAGCAAATAACCTAGAAAGGCGAAATATGTTTAAGAACCCGAGGAAATAGAGAAAAGGTTAACGAAGTGCTGTAAAGGTTGTTATGCAAAGTTAGGAGTGGAAATGGGAAGGAGTGATCTCGGACTCTGCAGATATTGAAAATACGGAGAGAAAGAGAACGGCTGGCAAAGAAGCAAGGGGATAACCCTATTTGAGCGAGCTTTTTATTCATCTCGTAGCAGATCTTCGAGGAGAGACGCAGGATTGAGGAAGCCCGCTTGCAAAGGATGGAAAGTGCAGATATCGGAGAGGTCGAGAGTCAGATTGAGAGAGAGTGAGAAAGAGAGAAAGAGAGAGAATGAAAGAAAGGAGAGAGAGAGAGAGAGAGGAGAGAGAGAGAGAGAGAGAAAGAGAAGGAAAGAGTCGGATAAAGTGGAATATATGAAGACGATTGTGAGAAAGCTCGAGCTTAAAATTGGAAACAATGAAGGATGATATAGATACAACAAAGGATAACGCGCATCTGTGGAAGAAATCTCCTATAACCATTCCGCCCTATCTCATTCTCTCTCGTATTCTCTCGATCTCTCTTTCTCTCTCTCTCGCTCACTATCCTCTCTGTATTATTTTTCTCCAGTCTCATTTCAAATAGCTAGACAAGGAAAAGTTGGCAGTGCCCGGGAATGGCATGTCACAGCCTCTAAGTAGACGATGAACGACCAGCGAAAACACGAACACGCACTCAGGCGAGGGCGAGATAGAGAAAGAGAGAGAGAGAGAGAAGGAAACGACAGCAAAGTGGATGGGAACGGAGAGGGCATGAACCTTCCTAGCCTCCTTCTGTTTAGCATCGTCTCTCCCTCTGATGCCCTTCTCTTACTCGTCAGTGTCTTCTTCGTCTTCTAACGTCGTCCTCTTTGCTCATCGTCTCTTGCTGTCCCCCTTCCTCTCTTTCTTTTCTCTGACAGATCGATGTAGCCTCTGAGACTTGGCAGTTGTGCCTTAGGGAAGTGGAAAAAGCCAAGTCTAGTCTCCGCTTTCCTTCTGGCCACGCCCACCATTTAATGTGCCCTTCTTGCATGCATTGTGCTATTCCTTTTGTTGTGTCACGAACAAAAGAAGACTGGATAATACACGCACCCTTTATTCCACATTCTTATCAAGGCAGGTAAAAGCACCAGTACAAGGATTGGCGGAAATGACCTGTTGATATGAGAATACTTGCCTGAGAAGTTCCGCAAGATTATGCAAGGAAGTCAGCAGAGTGAGCAACTAATACCAGAATCGCAATATTAAAGCAAAGGGGGAGGCATCTTAAGATAGAGAACTTCGCAATGATGGTCGCCGTTGCTTTCCAGCAAAGGAGATGAGCTTGTAAGAGGAAGGCACAATGAAGCTGAAGATATTACTACAAAGGCATTCTTTCAGTAAGACATTGGAATTATTTGACAAGTATAATGTTATGGGAATCAAGAATCGACCGCGTTTCTGTTACCAATTCCAGCATTGAGATCGAAACCAGTACGGTAATGGAATCGCCGGTAATATTGTAGCGGTTTAAAGGAAAATAAGAAGCTAGTTCTTTCTACAGCACAGCAAACACTAAAAAGGAGTGAACTATAACTCCACGTCCAATGATGAGGCATTATACTGTTAAATCACTACAAATAAATAAGAGACCGGAAGAGAATCGAAAAAGATACAACAAAATCTTCCCAAGCACTCACTGCAGCTGTCGCAGAGCATCCACAACTGTGGCTGTAAACAACATTTCATATAACTGGGTATCAATAGAAAAACAGCTAGAACAAACAATATGAGAAGGAAGTTATGGTACTTAAACAGCACTTCGATTAGCGAATGCTTTTAAATGAACGCAAGATCTAGAAGTGAAAACTCGATCGAAAGAATAGTGAAAGCAAGGACTGACACGCTGCTCCCGCGACTTCCTCGTTAAGAAGTTCGAGGCGGCGCTGCTCAAGCTGGGGATTATCGTGCAGCTTGCATGGAGCGCCTTCTCTGTAAAACCTTGCCATTTGAACCTGCATAAAAACTATCTATCATAAAAAAGAAAAGAGAAATGAATTTGTGGAAGAGTGACCTGAAGTGTTCATAGCCGGTGATCTCGGTGCGGCAGACGTAGCAGTTGAAGGCGCCACAGCGACAGACGATCTTGTTGCAACCTTCAGTCTAGAAAGAAATGAATTGCACTTGTCTATGGGCTTTTCTGAACAAGCAATAAATGGTATAGCTTCCTCGACGACAGAATTTCTTGATAGGAAAATGAACCTTCTGATAAGAAGTCTGGCAACGGGCGCATTTTGGCAGAACGGCAGAAGTCAGCTGCTCTTCACTGAGAATCATGCAGGATATCATACTGAAAATAAAAGAAGCCAAGAAGTAGCTAACACTTTACGGCGAACAAATTCGGGGTCAAGCTCTTCGCATTTGCGACCTGCGTGGTTCTCGTCCCAGATACGCTTGCAGCTTCTGCAAAACAACAGTACTCCTACCAATGCTTTAATAATGTTCTTCTTATAAATATATATATAATTTACAGTAATCTTCGGAGAATCAAGAATGTCTTCCTTTACCGGCAGAACTGGTGGCCACACTCTGCGCAGTAGAAGACGGGCTGAGCATTTTGGTCATCCTCGATGATCACAGTGTACGGGCACTTCGTGCATCTTAACCAAGCATCCACATTCTCCCTCCTTTTCTTTTGTATCAGTGAAGAGTGTGCAGGGGATGGGCTGGTTATGCCATGCAGGAAGTGACTCTGCTTCTCCCTTCTGCAGCCACTTCGTGTCTTCCTTCACTTGTGTCTTTCTTCCCTCCACAACCAACACGCTTCTCCGTGACGAGAGCAGCCGCGAGGACGGCCTCCTTGTCGAGGAGCGGGTCGATGATAGCACGAGTTGCATTGTCCAGCACTTGCTCGATGTGGGCTGAGGGAAGCACAACAAAAAGTGAGGGCAACCAAGGGAAGTAAAGAAGACAGAGACGAGTAAAACGCTCGTGTTAGCATCATAATAGCTTCATGTGCTTGTCAAACCGAAATGAGAACATAACATAAGCGTGAGTGGAGGAGAATGAATAATTGGTGAATGAATCTCTAAGAAGAGTTCCCTCACAACTTGGCTGCATGCATCGCAGACCGAGACCAGCGCGGACAAGCACCTCAATGACATTCCTTCTCACGGTAAGAACGGTGACCTGATTTTTGGTCAGATGATTATTGGTCAATTGGTCAAATTTTTGATGATTTTTGGTCAAATGATTGTTGGTCAATGATTGTTAGTCAAATGATTATTGGTCAATGATTATTGTCAAATGATTTTTGGTCAGATTTTTTTCACAAATCGGTGATGTTTGGTCAAATTTTCAACTTGTGCATTAAAATATAAAAAAAATTATCGAATAGTGCTTTGAAATGTGCTGGGCATCCCTTCTTATACTCAAGCACAAGAAAACTATCACAAACAATTACGAACCCCGAACACTTGTCAATTCTCCTGTAAAGGGAACCCAAGTAAAAGGAACTGGTATATGTTAAAGGCCAGTTCGAAACGGAGCAAAATTAAATTCTACATACCCTACCTTCCTTTCGGCGCCGAAAAGACCTTCTTTGGGCGCCGAAAGGAAGGTAGTGTATGTAGAATTTAATCACCCTTTTCCCCGTGCTATTTCTCACTTGCTGCTTTTCCTCAGTATATCCGAGCCAATCTCCTAGTAAGCTTGCTTTGTTCGGGAGGTGACCAGCCTTAAGCCTGGTCGCTTTCTGTCCCCCTCCCTACTTGATCCCGTCAACGACCACCACGATTGGCCAC
Organism: Allodiplogaster sudhausi; assembly: GCA_945643635.1. Lineage (NCBI taxonomy): Eukaryota > Metazoa > Nematoda > Chromadorea > Rhabditida > Diplogasteridae > Allodiplogaster > Allodiplogaster sudhausi. The sequence continues at coordinate 20,855 of CALZFC010000246.1, forward strand.
ACGCCCTTACCCAATGCCTGAATTTCCTTCTCCTGAGGCATTCTCTTCTCTACCTTGTTGTCTCTATTATCGCCGAGTAATAAACTCGCCTGGCAGGTAGTCATTGTCACTGTCGAGCTCAAAAACAAGTACATACATACACTGCCCCAGTCGCATTTTGGTTCCCTTATATTTTCATTGTAAAGTAAATCACTTATGAATTAAATATACCCTATTCTGTACATAGGTGGGACTTGAAGGTGTACCATAATTGGCAATATTTTCATTCGTAGCGCTAATTTAATTCGACATAATTCAAAATTGACCAAAAATTACAAATTTGTGAAAAAATCTGACCAAAAATCATTTGACTAACAATCATTGACCAAAAATCATTTGACCAACAATCAGTGACTAAAAATCATTTGACCAACAATCAGTGACTAAAATCATTTGACCAAAAATCAGCAAAAATTTGACCAATAATCACTTGACCAAAAATCATTTGACCAAAAATCAAGGAACCGGTAAGAACTTCCTTCTGCCAAACACGTTTCATTCCCTGAATCTGTCAAGCCACAAACCGGTCCGGTTTCGGCAGAAGCCGCGTAGTTTTTGATGCAATCCGCGCAGAAAAGGTGGCGCTCTGCAAGGCAAAGCTTTTATGGTCATTCCCTCGACACAGAGTCATAGCTTAAAATGGGACGCCCAAAAGCCCTAGGAAAGATGAGTGAGGAAGAGCTTTTCTCGTACTCTTTTTAACTCATGCTAAAAATAGCTAATACATGCTGATGAGACTCGGAATGAAGGATGACTGAAAGTTTGTCTAGGCAGTGGTATTTTAAGCTATGACAGAAACTACACGGAGGGTACCCCCTTCCGGTTTGAGAGAATTTTAGTGCGTCGAACTGTAAATTTCTTAAGTTTTCCACAATCGTATTGTGTGACACAAAAGGAACGGAACTTCAAATTCATTAGCGAAGGTGAAATTGCTGGCAAATTGCCAGTTGCCAGAATTTTCAAATTAATGACCACATATTACGGTAACTTTTGGAGGGAGTTGCCTAAATTTTCAAATTAATGACCACATATTACGGTAACTCTTATAGGGAGTTTAAATCACTTCGATCGATGCATTTGGAGGAGAGCTATATGCTTTGCCTAGCCGCGACGCATGAAACGGGCGCAACGCGGATTTGGTGTGCTCTCAAACCGGAAGAATTTGTATGACCCGTACCCTCCGTGAAACTATAGAAGTGAGGAAAGCGAGTGAAATGGCACCTTGTTGCTGAGCGGGGGCGTCGTTGTCTCCATCTGCCTGTCCCTCCTCAGCCACGGCAGCAGTGGAGTCGTGAGAACAGAAGAGAGCGAGCACGCAATCGAATGAATTGTAGCAGATCAGGCAGTCAAACTGTTCTTCTGACGACAACTGCAAACACATCCACTCTCTTCACGGATACCGTGTGAAAGTACTCAATACAGTACCTTCGCTAGGATATTTCCATTCGCTATCTTTCTCTTGCGTCTTTGAGAAACCGGCGAGCCAGTTTCCTACAATTATTCATTTCCTTTTAACAGAATGAGGAAAATGGTAACTTCATTATAATGACAAAGCAGAAAAATGTAGAAAATGAAAACCTTGATGAGATCCATGAATCCGTTGATTCCTCGGTCTGCGTGTTTCGCCAGAAATGCTTCGGAGATATTCGGGTACATCTCACACTGCAAGTGAGGAGCAGTCGGTTTTCATTGGAGAAAAAGAGAAGGAAGGGATTTGCAGGAGACAAACCAGTTGCTAGAAGACTGTCTTGTCAGCATACTGCGGATTTTACTCGAGCTCAGCTAATTCAGAGTCCTAGAAGAAAAAAAAACTTAGAAGCCAATTTAGAACATCGGACTAGGAATGAAAACAATTAATTCATAAATCAGTTGATGGAATACAAGACGAACATTCATTTCTTCATCAAGTTCATCCTTTGGTGGCTCGTCGTTTGAGGAATTTCTACAAGAAAATTAGAATTGTCATGAATTAAGAACAAAGTAAATCATCTACAGAGATTTTTTTTTTTACAAAACCTGAATGGAAGCCGGAGGATTGTTGTCTCCAGTCATGTAAGCAGCCAGCCAAGGATGATCGAGGAGGGTCGAGAGGTCTCCTGAGAAACTTAGACAGTCAGACAACTGAACGGGTCTGAAAACCTCTGGAAAGAATGTTGGAGCAGTCGCGGATTGGGCAGAGAAGAGCATCTGCCGTGGAGAGAGGGCGGAGAGTGCCGAAGAGAAAGCGAAGACGCAGACAGGCACCGCAAATGCGATGGGTCTCTTCAAAAGTAAACTTAAATTAAGATCGCGTTTAAATGAAATACCCTTTCTAGCTCCTCCAACCAATACTGGGGCACATTCGACTGTCTTCGCTGCTGAGTCGCAACTGCGGCATTGGAGTGCCTAAATACCATAATAAACATGAGCAGGCGCAACAACAACTAAAGAACACAACTCCGACCTCCCAAGACCGGGGAACAGCCATCGGAGCATCGTGATCAGAAGAGAGAGAAGGAATCACGAGAGCACTAGGAGCAGACGTGGGACCGACACGGCCTCCGTGGACAGCTTCCAGAGTAGGCGGGCTTGTTTCCACATCACTTTGAGAGACTGCGACCCCCTGAAGCACAATTCAGAGATAAAAATAGGTAGACAATCCTCACTTGCTAAACGACAAATATTGGTCACAAATAACAAGAAGAGTTGAAGCGGGAAGTCATTAATTCTAAGCTAACAAATAAGAAGGCCGGGATGATGACGTCGCAATCGTTGGAGTTGGTGCCAGCTGAAGCCGACCTCTCCGGCTGCTGGCTTCTCACGACCGCCTCCTCCAATTCCTCTTCTTCCTCGCTGTCGCTTCCCTCCGGCGCCGACCCTCCGAGGATTACGTTGACAGCCTCCTGCAATCCACTTACCCAATCAGATTCCCACAACAACAGCTCACCTCCAAGGTCTGTGCATTGATAGTCCGAATGTACGATGGCTTCACATTTGGAAAGATCTCGCGCTGAAAATAGAATGTCGTGCAGCATTTCAAAAAACAAAGCAGACACAAACAATGAAACAGCAACTCACAAGTTCCCAGTACAACTCTTCCCGATGCAAAGGCTCGGGCAGGTTCTTAGGAGCAGCCATCGTTGGCCACCTTTTAAAGAATGAAGAATGAAGGGGCAATTCTGGGGTACCAGCAATAGTATGAATGAGTCATCCGCACAATTTCGAGTTAAATGGACAAACTATTCTCGCCTCATGATACGAAATATTAGTAAAGAACAAACAAATACTCTGTCTCCCTAAGAACGATAATTTAGCCCACAGAGAGTTAGCTCAGTGCACTTCTAACGCTTTTCTTCTGCGAAATTAGATTAGCCGGTTCAGGTTTCTAAGGCGCTGTACCGCAATCTTAGGTAATTGCACGAAGTTAAAGCCAATCAATATTTAAATGTGTTTGAAACCATATAAGGTTACGTGGCTCATAGCTAATGGACCTTAAAAAAAAGTCATATTTGTTAAAAGAGCATCATGGCTATCGCACGTTATTTGAAAGAAATTAGAGAAGTCTAATTGTTAGGAGATGTCTAAACGGAAAGGGACAAGCAAGGATGGGTAAGATAAGGTGCACTGAAATCTTGTGGTAGCAGCCAAGCACTAGACAAAAACTATTTTTTAGTGTGTGAAATCGAACAACAGAATGCAAGATATAAAAATTTTCCCGAAAATTGCTAAATCCCGGTATCAATTTTCGAATGTGTCATAAATCGTGTTAAGGAAAAACATTCGCAAACTGGGAATGAAAGATGAAAATCTAATTATCTTTGTTGGGTAACAATCATTCAATTAGATCATTTATTATCATCAAAACTTTGCGATGCGGTGGGTTGTCCGTGCGATTGCGACTTGGCCTGCTCATCTCTTCTTGGCAACTGGACACTGCAAGGATAAGATTCTTTCTTCTCACTCTCTCTCTCTCTCGCCTTTTTCTTACTCCCTCTCGTTCTCTCACTCTTTCGCCCTCTTTCTCTCTCTCACTCGTTCTCTCACTCTTTCGCCCTCTTTCTCTCTCCCTCTCGTTCTCTCGTTCTCTCTCTCTCTCTCCTCTCTCTCTCTCTTCACTCTCCTAGTTGAAGCCCACAAGCGAGAAGAGTTGCACCCGAATGGAGAGCCAAGAGGACTCCTCACTGGAGAATCTCCGCCGACTTCTCCGTCACTGCGAACCGCAAGCAGTTCAGCGTTGACCAGCAGTACTACGCCGGTACAAGTTGGTGTTTTCTTGTAAAGCATAGTTTTTGGTGGATGGAGTTCTGAAATGACTTCTTGGAGATGGGCAGAGAAAGTGGATGAAGGAGCATTCGGCCACATCTTCAACGCGGAGACAGTGGACGGGAAGGAAAGAGTTGTGAAGGTGCTTCCCTGGTTGGAAGGAGAGCAGCCATGAGAGTGACTGTTCCCCTTTAGTTGTTGCCTCTTTCCTCTCCTGCCAACACTGAAGCTTCTTCTCTCGAAGACGCCGAAGTCGAAGTCGTCGCTTCCAAGCAACTCAAGAGACTCCGACATGGCAAGCGCCATCGGACCAGCGCATTCATTCAGACATACCGAGCCACGATTGTCAGGGGCTAGTCCCTCTTTCTCTCTCACTCTCTCTCTCTCTCTACCTTCTTTCTCTCTCAGTCTCTCTCTTTACCTTTTTTCTCTCTCTCACTCTCTCTTCACCTTTTCTCTCTATTTTTCTCTCTCGTCCTTTCCTCTCTCTCTCTCGTCCTTTTGTTCTCTTACTCTCTCTCCCTGTCTCCCACTCACTCTCTCCTTGTTCTTTAGGCGAGCCTCCTTCGGAATTTCCCGAAGACTCAACGGCTCAGGGACAGGAGAGAGACCATGAGAAGACGGAGCCTTCTGATGAGCCCCTGTTCTTGCTGCTGGAAATGCAGCGCGGAGGGGTCAGTATGGGGGAATCGGAGGTGAGATATTTGCCATTTTGGGGATAGTTGACAACGAAATTGCATCTTCCATCTAGTACCAAATTTACCATTAGCTTCTTATAGAAAGAGTGAATAGAAAAAGAGCATAAATGATGACGGTTTGATAGAAACGGTGTGTAAGAAAGAGAGCGATAGAGAGAAAAAAGAAAGAGAGAGAGAGAGAGAGAGAGAGAGAAAGAGAATGAGCGAAAGATATAAGCAGATATCGAGTGAGGTAGAAGCGGCGTCGCTGCTGATGCAGAGTGCACTTGCACTCGCCGTGGCCGAGGAATCTCTCCGCTTCGAGCACCGCGACCTCCACGAGGGGAACATTCTCCTCTCCCCCACCGAATTGCCTCTGGCTGAGTTTGTCTTTTCTTTCCGTTGTTTAGTTGTTTGCTTTTCATTGCAAATCTCCTTTCTTAGGTTGATCTAGTCTTCTAACATACAAGGATTCTTCTTCTCATTAGATTTGTTCTTGACGGAGAGACGAGACGAGTGCGGACAGCCGGAGTTCTCATTCGAATCATCGACTTCTCGTTGGCACGACTTGAACATGGTCTTGCGACGTTTCTTTGCTGCTTTACTGATTGGAGTCCTATTAATCCCTGACTCTCTTCTTTATTCTTCATTCAAATTCCCGCCATTCTTCTCTTTCAGAGTCAATGATCTACAGTTGTGAGTTGGCGTCTTCTGATGAGTCAGAGGGCTCCTCTTCCTTCTTCTCTCGTATTCGTCGTGATGTTCACGAGCGAATACTTCGCGTCATCGAGTTCGTTCTTTCCAAACAAACTTTCATTAAAATTTTTCATAATAAATCAAATAAATCGTTTTCGGTAAATACACGATATTTTCCGATATTGTCGGAATTTCACGAATTCAGATCATGAATTGCAGTGGAGACTGGAACTCGTTGACGCCGCGGACGAACTGCTTCTGGCTGGAGTATCTCCTCGAGGTACTCGCGTACAAGTGCGCGGCTGGCGTCCAGGACTTCCCCCTTCCTCTTCTCGACGAACTCCGTCGTTTGATCGACTGCGCCGGTAACCTTTCTTCTATTTCGAAACTATTATTCAGTTATGATGGTATCAAGTGGGGTGCTTCTTCCACTGCGAAAATAGTTTTCGGTGGTTTCACAATTTCTGTGTCATGTATGGATGTTCTTAATAATTTGGTTAGTAGTAAACTGCGTACATATAAAGTGCGATTTGAGATTCTGCTTCCGAGCTGGCGCGAATGGACTCCTTCAGGCGAATGGAAGGCCTTCTGAGAGTAACCCCTGCCATCTCCCCTCGACTTCCGGCTTGGAAAAGTCTGCTTCAGCACTTCAATCTCTCTCCATTACAATTCATCTAGATGTGGGTTCAAAGTAAAGATCCGCCATATTACCATTATATTCACGCGGCCAAATACATAAATACAAAATTTATTTTGTTTGTTGCCCATGTGCTGTATGTATGTATATAACAAATGTATACGTATGAAGTGCAAGGCAGGTTATATTGGATGAGCAGAATAGAAACACGGGTCTCCATTTTAAGAGTTCCACAGGACCACAAAGCGCCCATTCCGACTCTCTCTTTCCCTTGAGAAGCATGTTTTTTGCAGATGTTTGTATATTCACTCTAGCATTCTTTCTTTTTTTCCCAGCAAAACGGCTGAACTCATTCTGAACTGTTAATAAAAAAGGGTATACGCTATAATTGCATTTGACCTTGTTTTACCTGTTTTATGCTCGATGTAGTAGTTCTGCAATGTGAGATCATTGTCCTTTCTCCTATCGAATGACATGCTACATCGTGAATCTTTGCTGGTGTAGCTTACTTCTGCTTGATCATTGACGCCCGACACTTTCTGCCTGCGTGCACACAACGAGAAGGCGATGAAACCTAATCCACTGACGTGTTTGACCTCAGTACTTTATGCCTTGTTCGTCTCTTCTTTTAGATGTCTCTCTCCTCTGTTTCTCCTCCTCGCCTCTCCGACCCTCTCACCCGTGCCAATTTGAACAATAATTTGGGAACTCTTCATTGCCATTTGACTTGTAATGCTTTGAATGAATAAAGAATGAAGGAGAATGACAGCCTCACCGCCCTCCGCCTGCCAACCCGTCCTCTCTCTTGGCTATGTCCGACAGTTCTACCCTGCCGTGTACAAGAATGCTGCTGGTATCTGGTCCGGTATTGACTACAATTTCTTTAAAATTGCTGCTGATCGCCTTGGATTCACTCTGAGAATTGTGAAGTCTTTAGAGTACGGTAAGTTTGAATGTCACCTTAGAGAATAAAATTCTAAATCTCATTCAGAATCACAATACTTGCACTTCGAAAACGGGACATGGGACGGAATTGTTGGAGATATCCAGGAAGTTAGAATTATTTGTTGAAAAAGCAGACACATATGTACATATGTCATGTCCATTTTCAATAGTGACAGGGTCGAATCGCATCCACGATTGAGGGCAGCTCTCTTTATCCAACCCGAGCTCGCTACTTCTATTACCTCGGTCCTTACACATGGAATCCGGTAAGTCACATATAAATCCTCACAATACCAGTCGTAGACAACGCATTGAAATCGAACGACATATTGAAATATGGGCCAGTTTTCTTGTACACCTCAGATCTCACTGTTCGAATTGTCCGGCCCGAAGGCAGAGCGCTCGAGTCTTTCTTCTTTCATTGTCTTCTCCTCTCTTCAGCTTATTCTCGTCACTGCATCCATCGCTTTTATCAGGTGTGCCGAGCGACGATTTCGGCATAGTTTTTTTATTCGTGTATTCTTGCAATACAAGGAGAGAGAAAGGGAGTCCTAGCTAAGGACAGACGTTTGGAGGTCGATTGTCCTTGGTGAGCACTCCTCTTCGAATGCTCCTCTGCCTCTGTGTCCTCATGCTCTTCCTCTTCTACAACGCTGCCTTCAGTGGAAATGCCCTCCTCGATGCCACCTCTCCCACTTCGTCCGTTGCTTCTTTCATTAAAGACGCATCTATTTTTATTCGCAGTCATGAAAAATTCGTAAAACTCGTCAGTAAATGTGATTTGTTTTGGCGAACGCGAAATAAAAGAAGACCTGAATTCTGACAAATAATCCGTAACTTTAAAAGAAAGTTCGAAGAAGTGCGACAGCGGCTTCACTCGGGGGAGCTGACTCTCATCGCTTCTCTCGGCGCTGGAGTTCAATACTTTGTTAGTTCAGAACGATTACACAACTTACCCACTCTACATTCAGAAGTCCTTTCTCGTTGGAAATCAATCAATAAAGTTCGTGGACTCTACTGTACAACTTTCCAGGATTCTTTGTGCCCCAGGCAAGGGATCGCTTTTTTTTTAAACAACGATTTTGAGTAAATTTGAATATTGATCTACAGATGATTGAAGAATTTAAACGACAAATATTTAACCTCTTTTTACTGTGTTCATTGTGCTGTGATGAATTATGCTCATAAACAGGGGCGAAGGTAGCCGCAGTTCTGATGCAGACGGACTTCGAAGAGCAGCCTGGAAATCGACTTACTCAATGTCCCCTTAATCGGTTCTAAATGTTGGATTTGAGAAGAAGTGAAAATCCAATCACTATTCAGAGTGAAGGATGCCACAACAGTGAGTTATCGACCAGAAGAACAGGATCTCTTTACAACCGATACACGCTACTTCATTTTTAACAAGAATCTCATTTCCCGGAAAGCCTTCAAGACCATCCGCTTCATCAACTCGGCTCTTTTTAATGCGGATATGGTGAGCGTAATCTGCAGTCACCTTTAAAAGAAATGAAGGAGATTTCTAGCGACATGGCTTCTGGCGCCGGCGGGAAGGAGCTCGTCGTGTGGAGATGGAAGAGCAGAAAGCCACTAGCCCCACATTCAGCGCGGTCAGCCTGGCCAGACTAGCGGATGTCATCAAGGCAAGCTTCTTATTCCCGTTCTAGAAATCAGAGTGAACTCTCCTCTTCAGGTTGCATGCGGAGTCTACATCCTCGGCCTCTTTTTTCTCATTGCTGAGATAGTCTATTCAGTTTATGGAGAAGAGCTGAGAAGGCGACTTCCAGACAATGTCAGGAGAATCATTCAGGCTATGCTCATATATACCCGATTGTAATTTAAAAAAATATCTAATTTGGATATCAGAAGAATTAAATTTGCTGCGGTTTGGTATAGTTATGACATAGATACATGCATAACTCAATTATTTTCGACTTCCACTCTGTTTCTTGTTCTCACTCCCTCTCTCCCTCTCTCTCCCTCTTCTTCTTGCTCTCTTTTTTTCCCGCTCCGCCCATCCTTCGCCATTCAGTTTACATATTTCATTTGTTTTGCACTTTTGCATTTCTATATCGCTTTGACTCTAATGTCTTCGTTTTGAAGATAGCGATAAAACTGACTAGTTGTGCCTCTCTCCGGTTGATTTCTTCTCATGCGAGGCAGAGTCTGTGAGCACACAAGACCCCTTCACATTTCATGACATTGTGAGTCGTGAAAAGCAAACACGCCAGTCGCACATCCAAGTTGGCTGTCCCGCGGGGATGACTGCTGGGTCTCCCTCTGGCAAAATTGTCCCCCTCGGCCTCTCCCGCCAGTTCTTCCCGGACATTTACCCGAATGCTGCTGGTATCTGGACCGGAGTTGACTATAATCTCTTCGAGATTGCCTCCCAACACCTAGGGTTCAAGCTTAGGATTGTAAAATCCAAAAAGTATGGCGCGGGTAGATTATACGCTATCGCTTTCGTTGACAACGATGATTCAGATTCGATGGAAGTTTTCAATGAAACAGGGACATGGGACGGTATTGTAGGAGATATTCAGCAGGTCTAATTTATTGTGGCTTTACAATTTCTCTTTTCTGCTCTAATAGCTGCTGAATCGTGACTAATGTATGCACCTCCTGCAGGATCGAATCGCGTCCGCGATAAAAGGAATTTATCTGCGACCACCTCAGATTCGCCTCTTTCACTAATTCGGGCCATATTTCTGGATTCTTGTTAGACAATCTTTCTCTACTTTTTAGCAGCCCAGCATTCATTTTGTCTTTTCGTGCAGATCTCCCTCTTCGAATTATCAGAACAAAAGGAAAAACTGTCCAATCTCTCATCGTTTGTTGTTTTCTCTCTGCTTCAACTCATCCTCGTCTCCTTGTTAATCGCCCTCTTCTCCCTTCTGGAACATTACTTACGACAACGTACCGTGAAAGTGTTTTGAAAATTAGGATAGTCAAAAGAATGAAATACTAACAGAGAGCAAGAGAGAGAAGAGAGAGAGAGAGAGAGAGAGAGAGAGAGAGAGTGGAATAGAGGGAGAGAGGAAGAAGGAAAGAGGGAGCGAGCAAAAGAGAGAGAGAGAGAGAGAGAGAAGGAAAGAGAGAAAGAGGGAGAAAGAAAGAGGGAGAGAGAGAGAGAAAGAACGAGAAAAGAGAGAGAGAATTGAGGCACATTCCCCCTGGCGACACCTCTTCGGATGCTTCAGAGTCTCTGTGTCCGTCTCCTCCTCCTCCTCTATAATACCGGCTTCAGCGGAAATGCCCTCGCCTGTCTCTCCTTTCCCCATCGTCCGTCTTCTTTTTCATTCTAACAATAATTTCTTCTCCTTTCACAAGCTATTTCGCCTTTAACAAGGACCTCATCTCCCGGAAAGCCTTCAAGACCATTTGCTTCATCAACTCGCCTTTTTTTAATGCGGATATGGTGAAACCTGCAGTCCCTTAAAGGAAATAAAGGAGTAGCGACATGGCTTCTGACGCCGGTCTCCGGGAAATTGCTAAAAAAAAAACTAACGGCTGTGCTCCTGAAAAATGGGATGATTTGCGCAAAGATTCTATATATGAGATAGTAAAGAGTAGAAGAAGGGACCGCCTCCTCGTGATGACTCCTGATACTCCTCCACCAACAGTACCGTCATCTCCTTCGGTCGGCTTCTGTGCAATCTTTTCAATATATCTTCTGATAAGCCCGGATTGACCCTGAGAATGTGAAATCCTCGAGATACAGCAATGGTGTCAAATTTGAAAGTCCCTTTTAGATTCTGAAGACTTCTCCAAAGAAACAGGGATATGTAACAGAAGAAATTGGCATGGGAGAAATTCTGAAGAAAGGTAATTACATATGTACGATATACATAGATACATATATGTACATATGTATGTACGTATGTACATATGTACATATATGCATGGCTTGAACTGAGCAGAAATTATGTCTAAATCAATACATTTGAATGCGAAAAATTTTCACATGTGGTATTAATACTTGTCTGACAATAACTAATTCAACTTAAACAGTAGAGTTTGAATTGGAGAATCTAAATATGTCGACATGCTGCATATTCAATGTGATTGCCCCAATGATAAATGCACTTCCAAAAAGATATAAAAGGGAATAATGGAAACACAAAATTACTTTGATTTCTCGTCTTCTCCCCGTCCGGCCTTCTTTCCTGCCCCTTTCTTCATCCGAAGATGCAACGCCGATAGTCGAGTTCGTTCTCTTCCATTTAATTCACTCGAGGACTGTATCAGAATACTTTGTTCTCCAATTGATATTGATAAATCTTGATGTCAAATGCTGAGCTTTAACTGGCTCCAGGGTCTCCGCTCCCTCCGACCGCCCGTTCGATGACTCCGCGCCAGAGGAGCCACTCCGGTTTATTCGCCATTTCTTTGGATTTATTTATGCATATCGCTGATATTGCTGGAACAAAGCAATAGAAGCTATAAAGATGGTTAAAAGAATCCTGGGACAGGCGGCCGGAACCGCAACCGTAACTGGATGCCGCGCCCGACGGCAGGCCTGCCCGGAATGTGCGCCCGCGGCCTCGAGTACCTGGCCATGGTCGACCAGGTCATGATCATACAGGTACGCTGGCTCCTTCCCTTTGATTGCTCCTCACTCTGGTAAAAGATGTAAGTGGAAATACGAAATGTCCTTTCCGTCATTCGCAGCAAGAGGAGCCCTTCGAGATTGCCACGGGCATCGAGACGCCGAACAGCTACGCCCTCCACAATGCAATGGGGCAGCTGGTCAGGAGACACCACCGACTTGTACTAAGAATACTGGACAGAATGATGTTTTTAGAGATAAGAAATGATTAGGGAGTGAACTTATATTCATCTTCAGATCTACTTCTGCTACGAGCAGTCGGACGAATTCGGCCGCCAGATTGTGGGAGCGAATCGGCCGTGGACTCTGCACGTCGTGGACAACTACCAGAATGTAAGGATGGATTGATTGAACGAACAATGAAACTGATGACTAATAAATAATTGTAGGAGGTGATGCGCATCTCGCGTCCGCACAACCCGGGCGCGGACTACACGGGCACCCACCAGTGCATGGTCGAGTGTCCCCCCGGCAATGTGGTCAGTGCCATAGGAAGAGGAAGAAGGCCCTGAGAGCACTGCTCCAGGTCGGCTGGGTGCGCCAGCGTCCCGGCTTCACCCACGGCTTCTGCATCCAAGACCCCTCCGGCCAGGTCCTCATGGAACTCACCGCCGCCGATCAATGCAACCACCACTTCTACGTTAGTGTTTACTAGCTCCAATTTAAATAGAACACTATTCATTTGCAGGTGACCTCAACCTTCGGCGGCAACATCGGCGAGATCCGCAAGATGTGGGGAGGAATCATGAAGGAGCTCCATACCGACGCGGACAACTTCGGCGTGCGATGTTCGCTTTTACTTTTGGGGAACAATATCAGAGGGAATGATTATGATGTCATTTTCTTGCAGTCCCGATGTCTCTGCCGGTGGAGCACAAGGCGACTCTCCTCGGGGCCACTTTCCTCATCGTTCGTTTATAAACCCTCTAATACCGTAATGAAATTCCTTCCTTGAGGACTTTGTCTTCTTCGAAGACGGCGCGAACACCGCGGCTACCCCCCCCCCCTCTTCTGAGTGCTTTCCCTCCCTCTCTCTGCCTCCCTCACTCGTCTCTTCCCTCTTCCCATCTTCACCCTTTCCTCCAACTCGAGGCGATCGCCAAATAAAGATGAAAGAGAAACAATGTGCTCCTTTTACATTACTGGAATTACTTTTTTATTGAAGGAGCTATAAGGGATTTTCTCTTCATTAGGGAATTCGCTGTGGTGTAAAACAAAAGCTCGAAAGTGCATCAGCAAGCGAAGTTTGTCAGGGGACGATTTGACTACGGTGATCGCCTGGGTTGAAATGAACATGAAAGAGGAGAGCGAGTCATGATGACCGCAGTAAAAGCACCCCTCAAATTTCGCATAAATTTGTAACGATTGGATAAAAGCGTTCATAATTTCAAGCTCGATTTTTTAGAAGCCAATAGAAGCCAATTGGCACCCATCAAGAGAAAACCATAAGGTATTCCTCGGATTGCTCCTTTGAAGCATAGGATAATTCGATCTTCTGCAACAGGATTTTCAACAGAAACAAGAACACGTTCAACGTGTCTGGCGTATGAAAATAGCAAGCTTCTTTTTTATTGTTTTAGATTGGATATTGCGAACGTGCAATAACAAGGAGAATCTTAAAATTCTGGATGATAGTCAGTCACATCCCCCCACCTCCAGAGTACAACCACCTCATTGCCTCTGTTTTAAAGTGCATCAAAATCGGCTAATGTGAGATAGCAGGTTCCAATTGTGTCATTTCACCTACTTTCTCTTCTCGCGACCGGGTGCTACGGTCAGAACTGCGGTTTTTATACTTCATCAAGGAAAATATTTATTGTCCTAAGGTTACAGACCATGATTCCTTCATTTGAAGCTGATATGATTGTTATGGTAGATGATTTCAATCAAGACTGGCTAATTTTATCTTCTTTTAGATGGGACTCTTCCGGAAGAAGCGCGCTACTTCAAGTTAGAATTTTGCCTTTTTTTCTATGCAAGATTGGTAAGGAGACAATGGGAAAGAGGCAAAGCAAGTACAATTCAGAGTCGCCGATGCCACCGACGGCGCGAGCAACGACGCCCTCTCAGCCACCCCCGCTTCCCCCTTCCTCGGGGGCGCCCTCTCAGCCGCCGCCCCCTCCCCCCTACTCTGCCGCGCCCGCCAAGAGTGCTGCTCCCGACCTCTCTCTCAGCAACCTCTCAAGCATTAACACCCCAACCACGAAGCCTGCCCAGCCCCAGGGTCAGGCTCCTGCCCAGACCCAAGTCCAGCACGCTGCTCAGCCTCAGGGCCAGCATGCTGCCCAGAGCGCTGGTCCGAGCGTTGGCGCCTACAGTCCGGGCGTTGGTCCCCATGCTGGTGCGAGCTCTGCTTACGGTGCCCCACATCCCGGTCCTCCCGCCACTCCCGGCCCAGCCCCAGCCATGCCACCGCGTCAGATGCACCAGCGTTAGTCATTGAGATGATTCACCCGCTCCCCTTAATTTTACTGCATATGTACATACGTTTGCATGTGTTTTTATTTGAGTAGTAACTTTCCTGACCCAGACACCCAGAAGTCCGCCTTCCCCTAAGAGAACCAAAATCTTGCAGCCCATGGTGCCATGATGAGCCGGGCGGCGGCGCTGGGCACGACTTGGATGGAGGCGCCTGTGGCAGGGCTGCTCGCCGGCTGCCTCCCCGGACTCGAGTACCTCGCCATGCTCGACACTGTCGTCGTTGTTCAGGTTCATCCTCTTTCCGTGTTCTCTCTCTCTCTCTCTCGTGATCCCTCCTTCCTCTCTTCTTCCCTTTCTCTCTGGTTCTCTCGATCTCTCCTTTCTCTCTTCTTCTAGCAACTGGAGCCGCTGGAGATCGCGACTGGCTACGAGACTTGCAACAGCTACGCTCTCCACAACGCCATGGGCCAAATGGTCAGAACTATCTGACTCCGTCCCAATTTCTCTCTGCCCTTTCTCTCTAACTGCTCTTTCTATGCTTTCTCTACCTTCTCTCTCTCTCTCTGCCATTTCTAACTTCCCTCTCTCCTTTCTAGATCTACTTCTGCTTCGAGCAGTCAAACGACTTCGCCCGTCAGATGATTGGTGCGAATCGTCCCTTCACTCTTCACATCGTCGGCAACTACCAGAATGTCAGTGATGAAATAGATGTACTTTCAAGTTAAAGATAAGTAAGTTCAAAATGAAAATGAATTGCAGGAGGTGATGCGGATCGTGCGTCCTTACAAGGCCTTCTCTGACCAGATGGCCTCGCACGAGTGCCAGGTCGAGTCGCCACCCGGCAATGTCGTCAGTGCCAACACTCAGCGTCTCTCGAGGCAGTTTGATATCACTTCAGATTGGTTGGATTCGCCAGCGGCCGGGCTTCACGAATGGCTTCATGATTCAAGACGCCTCCGGCCAGGTCGTCCTTCATCTCACCTCCACCGACCGCAGCAACTACAACTTCTTCGTTAGCATCACGCAGATTCGAGTGATGGAGAAGTCGGAAAGCAGAGAGTATTCTCGTCTTTTGCGTCGGATTGCAACAAATTCTACATTAAATTTCAAGAATGAATACATGCAAGTAGAAGATTCCCTCTTGAGGTGACCTCTCCGATTGGTGCGAACGTCGGCGAAATTCGCAAGATGTGGACGGGAATCGTCCAGGAGATGTACACCGACGCAGACAACTTTGGAGTGCGATGTCAGTCGTAGAACTCACTTCTTTCAATCTGCACGTAGCATCAGAAGGGAGTGAAGAATCTTTCAGTTCCCGTGTCGATGCCCGTTGCACACAAGGCTCTGCTGCTCGGTGCCACCTTCCTCATCGTCCGTGAACTTCACCAATTGTTATAGTTTGTGTTACAGTAATCTAACCAGTTCATTATAGGACTTCGTCTTCTTCGAAATCAACGCGCCCATGGCTGCCAGGCCCGGGATGGGACACGGAGGATATGGAGGATACGGAGGATACGGATGGTATGGCGGATATGGTGGATATGGCGGCTACGGCCACGGCGTTGGCTTCGGCTTCAACTTCTAAGTCTCTGAGAGATCCCCTCCTCGCCCTTCCTCACTCTCTGCTCAATTCCACTCTCACCACACATCCGCTTTCCTTCTTTCCCCTGCCATGAATCCTACCGACTGCCTACTTCAGCATACATACTATTTCCCAAAGCATTGAATTGATTGGAAATACCATAATAAGTATTCAGTTCATCGAATTGAAATGGTTGATGTGTTCCCTCAAGAAGAGTCAATGCATGTAATACAGAAAGCGATTGAATGCTCAGAAGAATACAAAAGCGACAGTCTAATGGATAGAAAAGCAGACAAGGCTCAGCATTGCGCTAAGAATATCAACCAATGCATGATACCCATAATTGCACACTGAGTAACAACAATATTTGGTAGTCATTTGCTATGTGAACATGTCTGTTTGCCTCATTGGTTCACCGGAAAGGATGAAGTCTCTATAACAATATATGCCAAATACACCGAATAGAATAAAAAGAAGAGTACCAGTGCGGACAGGCCTGCGATAACCAATGGCTTTGAGGATACAAAACAAACAAAAAACTACTAGAAAACATTGGGAACTAATATTAGAAACTCGCTTCGGATGAGCATGTGCAGGAAGAAGAAAAGGGGAAACTCATGCTGCAGTTGACATTTTAAATGATAAGGTCAGTTGATTCGTAACCGTACTCTCTTGTTATTACGCCATTTGAAGATTGGCTGTAAAGCACTAGCAAATCAAGGAAACACGACTTAAGGAAGATGCTGACGAACATTTCAATGGTCAATTCGGAGATGAAAAGAGCACAAGGGTAAATATTGCCGCAAACATTAAATCATTTTTACGTTGAATTTGGCCCTTGAATTATTGTTAAGTCCTCAAGGTTTTCTCTAATGTGGTTACATGCAAAGAATATTTGGCCAATTGCGTGAATACATGTAGATAGATGCTTTTGAATCTTTGCATTGGTCATACTTAGCAGTTAGGACATGGAAGAAAGAAGTGGTCTTGAAGGAAAGAGCGAAAAAAAACACTTCAACCATTGAACTACACAAATCTATGTACAAAACAAGCAAAGCACTAAGGGTGATATCCTCTTTCATACCAAAGATACAACAAGTTTAGATACTTCACAGAAGCCGTCGCTGCTGTCGACAGAGTATTGATTGATCCCATTGAGAACGTAATGAATTGGCTGTTCTACTTGAGTTGGACGTTGCTGACCGAGGCCGTCATCTGGCTCTCCGTCTCATGCCGGCACTCGCTCTTCAGCCGCACGAACTCCTTGGCGACTTCGTCGTTCTGCCGCTGAAATAGAGAATTGTTAGTTTTTATATATATTTAATTTGCAATGAACGAAAGGTGTATGAAGTTTCAGTTAGTGTTCGTTCATATGGCTGATGTGGAGAAAGACGTTTGCCAACCTGCGAAAGAATGCGAAGAAGAATTAAGCCGTCGTCGTCAATCTGTAGCCTGGACCCAAGTTGAACCCACATGGCGCACGAGCCTGAGGATTAGAAAAGTAGGAGAATACATATGAAAGAAAGAGTTCTATGCTGTTGATAGTGAATGAATCGTCTTTCGTGGTTGTCTACCTTGCTCGACGATGCTCGCCAGTTGGAGGACGCCGACTCCGACGATGCGGTCTTCCCTCGCGAAGCAGTAGTCCTTCACTTGGAACATCAACTCGTAGTGCTCTGGCTCGCCCTCGTTCCCCAGGAAACTAAACAGTCGCCAATTCTCTCTTCTAATTCAAACACATTAGCATCTGGTGCCAAAGTAGGAGAGAAGCAGAGAGAGAGAGAGAGAGAGAGAGTGAGATAGAGGGAGAGAGAAAGAGAGAGGTTAAGTGAGAAGATAAAAAAGAAAAAGAGCGTACAAGTGGAAGGTCTCGTTGAACTTTGGTGCCCAGTTGCCTGGCTTGCTCTTCGTCGCTTGTTTTCTCTTTTTGTCTGCAAGATGAGGCCCGACCAGGTGCACCTGTAAGATGAGAGAGATGACGAGAGAGCAAGAGAGAGATAGAAGAAAAGAGAGATGGAGTGATAAAAGGAGCGAGAGCGATAGAGAGAGAGAGGCAGCGAGTAAGAGAGAGAGAGAGAGAGAGAGAGAGAGAGGGAGAGAGTAAGAGAGAGGGAGGGAGAGAGAGAAGTGAACCTCGACGAATGGCTTGAAAACGGACGTCGTCTGCCATCGGAGATCGTTCGCAGCGAGAACTGAAAAAGAGATAATGTTCTAAAATAGAGTTTAAATAATGGTCGTGACGTACTCTTGACAGTGACTTTCTGCTCTCCCGTTCCCGGATGGGAGAAGAGATCCACTTGCACGGACACCTCTCCGACCGGCTGCTCTTGCGATGGGATATCTCAAGTTTTTAATTCTTTCATTTTTTCATATTCTTTTCTTTCCATGATTTCTTAGCCCAGTCCGTGGCTGACCTTGATTCTTCTGCCCGGTGATGAAGGTTTTGGTGAGTTGCTCGCTCGTCTGCGTGTACAGGGAAAGGGCGTACTTGAGATTCTGGAGTTCCTCGCTCTTCTCGAAGAACGACTTCTTCAAGCCCTGCCCGCCCGCGTGGAAGCAGTCCTTTAAGAGGCTTTTTAAAGAACTTTACTTATATTTTAGAAACCTTTTTATTGACGTAATTTTTAAGTAGGTAAATTTTAAGGAAAAGAAATGGTAAGATGGAAACGAAAATGAGCAGGGACCTTGATTGCGTCAAGGGCGGCGTCGAGGACGGCGCACTGCTTCGGCGTCAAGCTCCGCTCGCTGCCCTCTCTACACAACTAATCTATTTTTTTATGCATCTCTGATAGGAAAATTAACAACATTAAAAAATAATTTAAAAAAAAACTGAAACAAAAAAGGGAGAGAAAAAAGAGAGAAGGAAATGGATTGCCTTGCGATCTCCATCATGTCCTTGACGCTGCTCATGCTCTTGATGTCTTTCAGCTGAGTCGACATCAACTTTGTCACGTCCCCGATCTTCGCGTTTGGCAGCTTGTTCAACAGCTGAAACGAATTCATCAATGTGAGAGAGAACGACAGGAAAAAGGAGAAAAAGACAAGACTAACGGCCTTGTTGTCAAGGGGAGGCAGCACGACAAGTTTCTCCAGTCCGACTACAGTCAACTTCCACAGCTCCTTCAGCAGATACTTCAGTACCGTCTTCTCGCATTGCTGCGAGAATCGCTGCAGAGTTGCCTCCAAGAGGTCCATCAGCGGCTCCAGAACAGTGTCGACGTCCTGCAAGTATGTATTTTTTCCAGTAATATGACATATTCGGGTGATTTGTTACAAACATTTCTTCTTTCATTTAAGGAGTAAAGTAAAGAAGCAAGAAATAACCGGTTGTAGCTGCGCCTTCTGCTGCGGCGCCCCCTTGATCTTGCTGAGCAGCACCGCCAACTTCCCCATCTGCTCGCGGATCGATGGCTCGAGATAAACGGCGAACTGAAATTATATTCATTTTTAAAAGACAAATTAAATATGTAAAAAATAATTCTATTTTGTATTTTCAATGTGCTGAAGACAAAAAGAATGTTTTACAACTCACCTCTCGTGACAACTTGTCGAGCACGTTGTTCAGCTTCTTCTGGAGTTTGGTGAGCACATCGGATGCTTGCTGATCCAGCTCTTGGCCTCCCATGTTCTCGTAGATCTTCTCCAGTTGTACTCTGAACGTAGGAAAATAACACCATTCAATTTTCGCGGAATTGGATAAAATGCACCATTGCCCCAACTGTATTGACACTGAGACTGACCGCAGCTGCTGAACATTGTTCATGAGAATGCAAGCCAGCTTCTCGTTGGCTGCGAACTGCGGGAAGTCTCGCTGCACCATATCCGCGTACGCCAGGAGAACCTGTTCAGAGAAGGAAAGCTTATTCACTTTCATTTAAAAAAATCATAGCACAAAATTATTTAATTTGCAAATATCATTTCGCTAAATAACCAATATAGGAATTAGAGAATTCGTTGTCTTGCCAGAAAAAATTGGCTTGATACACTTTAATCACTCTTTTTCTATTAACTATTTTTAATGTCGTCACATCTTAATCATGCATGAATAAATAAATAAATAGATACCTTATTCAGCGTCTTCGCGAAGCGCTTCATCATGTCGGCGTAGACTTCGGGATTCGGACAATCCATCTAAATTTCACACAATCAGATTAAAATACTTTTCTTTTAATATGTATTAAGTGAAAAAAGACGGTTTATTACCTGCTTGAGCAGCTTGAGAGCTTCGTTAAGTTGAGTGAAGACATCGACAACCGAGTTGGAGAACTTGGTGTGTTCGGAGGTCTGGGGGAAGTTGTCGATCTTGTCTCTCTGGTAGGCCGCCCGGAGGATGTCCATAGAATGCTCGTCATTCTCATTCAGCCAATCCATCACGAAGGGGATGAACCAACTGCAACAAATACAAAGTTTCATTTATAGAAGACTTCATGGCATAGAATTCTTTGTGCACTTTCTTCATTATCACGGGTTGAAAAAGATATGTCAACAATAAGAGGAGTCGAAGATCTGTCTATATAATTCTCGTTGAATTTCAATGGAAGGTTTTCGCCAATCTCCTAATTGCAATCAAAATTATGAGGAAGATTACAGGTCTCTGTAGCTGTAGACTCCCAAAGGACTATGAGAAGTGAATATCGTTCAGAGTGAATGTGATTCTTAAGTGTAGACGGTTGAAGAAAAGTTTTTCCGTTTGTTATCAGATATGTCCTATGTCATATGCATTTGCAGATAGAATTAGGTAGACAAAGTTAAAGATGAGAGTATCAAAAGACATTGATTGCGATAGAAGCGGGCTTGAATGAGGATGTAAATGAACATGAAACAGCAAGGCATTGAAAATGCAGTAGTTTGACTGACGCAAGCGAGAAAGACGCGACTTCTACCTCCTAAGAAAAGAAAGGTGTGCAAGAACAGTGAAAACCTTGCTAAAGTCACACTAGTCTCAAATGGCAAATGGCAGGCGAGTCTTCTTCTGCTTATTGTTAGGGCAAACATTGACTATGTAAGGTGGGGGGGAACTGTGAGTAATCAGCCTTTCCAAGGGCCTACGTAGTGGCCGAGCTGCTCCTGGCCATTCTTTCCGCGCGGTATTTTGGCCCCTTCTAAAAGACGTCAACGACGTTTACGTCGACACATTGCGAAGGGGAAGCAGCAGATAACGAGCGAGATTCATAGAGAAAGTGAAGTGAAAGAGAGAACCAGAAAGAGAGAGAGACAGAGAGACCGAGAGAGGGGGAGAGAGAGAGGGAGAGAGAGCAAAGACAGAGCTATGAAGAGAACAAAGGAAGCGATAGAACAAAGGGATAAGGACAGAAGACAGCGGAAGCGGGTTGAATCTTCATGGAACGCCGACAAGGCGGCAAAGTAAGCAGAAGAGAGAAGCGAATGCGAGGCAGAGCGATGAATTGAGATAGACGGAGAAGTAGGTAGAGAAAGAGAGAGGGAGAGAAGGATAGAGGGAGGGATTGCGAGAAGAGAAGAGGGAGAGGGAGACAGATGGCAAGGGAGCGGAAAGGGCGTCTAGCCAGCGAGAAAGCTACATAGATGAAGAGGAGGAATCCACCGAGGCTGCCCAGGGACATGGCCACTCATTTTGACATGTGCCAATTTGAGAAGCGGAAGACAGGGAAGGAAGGGCGCCTCTGGCGATTTGGCTTCCCCCTTCTCAGGCAGACATCTTGAGTGGGGGGATCGATGAGCCGTGTTTGTTGAGAAAGAGGAAACTGTTTAGAACCAGAAGAGATACTAAAACGTACGCTGGGAACTCGGGAATCGACTGGTTGAAGGGCGGGATGTCAGCGACGTACTTGAAGTAGAAGCCTTTCACCTGCAAAGATAGAGAGAAAGAGAGAGAGAGAGAGAGAGAGTGAGAGAGAGAAAGTGAGACAGTAAAAGAGAGGGGGAGAGAGACGGAGTGAGTTAAACGGCTTGGCATTTGCGAGATGCAAGTCCCCCGAATCCCCACGATGTCAGCTACAAAATGAGTAGAGCAACAAAAGCTGACTTTGAAGTAGAGATTCATGTACTCCGGCGTTGTACATTTCTTCGACTTGGCGTGGTCTGCAAAGGAAAAAAGAGATCTTGCAAAACTTTTTATGTTACATTCAAATTTGTTGTGCAATAAGAAATATGAACCATCCAGGGCGAGCTTGAGATCTGTTTTGTATTGAATCCACAGAGTCGATGCAGACAACTTGCCCACGTCTAATTCCTGCAACTTTCTTTTATCTCACCTTTTCAATATTTATAAATCTATTTATTAAGGAAGTGGAAAAAGAATGTTAGTTAGCATTATATGCAGAAGAAAGCATAAATATGAGACCTGTGGGAATTGATTGAGCACGGCAGAGTAGATCTGCTTGTCGTCTTCGATCACCCGCATCATGTAGTCAAGGAAGTCGAACCAGAAGCTGCAATCATTACATTCATTGTTATACTCTCTATTTCCATTTATTTTTCTTGAGCTATTCCACTCCAATTATGAGAATGTTTTTCAATTATGAGAATGAACCATACCGGACAGAGTCGGCCGTAGGCCCGCCCTGGTCGCAGCACGACTCGAACATCAGCTGGTAGGTTGCCTGCAAAGCAGATTATTCTGCTATTCAACCGAATGCATCAGAAATTGACTGAAAGGAAAGCGAGGCTTTTGCCTGCTGCCAGTTCCAAAAAAAGGCATAATCTCTTTTCCGCGTAAGACTCTGGAAGATTCTTCGACGAGGAGATACATAAACTCGCTCTATCTTCTATGGATTAAAGGGAGAGCCATATCAGCTGAATGAAAAGAGATTCCCCGAGTATCTCTCCTCAGTCTCTTATTCGATTATCGCATTCAATTTATCAACGTTGTAGATTCACTTCTATCAATTACTGACACTGACAGAAGCTGCATACCAGGGGGGCAGTCTCTAACCTTTGAACCATAAGTCTTATGCAAATGGTAATGAAGGCAATCGTCTGACCTCCATGCACGCCTTGGCGCACTCTTTCACGACCACTGAAGCCCGAGGAGGAGAGGAAAGTTCGAGAACCTGCGGATAGAAATACATATCATAATCCTCAAAGCATAATTTTAATGGTTAAAATTCATACGATGGAAATGACTAATATTGTAACAAATTAATGAATTTCACGACAAGAACTGTTAATACTACGCACCTTCATACGAAAAAAGGTGATGGACGTGAGGAGGTCCACCGTCGACTTCAGGTCAGAGAGCTTAGCTGGAGACGACGAAGGAAAGTATTTCTAGAAGAATTGAAAGGTTGCAAAAGGAATGGCCTAGAGGGAACATATCAATAGATATAACATACATACATATACATATGTAGAACCTTCTAATTTCATACCGATACACTATGTATGTATGTATGTACATACATACAATAGAGATTTTTTTTGCCTACATGGAATGAAGAAAGCAATCGAAAAAACAGCTATTACGAGAATATTAGGGATGGTTGCGCTCGCGTCATTTTCTCACTTTGGAATATTTGTATGAGTCAAGGAAAAGAAGCTAAACTTTTATCATGAAAAAGTAACCCGTCATGAAGCGAGCGATTCATTCGCCTTGTTCCATGTTATTTTCGAAATGTTATAAGGAATCAAACCATTGTTCCGTAAGACGGAACATTCGCTTATGTGCCCTTTAGGAGAAACAACGGCTGTTTTCCATTTAAAAGGCGAAGTCCAGAAATGAAATGAATAAATTGAAAGAAAAGAGTTTGAGAACGCAAGGGAACATTGCAGGACTTGTTTACAAAGTTCGAACGCCCAATATATGTATGTACATACAAATGACTCCGGGTAGGGATATAATTGCAAATGATAGAAGAGAATGAAGGGCTTCTGAACGGGTCGCCTGGCGGATTTCCAAGGGATGGGACGGAGGGATAAGTAGTGGAAGTCTCTTCTCACTTATTGCCACCTGGCAAACATATCAAAGGGGAGAGCGAGAGAAAGTAATTCATGAAGAGGGGGAGATAAGGATTTGAGAGAGGGGGCTGGGACTCTGCTAGGGATTTCCAGGGAGAAGATGATGGAAGTGGAAGAAATGCTTATGCGTGAGACTAGAGATATCTTTCGCTCTCTTTCTCTCTCTCTCTCCGTCTCTCTCTCTCTCTGTCACTCTTTCTCAATTTCTCTCTCCTTGATTCACTCAACTCTTACAAACAGGTCAGCATTCCATTACGGCTTCCTCCGCTTCACGATGTTGATGAAATCAACACGTCTCAGCGTCTCAGAAGACACAAGGCGCATGCGAAGGAAAAACACAATTCTCTTTTTGCGTGCCGACTCATGTTAGATATAAACATCAAAGGGTGCGGGAGATTGTAGCCAATGAAGACATCATTTCTGACAAGTCAAGAAAGAAAAGCCCAAAGAGAACTTCGCAATCGTCTACCTCCAGACATCGCTTGGAAGACAATACAATCGCCCTCTTTTTATTAGTTCTTTGTGTATGTACGTAGAGGTATGTATGTATGTAAATATTCCTTTCAATTGTTAAAAAGAAGCCAGAGAATAGCGCACCCTGTACATGCTGAGGTCGATTCGGAGAGAGTTGTGGAGTTGGTCGAGGAGTTTGACGAAGCGATCCTGCAAAGCAGCCTTGCCACATCGTCCAAAGAGAAGTCTGGCCTCGATTATCCGAGGCCTTCTCTCTCCTCATCACTCTCATCACTCCCTCTATCTCCTTTGCTCTTTCCTCTTTTCACGTTCTTGCTCTCTCTCCCTTTCTCTATCTCTCTCTCTCCATCGCTTGGAATTTATATTCACTGTCTCCACTTGCCAGAGGATTCTGGATAAATGTCATGTGAAAGAGCATAAAAGAGAAGAAAAGGGCTGCAGACAAAAGCCCCAAGAATGGCATGATCCGGATCCCTTCCTAATCTCAAGAAAGGATGCGCCACCCTCGCTTTCGCCGTTCTCCATTTCACTTTGGCACCTCGCGTCATCTCCATTTTTTCCTGTCGTTTCTCTTTCTTTCACTTATCTCTTCGCCGTCTCTTTGACTTCATTGTTCCTGATGAACAATGCAACGCTAACGAAGTGAATGGGCTGAACCGGGATCTTGGCCTTTTTATTCTCGAAGGCCTAGCATCAACTTGCTTTGGAAGCAAGCATTTTGTAGCGTTATGTAGTCTCTCGCAGTCCCCGTCCTAGCAACTTGAACCATTTTGTTTTTCACTTAAAAACATAAGAAAAGCTGTCGGTCGCCTGGCTCGCTGAGAACCTTGCCAAAGTTGGAAGCAGAAAATCGATCGGAGGCGGAGACGGCGGAAGTGGCTGTGGTGTGTGCGTAGTAAGCATTGATATTAGCGAGGAGAGTGGAGAGCACGGCCGGCACGGAAGAACACATGTACTTCGTGCAGAGGCACGCGAAGTGAGTCATCGCCTCAAACAGCCACCCGCTCACTCATTTTCGCATTACAATTCTATGGGAAAATATGAGATTTAAGTGGTACTACGGCAATTATTACATGAATACCTGGTAGATGTTTTCGATGCCATATCTCATTGCGAATTCATCACAAATCTCTTGGCCCGTGTCGTCGAAGTAGACCTAAGTCAGCAAAGCTTCGCATGTTTAGTGTGACAAAGGCAATTTCGATGTCAATGTCTTAAATGTGATGGAGGGAATAAGCAGCCTTACCTTCCAGCATTCTTCGCCTCTTGCGTCCGGCAGCCTCACTTGGTCGTCATCCGAGCAGTGATGCTGTAATTAACATCTATTTATTATCCCAAAATAGTTTCTATTATTAAAGCATTACGGTTCTATCGAAATTTTTAAGGCGTATTATAAAAAAGATTTCTCGTATTGTATTTGTAGTATTCAGATGCGAATAAACTGACGGAGAAGAGATGTTCATGCAGACAAGTGTATTGTACGTGGTACGGAGCGACCTTCTCTTCTCCCTTGATCTCCACTGAGATATGAAGACGAATTGCACCAGACACGGCCGATTTGTCCGTTCTCTTCTCTGCAATAAATGTGCGCTGTAAAGAAATACACAAATGACTTGAAATGATAACTAGAAGAGAGAAGAATCCTAACCGAGATTGTACCAGACATCCATCTCTCCGCTCAAAGTGCGCACTTCAATCACCGTCTGTCCGAGGAAGTCATCAGACTCACTTAATTTTTTTTTATACAAAAAGATATCAACTGAATATAGAATAAAAGGAGAATAACTGTGTAAGATGTTATTTACTCATGAATAGTAAAAGAAATACCGAGTGAGTTTCTGCCTAAGCTTGCTCTTCAAGTCGTTGTCTTCATCCCAGACTCGCACTTTTATCCTGTCGGTTGAGTTGTGGCATTCGCTCAAACACAATATCTCATTTCCAAAAAAAAACAATAAAATAAAGTTTGAACATTTACAATATATATATATATATATATGTATATGTATATATTTTATAAACTTACAACATAAACTTTTCGTTCCAGACGGGATTGAGATCTTGATGGATTGTGCGCGTCCGTTTCTTCCCTTTTCCTACCTCAAATAAAATAAAATGAATTTATCAAGTAAAAAAAAACAAAAGAGTAATAACCTGAGCAGTGACGTAGGGATCGCTCTTTCCTGTCTTGTCCTTTGCAATCAATCCTTGTGCGCAGATCACTGCAACATTCATCTGTTTATACATACATACATAAATCTGTGCATCCACTTTTTTAAATCCAATAATTTGGCCTAACAACTCGATTTAACAGTTCTCGTTTTTTTTCCTGACCAGTGAGAGCAATCTTGGCACTCCACTTGCTGCTCCCTTCCAGAATCGCGGCCTTCGCCTGCTTCAACGAATCCGTTTGTGTCGTATTGTCAATGTTGAATATTTGTCTATAACAAACGTAGTTTGAAGAGAGTAAAGAGAAGTTGTGAATGAAGACAAATGACTGACCGGATGGTCTCGAAAAGCTCCGGCTTATTCCGTTCTTGAATCTTCATGCGATCTCTCATGACTGCTATCAAATTCTGCGCTCGATCTCCTTCTCCGTGCTTTGAACTCTTTTCAGCCGCTCCTGGAATCTGACTCCATTAAAAAAGTTCTTTCAGTAGCTGAACTCACGCTGCAAGCAATCGGCCGACAAGAGTTCTCTGCACTTGTCGTGCACTTTGACTCCGCACTCCGAGCATCGCAGACCTTAAATTACTTTCTTCTAGTGCCAGTTTTCCACATTTTAAGCTACAATGGGTTTCTGCAATAAAGTGTCGCTCCTTGAAATGCATTAACATTTGTTACCTTGACGAGCAAGGCCCCAGAGAAGTCCCTCGCACTCATAGCACCACGTCGGCGTCTGCAAGTGTTCTGTAGCATTTTCCCTTTCAAAAAAATATGAAACAAAACAATTAAAAAAACCGCAAATTCTAGCCTGGAAGGTGGTAGTCTGAAAGTTGTGAGGAGTGGTGCAGGAGATGGGATAGAGCACGGCTTGCAGCGTCTTCCGATACACATGAGCTTTCTAAACAAGAACACTTTTTCCCTCTTCTTTTAGTATTCCTCTAGGATCGCATTTCCACTGAACCGCCTCTACCGTATCCAATTACTTTTATAGCAGAATGCACGTGAGGGAAATAGTGATGTAGATAGGGAATGCGAGAGGTGAAAAGACAGTGACAACGAAAGAGAGAGAGAGAGAGAGAGAGAGAGAGAGAGAAAGCGAACCAGCTCGTCATCTGCAAAGGTTGTTCTCGCCGCGTTTGCAAGACCAGCTTGCGCTCGCTTCGTTGCCATCGTCTGAAATTAAAAAAAGAATTCAACTTATCCAATGGTACCTTTCGAAGCAGTTCATGCCAATGCAATTTGTTAATAAGGCTAATGGATTAGCTTGGAATTAGCAGAATTAAGAGTTGTCATTCTCTTCCAGGGATCAAGGGTCAGCTAGCCTTCT
Source organism: Allodiplogaster sudhausi (assembly GCA_945643635.1). Taxonomy (NCBI): domain Eukaryota; kingdom Metazoa; phylum Nematoda; class Chromadorea; order Rhabditida; family Diplogasteridae; genus Allodiplogaster; species Allodiplogaster sudhausi. The sequence continues at coordinate 48,602 of CALZFC010000246.1, forward strand.
AAGTAAGCAAGGTAAAGGGAGAATGCATAAAATTATGATTTAAAAATGATACTGGTAAATTGTTTTGATCGCATAAAATTAGCTTGAGATCATGCACGGTTAAGCAGAGAATGCTAGCAGATGTCACAATCACGAGGGAGGAAGGCACCCAAAGTATTAAGCAGGAATTAAAAGTAAATCAAAACACGGCGACGGAAGCTTGCAACATTAGCCAAACGAGAGAAAAAAAGCAAGCGAAGTAGCATTCATGCTTCTTCTCGTTTTATCCACAACTTGCCAGATTTTTCATCACATTTTAGAGATCGTAACATACCTTCAGCACCTGAAAGGGTAATAACTCGTCTTTTTATTCTATTAAAGTGTAGCTGTTAAAAGTGAGTAATATATATTTTAGAGAAAAAATAGATAGTTTAATGGCAAATGATACGAAATGACATTGACTGACAAGTTCGGAGACGAGTGGAATGCTTGTCTTGGTACGCGCGACATTCATGTTCGGCATGGCATCGATCGATTTGTAGAAGGCATTGATGGCCGATTGGCCGTCGCCGTCCAGGATTGATGACTAAATAACCTATCCATCCTCCTTTTTCAAACTTTTTATTTTGTGTATATAATAAAAATAAAATATAATTATGATTCCAATTAATCCCCATTTTGACTGCGAGATCGAGTGTTCTGATTAGCATGCATGACTGGCTGCTCTACCAGATGGAACACCTGATGCCGCCCGTTCCGTGCCATCGCACGGCGACGGTCGTACACGTCCAGGACGTGCACGTGTTTCCGGGGCTTCAAGCCATTTGCCACCTACAATTTATGGATATCGATTGATTAGAAGATTAGAACGGGGAGTCAATTGACCTGTCCATTTGTCTTGGGATGTGGAAGAGCCGGAGGCAGAGTTCCATGGAGAGGGGCGATGGGTGGTGCTGGCTGAGCCGGCTCGTCCGCTCTGTCGGGAACCTTCTCTTTCTTCTTCTTCTTCCGTCCGACGGAGCTTCGCAAGGAGGATGAACGTAGCCGCATAACAATCTACAAGGCTTTCATTTCTGAGCAGTGCCCGCGTCGCTCTCCGTCCCCCGAACCTCTACGCCGAGGTCCTCGTTGCCGACAGTCGCGGCGCCGGCTCCGACGTGCATGTTTGGCATGGAACGCCATTTTCTCCGCTTGGCGCCACGTCTTCGGCGGCGGCGGCGAGGCGCCACACTCCGCGCCCTTCTCACCTGGGATGCAGGGAGGGAGAGGGAGAGAGAGGGAGAGAGAGAGAGGGAAAGAGAGGAGAGGGAACGAAGGCTGAACCAACCTTCTTGAAGCTCTTGGAGAAGGCCAAGAGAGCACTGGCCCTGTCCTCTCTCATCGCCGCTCCTCCCCTCCTTAGCAGTGCAGTGTTCCCCGCCAGCGAAGAGTCTTGGTGGAGGAGAGAAGTTCTCCCCCTCCTCTCCTCTCTCTTCTCCTAAGAGGGCGACTCGCTCTCCTTCTGCTGCTTCTTCTTCGAGAGGCTGCGTCCTCGGCTGCCCCTTGCCATTCTCTCCTCTTCTGCAAGGTGTCCACCACCTCGAAATGCCTTGCTCCCCAAAGATGTCCGAGGCAGGCCAGCCACTGTCTGAAGATGACAGGGAGAGAAAGAAGAAGAGTGCGAACGAGATAGTTACATAATAGACGACCATAATAGACGACCAAGTGGAAAGAGCATATTCGTCCTAGTGCACATCTCGCGAGAATTGGTTAAAAAAAGTGAGAGAAGAAGATATCATATGTTGGAGCGAGAGAGAGAGAGACAGCGAGAGAGAAACAGAGGAAGAGAGAGAGAGAAAGGGAAACAGCGAGAAAGAAACAGAGGAAGAGAGAGAGAGAAAGGGAAACAGCGAGAAAGAAACAGAGGAAGAGAGAGAAAGAGAGAGAGAGAGAGAGAGAGAGAGAGAGAGAGAGAAAGTGAGAGCGACGGAGAAAGAAGGATGGTGCAGCGTGGTGTAGAAGCGGTCCAAGAATATCTAGCATTGAAATATGCAGAGAAGGCGGTTCCGGCCCATGTCTCATGTTCATGTTCTCCCTGTTGTGCATGAAGATGCTGCGTGCGTTTCTGACAATCCAGACGAAGAACGTACAAAAAAAAGATGAGAAAGTTGGCAGAGAAGACTCCAGTTCAAACAAATAGCCGTCGAATATGCAAGGGCAGACTAAGGATGTGGTGTGGGGGATGATTCGGAAGGGGAAGTGGAAGGGAAAGGAGGCAAGACGAAGCAGCTACATGCAAACTGCCACTCGTTCCAGAGACGGTGGCAGGCACACCCGAATTAGCTGCGTCCGCTACAGGAAAGTGCATTTTGCGTCATCGTTTTCCGCTCACTTCTCTCTCTTCTCAACTACGACTGGGACTTCCTGGCAAGGAGAAGACGCTCGAATGAGCACTGAGACACCTTGCGATTCCCCCCTCTGCACCCTAGAAGGACCCTGCAAGCGTACCCCTGCTTGGAACTCAGGCCACGCTTCCACCACATACAAACTTTGGTAGAACAGGCAACACCTCAAAGGCGTGAGACTCGGGTATTCCTGTGTTGCCAACGATGTTGGAAGATAATGAAGAGATGGCATGAGTTGAGATGGAGAGACAGAGAGAGGGAGAGAGAGAGGGAGAGAGAGAGATTGGGAGAGAGAGATATTGGGAAAGAGAGAGAGAGAGAGAGAGAGAGAGAGAGAGAGAGCGAGACGAAGACGTCCGTTCTATTTCATCGGAGCAGTCGGACGAGCATCGATAATGCCCCGGGGCAGAAAAGAGGAAAGTAGAAAGAGAAAAGAAAGGAAGATGGACGTGATGAATGAGTGCGAAAGGAAAAGAAGCAGGCGGAACGGGAAAGGGGGGGGGGAGGGGTGAAGTGGGAGGTCTAAGGACCACTCTCAAGGGCAGAAACAATTGTCAAAAGCGTGATCCAGAATAGTTTGCTACCGTTGGGGTCTTGGAAAACAAAGTATTTCTCTGTGGAAGCACAATTCACACTGCGACCTCACAATTGTATTGCGACGGAAGTCGGAAGCGGAAAAGGTGGTGGATGTGCTGGCAGGATTTATTTTCTCATTGATTAGAAAATAGAGCTCGGAGAAAGAGCCGACTATAAATTATTGTATAAATTAAGAAATGTGAAAAGATATCCTATCCATTGAGCTTTGTGTAACTTCGATGTTAATTTGGTCAAGAAGACGGAGAGGTCGCCGTGAAAAGAATTCGACAAGAGTTGCTCTTCCCCTTAGGCACTCATTTATAATGGTCTTGGATGTCCACAAAAAGTAAAGGAAAGGGAGACTATTGCACATCATAAACTAATGCCCTTCGTTATGCGAGGAAGGGAAAGGTGATTGGCATCGTTTGTTTGAAAAAGAGAATATCGGAAGGGAGATATAAGACACGAAAATAAGCAGAAGCTCTTTCTCCTCGACCCTGTCTTTTCCTTCTCACTTGCTCTCTCAATGAAAGTGAGAGAGGGATTGAACAGAAGGCACTTTCCTCCTTTCAATTTCTGTACTGCTGTCCAGGGCAGGGCTGCCACCGTGAGCCATATCCGGTGTCCTTTCTGAGCACGGCAAACTGAGACAGGCTTGCTTTCTCTCTCTCCCTCCCTCTCTCTCTATCAATCTCTCTCTTTCTCTCTTGCTCTCTCTCCCTTTTTTCTCTCTCTCCCTCTCCCTCCTTTCTCTCTCACAATCAGCCCTCTTTCTCTCTCCCTCTCTCTATCTCTCTCTCCCTCTTTTCTATCTCTCTCCCTCTCCCTCCTTTCTCTCTCTCCCTCTCTCTTTCTCCCTTTTTCTTTCTCTCCCTCCTTTCTCTCTCTCTTCCCTTCAAGCCTATGTGGTCTTCTCAAACTGCATGGTTGTGTTTGACTGCCGCGAGTCCTCTCCGACTCATTAGCCTCAACACACTTCGGGAGAGTAAATTCGCGTGTCACTTGGCGGGTGCGCGGCCGGCTTTTTTCTCTTCATTCCACGGCACAAAACAATCCGTCTTCTGGGAAATGGATTCGGAGGGAAATCATTACAACATAATAGGAAGGATCGCGTGGAAGGAATGGACATGGCTCAGAGAGAGTCAGCAGGTGCAATGCCCTGCGACTTTACAGTTGGAGGAAGGGCTCTTCTAACGCATTAGATGTTGCTGGAGAGTTGCGCAAATGGTAGGGAATGAAAAGAAGTAATGCCAGGTTGTCTTTCACTTTAAATGCCAGTGCTGTTCAGCGTTGCCTGACTATAAAAACAACTTGAAACGCGTTTAGAAGAATTGTGACTTCTAGGCGAAACAGGCAATTTCGATTTATAAAGCAAATTTTGACTATCAAAACTCCCTTTCCTACAGGAAAAGCTAGTTCAGCAACCCACAATCAGCTAAGTCAACTAGCGTGCACATTTACATGAGCACTATTGAACTTTTAGCCTTACTCAAACTTCTGGGAAGATACAAAGGGCGGTCTGAAAGGGCACAGCTAATGGTTGCTGGCCTTTTTGTCTTCGTTGTCGTTGACTTGAGAGGCAAATGAATGAAGAATACTTCCATCGATGCAATGAGCTCACTAAATGCATCTCAAGTGCATCTCGCAATCATTTGCAAATAAAGTGAATTCTGTCAGTTTCGCATCAAAATTATTCCAGTGCTATATTTAGTGAACATAGGCCATCGTCGAAAACGGAACTTCAAAAAGCGTACACACAGAACAGAATTTCACTTACATTTAATTTTAGAACCATTAAAAAATAATCAGTAAAATGAAGGGGAAAGTGTGTGGCTGCCTGCGGCACTGCCCGAGGCACAGACAGAGAGTACGCCTTCTCTCCATCTCTGCTCTGTCAACAAAGAGAGCGAGAGAGAGGTGAGGGACAGAGAGAGAGAGAGAAAGAGAGAGAGAGAGAGGAGAGAGGGCAAAAGGGAGAGACATTGGATGGGGGACCACGAGTGTCAAGCGGCTATCCCAAGACACAGGAGTATCATGAACAGGGAAGGGAATAATACATGCCGAGCTGCCCTCTCCGATCACAAAGAGCTGTCAAAGGAAAGAATTCTATTCCTGACTTTATATGTTTAATAGAAAAGGGCAAAGCATTTAGGAGAGACAGCCAAAGAAGGAAGAGAAGGAGGAGAAGAAAGAAAAGAAAGAGAGAGAAGGTGGAGAAGGAAGAGAAGAAAGAAAGAGAAAAAGAGAGGGAGGAGAAGTGTCGCCTGACTCTCTAAGGAGCTTCAACGGCCTGTCTCAATACAGTCCTTTCTGTCTAATCGCTGCATCCCGTGAAGAATGGCAAAGCAAAAGAAGTAGCGAGTGGCGTTCGCGTTTCACACGAAAGAGGGAAAATTCCCGGCAAATAGCGAAGATGCTTGAGCTGCAAGGGAAAGCAAAACGCAGCGACGAAAAAGAATAAGGCCAGGAATATGTCATAAATATATGCTGGAGATTTTCGCTTAATTATTTCTCTAAGTTTTTATAATCTCTTTTGTATTTATTTCAATGCTTGTTGAACTTCATGAAGACCTCAGAAGGAGAAACGGCACGAGGCCTTTGGGTGGTCCCAGGACCTTAAGAACGAGTCTACAAGAGGTCCACCCACATCAACAGTTCTTTTTCCTAAACACCAACATGTCAAGTCTGCTTTTGGAACTATTTAAAAGGTAAACCTCTTCTCACCTCCAATTTATATTTCTCCGCTTTTACCTCCTCTCCTTCTTTGTCCTCATCCTCCTCCCCCTTTCCTTAACGTTCTCTAAATTCTCTCGCTTACTCGCTACTCGCTCCCATATTCTCCCTCTCTTTCTCTATCAGCACTTATGCGAACTGCCGGGAAGAAATCGCGTACATAAAAGATGTAAGAATGAGAGGAACTATGTACCTGGAAGTAGAGAAGAACCTCAAGTTGTAGGCATGGACATGGTATGAAGGAGGATCGAACGATAGAGAGAAAGAAGCGAAAGAGAGATCTAATGGAGAGGGGGGGGGGGGAGATTTACAATGTATGAGAGAACCGACGGATAAGGAGATTTCCAAGACAGTAAGCTCTGCACAACCCATTCGTATGCACAGTGAATTTATCTCACCTCTACTCTCACTACTCCCCTTCTCTCCCTTTCCTTCTCCCTCCCAGCTCTGCATTCTATGTGGACCTCTCACTGACTTACAACTTATTCATTTATACTCACCAGCTATTTCACCCTCCCCACTCTCCCAGTCCTTTATCTCTTGCATTTCTGTGCTTCTCCTGTCTCCTTTTCTACTTCAGGGCCTTCCTCGAGCAACGAATCGAAGAAGGCGGTAATTATGCAGAAAAGGGAAACTTTTTAATCTTTCCTCTTTTACATCCGAGAAAAGCAACTAAGAACTTAAGGATAAACAGAATTCAACTACATTCTGGAAACATTCAGTAGTTTCAAATTGTACATTTATTCCAAATTTCTACGACTGACGCCTAGCCAAAGTATTATGTGATATTATATACCAAGAGAAATACTGTTAAAGAGAAAAGTAACACATATCAAATTCAAAAGATCAATGTCGTATTTTGGAAAGCGAAGATGGCAACTGATTTTTCAGATATTATTCACAACCAGCAGAACGGTCAAGAAAGGAAAGCGGACTTAATTGCCTATGTTAAGCCAGAGAGAGAGAGAGAGAGAGCGAGAGAGAGAGGGAGAGAGAGGGAGAGAGAGAGAGAGAGAGAGAGAGAGAGAGAGAGAGAGAAAGAGAAAGGGAATCAAGCGCAGCCAACAATCAATCACTTGTCCGACTCTAATGCGTTACTCGGCATAAATGTGGAAAACTTGAGTGGCGAGAAGTCAGCGAAAGAAAGAAGGGCAAGACGGAGGGAAAATGAATGAAGAGGTGGAGCAAGAATGACAGGGTTGAAAAGAGAAGGAAATATCATGCAGAGAGAAGAGAGTGTGGGAGGGAAGAGAGGAATGAGACGGAAATATCATGGAGAATGAGGAGAGTGTGGGAGGGAAGAGAGGAAGGAGACGGAAACGTGGAAAGTACGACGAAGACGTAGCGGGTGCTTACTCTTGATGGAGTGAGTGCTTTCGACCCTCTGACTAAGTCCCCTTCAAAATAAGGGAAGGATGTCGAACACCCAGGAACAAGGATTAAACTTCGAAGATTACGTGAACAACCTCCACTAATTCTTCCAGCGATTCTTTGACAAGAAAATGGACAAAATTATGAAAACATACTAGTTCGATGGAAACGAAAATTTACAGCTGAGAATATGAGGAATATTTTGCATCTTGCGAAGGTGGGGGGGCTATGAAGAAGAATTGCATGCTCTCACAGAACTCAAAGCAATAATGCGCAGAGTTGAGCTACCACTAACCAAAGGTATGCATGTACATAGTCGTTGAATCTTAATTTCGAATTCAAGTATGCTCAAATTAGAAAGATTGAAGCAATTTTTTAAACAAAATTGCGCCCTTTCAGAAGGAAAAGAGGTGAGTGATTAAAGTTGCGTGGGAAAGTGACGTCAGGAGGGGGTGGAAGATGCAACTTGCAGAGGAGGAAAGGAAGAGGAGGCGGAGGAAGAGCTGGAACCACCTTCGGCCTCATTGAATAGCGTGCCTCGCCTCCAGCGTGCTTGCCATGGCTCTATCAGTCAGAGACACGCCATTCTTGAAGAGATTTCCTCGACCCCTCGGGCATATTCAAACAAAGCAAAGAGAGGAAAAGCGAAATCTGTCCCAACTGCATACGACACTGGCGAAAGGTCTGCCAACATCTGTCGCAAAGTTACGACCAACAGCAATAACATTCCCGTTTGCTTGCTGATACAAGGAAAGGGCATGACTGCAGAGAGGGAGCAGAGTACTGCGACAGCCAAGAGAACATTGAGCCGCGTATCATTAATTGCCACTTGCCCCCATGTACACACTAAATATGAGATGTGGAATGGTTATGAGAAACAGAAGAAGGAACGAGTAGATGCCAAGAAGAAAACGAGAAAATACCAAGGAAGAATGTCTCCATAGACCGAGGAAAGAGGGAGAAAGCGTCAGTGGCTAGCTCACATGTGTAGAGGAAAATGAGATTAGAAGGCAGGAGAGAGAGCGAGTGAATGGCGAGAGAGGGGAGAACGAGACAGAGAGAGAGAGACAGAGAGAGAGAGATGGATATAGGATGAGAGAGTTAGAACGAGAGAGAGTTAGAACGAGAGAGAGAGAGAGAGAGAGAGAGAGAGAGAGAGTGAGAGAGAGGGAGAGAGGTGAGGCACCAAAAATGCGGGCGTCATCCACCAGTCGGCCTCTCTAGCAATCCACCTACTGGACAGCAACAACACTTCACAAGTCCCTTTCTTGCCTTTTATGTCGCGCGTTCCTTTTTCGACAAAGACGAATTCGGCGTGCGGAAAGGAAAAGGCTCTTTGCTTGATGAGCTTCCGTCGTCCTTTGCCATTGCGAGAGAATCTTCTTCTGTTGAAGTGGAGGCAGAAGCAAAGAGGAGTTGCTCTTCCCAGAATGGATGGAGTCCGCTCGAGGAGTTGCTCTTCTCAGGATGGATGGACTCCGCTCGGTCACTCGGTCGCGTCCCAGAAAGGTCTGCATCTACCTCTCAATTCAACTCGCACCAAAAAGAAGTGAAGAGTCATGATGTCGAGTCTCTTTATTCAATGGCAAATGTTGTACAGCGATACAGCACGATATGCATGGAAATATGCCCAAAAAATGGCATGCAACTCTTCAATTCTGTGTCGAAAATAAAAACACTCGATCTCGCAATAATTCGTTTGTTATTGCCCAGAAAAGAATAGCGCACCTTGAAACCGAGATTCTTGCAGACTTTCTTGTACGCTCTGTGCCACATCTCGCGGTAGTCTTTCTTCTCTTCTTCATCTTCTTTTATCGTTACACTGCAAGATTTTCATTTGTGTTTGCATACATATTTCTTGTTAAAAAATATTTGATATCGTATTTTTTTGCTGATGAAGGCTCATCATTGAAGTAATGTACATCTCATACGATTTTGTCCATATTCCTGTAGGATTATTTAGTTCCGGCAGACAAATACGTATCACTTTTTGTTATAAGACTCTGAAGTCCGCCGTACCTTCTGACGTCATGAGATCCCTCAGGCAGTTCTTCGTAGTGCATGGCGTGTTCATTGAAAGTGACTCCACCATTGGAGAGTCTCCTCTGCTCGGCTACTCCAAAGTTTTCTCCTCCCTGGAAGCTTCTTCGAGTCTCCGGCTGCTCACTGTTCCGTCGGTTGAACCGCCTGAAATTTAAGAAATGTATTAATTACTTATTTACATATACTTTTAATTATTCTCTTATTTTCATGTATGAATAAATATACCCGTCGCCGTAAGCGTCGGCGGAAGGGTCGACAGAGAGTCTCCTCGCATCCGCCGCCGTGTCAAAGGCACTTCGGCTGCCTGGTCGGGGAGAGATGCACGCAGCGTACGGAGGAAACTCGTCTTCGCCCGGCGGAAGCAAGTCTTCCGGTGCTCAAAGAATTCTCTTTATTCTACATTGATCGTGACCCTTCACACAATAGAGAACTGACCATGGCTGTCGTATCTCCGGCTGGCAAGAACATCGTCCTGGCAGGATGTGGAAGGCTGCTGCGTGTTCTGGTATCCCTGAATCGTTCCATCCTTGAAGTCCTCCTCGTCCTCCCTCTGAATCCCTTCTTGATTCCTGTAGTAGTCATCTTCGTCCTCTTCGTCAACACGACGTCGCCAGTCAAAGTTCTGCTGCTCACTAAACAGTTAAAAAGTAAGTTCTGACATCCGCTCACGAATGTTTTAACTGAGATTTGAAGATTATTTACTGATTCAGAGACTTTCTCAAAGGTAAATTCACTTTGAATTAAAAGAAGCCTAAAGTCTAATGGTTTTGAGTGTTTTTATAGAACTTTAGGAAGGGTCCCCCTTTCCAATTCCTATTTTTCGATAGGGTCGCTGGCAAAATTGAGACGACTTTTGCGACTGACCGCGGTGGAGAGACGGATGATTCAGGCGGCCGTGAGTTATACGACAGCGGCTCCTCGTCATCCTCATCCTCCATCCACTGAGCACTGCTCTGTCGCATTTGACTGTCCACGTAACTGATAAGGAAAAATTGACGGCAATTTCTCTTCATTCACCTCCGATGTAAGATCGAGAATTTCAATTCAGTTACACATTATTATTACTACGTAGCTGTACTTCCTTATTGACAGCACTAGCTATAGAAAAAAATGTGCACCCTTGAGAGTAAAGGCCGGCCGAATCAAATATGGTCTCTAGCCATTTCGCGGCGACTTTTTGTAAAAGCATTCGAATAGCGGAAAACTGCGCCGCTTTCTGTTTTACGACATGAATGACTTGTTGGAGGAGCGAAATGAAGAAGTAGGCCGTTTCTTCACGCATTTATTTCTCACGGGTCATTAGAATCATCAAGGGAATCTTTTCATATCAAATAAGCGTTCTTGACATAGAAGAGAGACGAAACACATGAATACCAGCTTAGTTTTATAAGCGAGTAAGTGGTGACTGACTCGTGTTGTCTGCCGTCGTATCTCATCTCAGCCACGTCATCTCCCCGTCTCACTGAGCCATTCTGATACGAATGAGTCTGAAAGTATCAGAATCATCCCAGCAAACAAGCATCCGATGGTTTCGGCGGATCATCAAAAGAGGAGCGAAGAAATAGCAAGAACTGACATGACCACTGGAAGTGGATGGAAAGTGTTGGAAATGATCATCTTCTTCGTAAGGCGGATCCTCCATGAGAGTCCGTTCTTCGACGTCTTCGCTGTTCAGATGATCCACTTCGAATCCCAGTTCGTCGCCCTCGACTGGCTGTTCTCGAGAAGAGTATCCACCAGCTCCTGATATATTCTTCCATTTCAATTCAAATTCATAATAATGACGAGTCCAAATGCAGTCAAAAGTGGCCGGAAAGCAAAGAAGACCCGGAATGGCACGAATGTCGCAGAGAAACATTTCCGTTTGATTCATCCAAACATTGACTCAGCGAGACTTTCATTTTCCGTCTTGTGAAAGAAGAAAACAACATTTCAAGCCATTCATTCGCCCCAGAGGCATTATGACGTAATAAATGAATCGAAAGGGTATATTTCTCTAACCGTATTCGTCGTCGTCCTCATCCGAGTAGATGTCGGCTCTGCCTTGGAAGACCGCCCTCCTCGGTGTGTGATGGGGCGACGGCTCCATGACCTCCTCCGTGTCTGCGATGTCGTAGTAGTGGCGATCTTCTTCCATCTCAGACTGCCCGTACCCATCGTAATCTCAATATCAATCATTCTATTTTTGGCTCAATAATTTACAATACGTCCGGTTATAAGTGATTTCTGAGAAGACATATGTACATACATAGTAGAAAAAGAGTGGAAAGAGAGTTTTAAAAGAGTTAGCCACCTCGGTAGTAAGCGTCTGCTCCGCTCCCGCTAGGCTCATAGCCATCTCCATAATCTTCCTCGTATGCCACTCCACTAACTCCGGAGCCTCCATTTAGAACACGGCCGTTTTCTATAATTTTATTAAAGAGATCATGATATAAGATAACAAAATAAGTGGAAACGACTAATATGACTTATGCGAGCATTGTTTCTTCTTCTTATGAAATGATGTCTAACAATGGACGTGGCCTACCGTATGGCTGCGCGGGGTCGCTCCGCCCACTACCGTACTCCTCGTCGTCAGCCTCACCGTAGTCGTAGTGCTGCTGACGACTCCGCTGCTGTCTTCGCTGTTCTCGGTACGCGTCCTCTTCATCCTCGTAACTCGCCTGCAAAGTCTTAAGGGCGCGGAGCGTTTGCATGCACAATCACCTCAGTTAGAATTCTAAATGGTTTCAAATATTGCTAATCCAATAATCATGGCATTTAGCAAGAAAACTGAATAAGTTTTAAAGAAATGGTGTAATCGAGAGAAGGAAGAAAGCCTACTGGCTGGCCGGCCGAGGCCGAGCCCAGTCGGTGGTGGCGGGCCGAGCCCGCCCCGGCACCCGCCGGGTGGAGGTGCGAGTCCCACTGATGCACCGAGCTGTTAGCCTACAACTCCTGCGGCTATTTCACATTCTCCACATAAATTAACAAGCAATTCAAAGAAAGCAGAAAAGTAGAGAACCAGAAACGGAAATAGCGAGACTGAGAAAGAAAGAGAGACGGAACGAGAGAGAGGGAGAGAGAGAGAGCGAGTGAGAGAAAGAGTGAGCGAGAGAGAGGTAGATAGAGAGCGCGAGTGAGAGAAAGAGAAATAGTGAGTGAGAGAGAGAGAGAAAGAAATCATAGATGTTTTTGTCCTGAATCCGCGCGGAAAGAGAAGGCCGAGATGGGAGAACCTGTTGAGAGTTGGAAGAGTGTGCTCCGTGATGGATGGGGAAGGACACGTCGGAGGTGTAGTCGCTGTCCTCAGAGATTCCCGCTGCAATCACCCACTCTAGATGGCTACTTTCACAACCAATTTATGTAGTCGTTCTAATATTTTTCGAAAGTGACACGCCTAATTCACGTTTCCATTAACTTTTTCATCTTACATATATCCAGTGGATAAAATAGCAAAATCAATGTAGAACTTACAATGAGTGAATGGCACCCGCTGGTGATGCTGAGGGACGAGGCCTTGGTCCTGAAATCATCGTTCAAGAAGTTTGTGAGAACACACTAATTTGTCTTGAACTTTATTCATAACGTAAAAAAAATTTTTACTGTAAGAATTAGAAATACGTTTCCATGCTTGCAGAGGAAGAAGGTTCTGACCGATTCGACTAGTTGGTTGAGTGCCTGCAACTTGGTCTGGAGAGCCTCGGCGTCTTCCGGCTGCGCATCTGCAAGAGAGAATATCCTCTCCGATTACTTCCACTCGGCTATTCCTGGCTAACGAAGCTACTCACATCATGAGGGATTCCTGCATGGCGCAATGGCCAAAACACAAACCGGCCTCCAATGAGATTTCGCACTTTTTGGCTCGTTGCCAGGAGAAACAAGCTGCCACACAAAGAGCGAGCTAATAACTAGAGAGAGAGAGAGAGAAGACACTTACGGAGGAATTTCCCCGTTTTCGTCTAGCAACCTGGACGGTCAGAGATGTAAATTCAGATTGGATTAAATAAATACATGTGTATGCTACTTTGAAATTCTGGAGGAACAAGAAGCGAAAAGCAGAAACTGCATGGATTCTGATAAACCGAGTTAGGGGCTGCGATAAAAAATATATGTATACATATACATATGTGTGTACATACATACTACATATTTACATACGGCGTACTCGAAAGAGATAAAGTCGCAGTGGCCTGGTAGAAAAAGAGAATGACAGAGAGAGAAAAAGATAGCTAGAAATGTACAGCCAAGAAAAGGCGTAGGAGGGAACGTCGGTTGTCCGGCAAGAAGATTACCAGATTACGCACTTGTCTGTGAGGGGGGAAAGAATGAAGAGTCTGGAGGAAGGCTGCGCGATGTGGCAGAGAGAGGAAAAAGAGGAGGAAAGGGGGAGGAGAGCTCAGAAAGGGAGACAAACTCAATCGGGTGCCCTTCTCCTGGTCGGCCGATCGCCGAGTGGGAAAGAACACGGAGAAGAGGTGCGGGTGTTCTCACGCCCATTTCATCTGCCATAAAAAGACACTGATAGACAACGCGAGACGGAGTTGGAGAGAGAGAGGATTGAGAGAGAGAGAGAAAGGGAAATTGGGAGAGAGGATGAGGAGAGAGAAAGAGAGAGAGAGAGAGAAAGAGAGGAAGGGAAATTGGGAGAGAGGATGAGGAGAGACATTGAGCTGGAGATAAGCAGGCCCATATCTCGCCAGACATTCTATCTAATCAGATACATGCGAGATACTTCCTGGAGGGCCGAACAATATCGATGCGTCATTCAGGCTTTATCCGCTCCATAACAATGGGTTGGAAGGGAAAGTATCTCCAGAGACAGAGAGCGAGCGAGAGAGAGAGAGAGAGAAAGAAAATGAGAGAAAAGAGAGAGAGAGAGAGAGAGAGAGAAAGAAAGAAAGAGAGAGATAGGGAAAGAGGGATAGCAAAACAAGCGAGAGAGCTAAAATAACGAGTGAATTGGGCGGAAGAGGAAAAAGTCACTTGAACCTTTTGCCGTATGGCCACTCAGCTCATTATGGGCAGTCGGAGAGGATCGTGAGGGGAGAATATGGCGAGAGAGGTGGATGTGCTTATGGCCCCGTTGTCTTCTAGTAGTTCTCCCTCTCTCCATCTCTACATCTCTCTATACCCTCTATTTCTCTCTCCCTCTCTCTCTCTCTCTCTCTCTCTCTTTCTCTCTCTCTCCTTGATTCCGTCTGCCGCACAGAGTAATCCGTACGGTGAAGTCTGCCACAATACACGACAGTTATCTATCAGTCACTCGCTGCCCCTCCTCCCCCTATTTGTTCCCTCCTATAACCCCTCGCTCCCTCCCTCTCTCTCCCTTTCTATGTACCTCTCATATCTCTATCCCCTTCTGTCTCACTCCCCTCTCTCTATCCCTTTCTCTCTATCCTCTCTCTCTCTATCCCCTTCTCTCTCTCTCTCTCCTCTCCATTACATATTGATGAGAGCGTGCCATTGCTCTCTCGGTTCCCGAAACCAGCCGGTGGAGCTCCAACGCAAGCCTCCGAGGTCGTGCACCGGGAAAAGTTGGCAGCATGAGGCCCGATAAAAAGTAAGGGTCCCCCGGGCACATAGCACACTGCGATAAGAAAAAGAGAGGCCCAGAGAGAAAGAGTGAGAGAGCGAGAAAGAAAGAGAGATTCACACATATGCCCTCAAAAGGCTCGAGTTTCCGACACAATGAGGTTACATAGATGTGAAGGTTACGGAGGCGAATGAAGTATGCGAGTGCAGCGCCAGAGGGCAGTTGGCAAAGAGTAGAAGAGCAAACAAAAGGAGGAGAGCGTGCCGAAAGAGGTGGTGGTGGCAGGTGCATTAGCAAATTATCATTTCAGAGAAGTGGGGGGGGGGATGGCAGAGGCAGTTCACGCAGAAGTATTCACTTGACGAAAGGGAAAGGGGGCACATTCACGTTGATTATGGAGAAGCAGCGACACGCTCACAATTATGGCCGAACTCTGGCATATCATCTGTTTCACAGTTTGTGTGTTTCTGGTTCACATTTCATCCGATACATTCTCATAAGAAAGTAGAAGCACTTATGTATGCAACGATGTAAAAAAGTGGGCAACAGTACTGTGGTTGTAGTCAATATCTCTTGCGCGAAATATATTTTTTTACATATGTGTATATGTATGAAGTTGAGAAAATGACAATGACGGTGTGACAGAGAGAGAATGGTAATATTTGTTATCGCTTCCTCTGACACTTCTTCCCCTTTCTTGCCTTCTTCTTTTAAGCATCGATTCCGCTTCTGAATTCATCATTGTTGCTGTGCGAAGAAGGAGAAGAAGACCAGCTGACTGTCGAGGCCGGAGACAAATGGCCTAGGGCTTCTTTATTCGTGGCTGAGGGACACGAAGAGGTGTGGGAAGAAAGATTGAGGGGGGAGTAAGACGAGAACACACTGGCAGGAGCAGTTGTTGCTCAAGACGTCCACTCCCCTAATGGAGAAGCAAAGCGGTCGCATTATCTTTGGAGCGCATCAGAAGGGATTTATTCGATTCATCCTAATTCTTCATGAAAGGGAGAGAAAGAGAGAGAAAGAGAGAGAGAGAAAGAGAGAGAGGTAGACGAAGGAGAGATAGAGAGATAGACTGGTAGAGGGGAAAGAGATAGGGAAAGAGAGCGAGAGAGAAAGGAGAAGAGCCATCGACAATTCAATTAGTAAGTGCAGCTGTAGCATCGTTCCTTGTTTGCACGATAAAATATCATTGATCTCTCTCTCTTTCTCTCTCGCACCTTTCCCTAATTCTGTCTGTTGTTCAACTATGAGCATGAGCTCCTCTATTTATCCGAGGCAGAAAGAAGAATGAGGAGAGGTTCAAAGAGGCCCTAAACGAGTAGACGTAGTCGGAAGTGTCAGAGGTGGCCCGTGCCCCATGGATAGCCCCCCCCCAAGACATGCGAAATATTGTGGCACTCTCTGAATGGCGCGTGCGCGTCGTGAGTGGCACCAGACGGCCAACCACTACTCAAGGACTCGGCAGCTCAGCCTGTTCAAGTGGGGAGAGAGGAGAGAGAGAGGAGAGAGAGAAAGAGAGAGTGAGAGAGAGTGAGAGAGAGGGAGAGAGAGTGAGAAAGAGGGAGAGAGAGAGTGAGAGAGAAAGTGAGAGAGAGGGAGAGAGAGAGAGTGAGAGGATAGAGAGGAAATAAGGAATAAGGGGTGAGAAATAATAAGAGAATCATGAGAAGGCAGACAAAGAAGAGCTTCTGCGTCAGTACAGGGAGAAAATAGCAAGCTCAGCATCAAAAAATAAGGAAAGAAGACTTTAGTTTGGAGAGAGAAAAAGGACTAGCTGCAAAGGGAACTCTGCTATCCAGGAAGGGAAAGCAGGAAAAGGAAAAGGCTCTGCCAAGAGTGAGAGGAGGTGTCATGAAAGGGGAAGGGTCATAAGAGGCCCCTCCAGGGGATGCCGGCGGTGGTGATTTGTCTACCCCGGTAGGCTATGGAGAGAGGGAGAGCGAGGCCCTTCGCAGTGCCGACTTATTGCTTACTGCGGAGTGCGCAGTCAGAATTGCAATGGCCGCAGCCTGATTTGACTGCGAAATACGACCTCAGCAGATCTTTCCGCCTCCTCGCTCTTTTTCCTCTCCTCATTTCCTCCACTTTCTTCTAGTTCCTCCTCTTATTTCATCCCCGCACGCCCACTCTTTACTATTCTCTCTCTCTCTCTCTCTCTCTCTCTCTCTTTAGCCCTCTTTTCCTCTTCCTCTCACTCTCTAGCCCCTTTCTGCTCTTCCGCTAACAGCGTCAGAAGCCATGCATCCAGGAGCATGAACGACCGACCAAAATTAAGGTCGTGAGCGGTGGTGAAGGCGCGGTCGCGGTTTGTCTGCCATATGCACACCCATGACAATGGGAGAGAGAGGGAGAGAGAGATACAGAGAGACAGAGAGAGTGAGAGAAAGAAATAGTAAAAATGAGAGAGTGCGAGAGGGTGAAAGAAATGTATGAAAAAGGAAAAGAAGGTATGGCAGAGAGTATGTGAGGCAACGAGGGAGAAACGTTAAAAAGGAATTCGAGCAAGCTGGAGAAGGTCGTAGATATTGGAGAAACGCCAAGTGAAGAGCGGCGACATCTCCACGGTCGCTCACTCCTCTTCGTTCTCTCTTCAAAGTAGAGGGAAAGGGGAGAGAGAGAGAGAGAGCGAGAGAGAAAGAGAGAGAGAGAGAGTAAAGAGGAGAACAAAGAGAAACAATGAAAATGCGATAGCGAACAGATAGAAAGAGAAAAGCGAGAATAAATGTCGACTATTACATGACACGTAATGAATGCCTGGAAGAGGCCGAGATGAGCAGCTTGGACAAGCTCGCTCTCTTATGAGAAGTGCAAGGAGAAATGAAGCAGGCGCAAGGGCAAGAAAAATAAATAAAGGACAGAGAAGGGGAACAGGCTCAGAGTTATTCCAGGCCAAGATTCAAGAAGACGAGGGAGATGAGCAACTCGCGGCAGAAGGGGTGACTGGCAGAGAAGAGCAACCACTCTCGGATTACGGGAGGGAAGAGATCAACGGCAAATTGGCACGCGAGAATGACGACTGGAGAGAACTTAGGCACTGAGATTGACATAGACAAAAAGGAAAGAGAAAGAGTGAGAGAGAGAGACAAAAAAGTAGAAGGAGTGTTCGACACGCTTGATGGACTTACGCCTTCGTGGACCGAAGATGAAGGAGAAGAGAAAAGAGGAAGAAGAAAAGGAAGAGGAGCCGAGAACGGAAAGAAGAGTACTCTTGCCACTTCGGCAGACCACGCAGAAACATTCAGGGGCCAGCTCACTTTGGCTATCTATGGAACCGCAAGGGGTTCTGCACAATCATACATATGTATCTAGTATGTTTATACTTGCATGCATAGGGCATGCATATTATAATTTTTATTTTCTTATTACTAACAGAGGAAGAACACAAAGTCGGCTGCATAATGTTTCAACGAAAGCAAAGCTAAAAGGAGAGAAAGCGGATTATGCGAGCTAAAAAGAAGATGCATGAAAACATACGGGAAAATACTGCATTGTTATGGACTGAACTACGAAGCAGCGAGAGTGAAGATGGAAATACAGGGAGAGAGGAAAGAAGAACGGAGAGATGACAAGAGGGAAACCATAGATAGGTAGAGAGGAAGAGAGAGAGAGTGAGATAGGGAGCGATTCCTCATAAAGCCAAATGATGCATTTGATTCAGCATTGCTGACAAGCGCTGTAGAGGGCGATCCACTGAAGAAGAAAACTTAGTCGGAAAGGATAAAAATTAGGCAAAACAGGAGCTTTAAAAAAATTCGAGAGATATATGAAATAATATTAACCATGCGTGTACGAAAAAAATATATCGAGCGAAATGCAACGAAAGGGAATATTTGCTGAAATTATAGTTTAGTACGCCTACTATTTTTATTTTCTTCAGATATAAAAAGAAGACAGTTTAATATGTCTCCGCGCCCCTGAAATGCCAATTATTGCGAAATTGATATTTCGAGAAGATAAATGTCGTGTTCAGGGGCGGACGTGGATGTGGAAAACAAATAGAGAGGTGCACCACTCATACGGCATAATACATCACCAAGCCAAATTTCACATTTCGTTGTCAGAGAGCTAGGATAAGAAGAGAGCTTACGAAACGAATATGTAGCATTGAAGGAAAAATGGTTTATTGTCGTTTCCGAATTATTTCAATGATTCTATCTATTAAATATTGAAGGAGTCATTTCTTTGAAAGAATCAAAATATATATAAATGCAAGAGATAGAACTTTTTTGCATGATTTGATGGAAGGGACTGACCGAAAGGAAGTTCGAATCGCGCGTCCACGAGGAGATTGTGTCCGGTTGGTCGGCTCGTTCCCACTGTCTGGCCATTCCGCGTCTCCAGCTCGTGGTCAATCTACAACCACATATAATAGCTTTGTTATATCCATTGAAGATATTTCTCCTTAGACACAATAAACAGTTATGTATGTATGTACGTATGGGTATAATATGTACAAGATCTGCATCTAACAATTAGTGAAATTTAGACATCTAATCTGATGTGTATAATTTTTTAAATGTAAGTTTCTAGCCTGAATTAGGTGTATGTACATATTCAAATATGTACATACATACATATGTATTCCTTCTCGGATCTTGTTTCATTTCATATGCAGCACTGAAAGAGCTGAAGAGCGAGACAGGTAAACAATTGCTGGCATATGCTCACCCATTTACATATTATATCATGCATGTCTATACATGCCTATTGAGACTTTCATTATTCACTGAGCACAATCCTGGTACAACTCAGTAAATGAAAAAAGGCTGATTAAATGGATTGTTCGACAAAAAAGGCTGATTAAAAGGATTGTGCAAGAAAAAAGGCTGATTGATGGAATTGTGCACATGCAAAGGCTCATTAACAGGATTTCACGGGGCGAAAGTCTTATTGACAGGAATTTCGGGAGCAAGGCTTATTAACAGGATTCTGCAAGTCTAATTAACAAGATTTCGAAATTTGGAAAGCTGGCTATGTGGATTCTCTTCATTTTATGTATATTCGTGTTTCTCTTTACTTGTCTTTTTTATTTGGCGCCTATAGACATACTATAATGAAGAAGCTTCTTTTATCAGGAAGTACGCTGTGTCGCCGATCTTACTTGTAGTTTGATGTTGTTGCTGCCAACAAGTGAGCCAAGAAAATCTCGCACGTTTGGCAATTCTCGTTCCCTTTGAGGTTTTCCTGCTTTTATCCCTTTTATTAGAAAATGTTTTTTTTATTACATATTTATTCGAACATTTCTCTTTTTTTGTCGGATTCAAGAGGATGGTGCTGACCCTGCCGTTCTCGTACTTGCCATGACGCAACTAGAACCTTCTCGTCGTTCTTTTCGCTAGTTTATGATGATTATTTTAACAGTTGCCAGTGTTATTCCTTTTAGAATGAAGTAAGGTCGTCAACAGAATCTAGTGACTGCAGTACGCGAAGTGCGACTCTGATTGGTGTCGCACCTAGCGATATTCATGCGAATGATAACAATAAGGTTTTGCTCTTTTTGTTTTAGCTAACTTGTTTCCATTTTCTGTTTCTGATACCCATTTTCTTCGAAAAGAAGAATAAGCTATATGGCCAGCGAAACTCGCTTGATTGAGGTGATGGAGCGCGTATGCAAGAAGCGCGGTCTCGATCGCACATGCGGGCTGCTCGATCAAGAATTCAAGGTTGAGAGAATGTTTTTATTTGTCGTAATTATATATGGTGTTTATACATAGGTGATTCAAGTTGAATTAGAAGTATGAGGATATGTAGCTGCTTTTCTTTATTTATGCAACAGCTGGTGGAACTCTAAAGATTTTGTGACCTGTGTACCCGCTTTGTTACTGAAGCCGTTACTACTTTCGTTAGCTTTCCTGTTGAAAAGGGGAAGGGTTTATTTAAAAAAGAATAAAGAAAAAGAAAAGCTTTTTTTGAGAAACTAGAGGGTTTTTGTTGTATTTAAGTAGGCTTGTTGAAAGCGAGAAACTTGTTTTTTTATAATCAACTAGCTTTCTTCAGCCTGATGGAACTCTCTGAGCATAGTCTTCGCCGGCGATGCACCGGTCGAGCACTCCTCCTGCTCATCTATTGCGGAAGCATTCGAAAGAGGTTTTTTTTATATTTGTTGGTGAAGTTTTATTTACTTCACAGGGTTACTGTATACTTTATACCGTATCTTAGTCGTGAACCACAACCTTCTTACAAAATAATTTTGCTAGTTCGCGAACTTTAATAGTATTTTATTCAGCAAACAAATATTCTTTGTTTACTAGGTTCGTGCTGCGCTGCCTTGCTAGAGGTCCGCAACGCGACCGCACTTGCAGCCTCCTCATTGTCATCAGGAAGGTAAGCGTGCGGGCTATATATATTTTTTCTTTTTATTTGGTTTCATCTTGTATTCCGATTTTTCCTCCGCAGTGTTGAAAATTTGCAATGTCTTACCTTTTGAGATGCCCTGGCGGAGTGTGCTTCCCTTGATGGTTTGCCTGACGATCTCCTCAGCCTCTCCTCCCTCCACGCTAGAATGGCTGATCTGCTTCAGGAGAACAACTACGATGCGGTTGGATATTTCTTGCTGCTTTTGGTCTATGTTATATCAATGTCTCGTTAGATTCTACTCCAAACACTTTCGGTAGATGCCATTATCCATTACTTACTCCCCCCTCTCCTCTCTCTCTCTCTCTCTCTCTCTCTCTCTCTCCTTCCAGACAGTGCTCTCTCCTCTCTCTGATGATGCCTGATGTCCTGACAGGCCCTTTGGTTGCCCGCCGCGTCGGCTTCAGTGACTCTTTCTCGCGACTCGGTTATGAAAGAACTGCGAGAAGCCAACTTCGACCTCGCAGTCACGGGACTCTTCGATCTCTGCGGGCTTGGTTCGTTGACCCCTTCCCTTCCCTCCCTCCCTCTCTTTTCTCCAGGTCTGTTACAAATCCTAAAACCCATAAATTCATTACGTTTAGTTCAAATATGTATTTGAAACAATTAATTCTTTTTAATTATTTAAAATACTTATGAAAAACTATATTGGTAATGCCAGATGACACACGGAACTCCGCTCGAAGCTGGAGCTGCTCAAGTCGCGGATCGATGGCTGGGAACGAAGCGATCGGAGTGGAAGTGGTGGTGGCCAGCCAGGCAAGGCCGTCCCCCTCTCCGCCGCAGCCATCATCGATCTCTTTGCCGCCTCCTGACCCTGAGAGGGTGCCATCAATGACCCTAACAAGGGTCCTCTCATGCCCCTCCCATGTCCATTCCCACCCTCTCCCTCCCTTGCCGTACAGTTTTTGTGTCCCTTCTCTCATGCATTGATTGTGCGTCCCTGTTTTGTCATATAAACTTCGTTGCCGGTCATGGTCTTTCTTTTCTTCTCTCTTTTTCTCTTTTCCTCGCTTCTCTCTCGCTCTCACCTTGTCCCTGATTGTCACACGCCTCTTATCATAGAGGCACTTATAGCATACGGTTATGTAACAAGGCCACTCCTTCTTGCACGTGGATCTGTTTTATGTCTTAGTTTTTTTTCTATAGGTCGCCCCTTCCCATTTTTTTCTTGTTCTGTTTTGCCGTTCTATTCTAGGGAATCCATAATTTTTTTCCTTTTTTCTCGCATTCAAACAATATTAGCTCATGTCGATGCCTACTAAGCTGTCCTTCCATGTACTAAGTGTATTACTGAGTGACTAACCTATACTTTTTAGACCGTTATTGTAATATTTCTTACACTTTTAACGTTTGTAAGCCACACATAAAGACAGTTTTATTAATGCGCTTCAACCGCAATGAAATATGCAGCCCTGAGAAATTAAAGACAGTGCATGGTGCATTTCACAAAAAGAATCCTGTTAATCAGCCTTTCAGCGTCGTGAAAAAGGCTTATTGGCAGGCCTTTTAATAAGCCTTGCGCAATCCTGTCAATAAGCCTTTTTTCATTTACTGAGAAGAAGAAGAGAATGGAAGTAGAATGGCTGCGTAACCTGGAGCCATTTGCCTTCTCCTGGCTTGGCTGCGTATTGCATGGCCGTGAGTGGGATGTAGTGCACTCCGAGCAGCTTGTCCCACAACACGCCCTTGCTCCACAACTCAATCGTCAGCCCTTCGTCTAGCCGGTTCGTCTCACTTCAAATATTTTATTTAAAAAAAACCTTATTTGTATCGCTTATGTTTACATTCAAGCTATTTATTGTCTGCAAATGCAATTTCAGAAAGGACGTACAAAATGAATTCCTGCTCCCAGCAAGGAAGATTTCCCTTGACTGCGATTGTCGTCGACTTCACATTTTGCAGCTTGACGGTGACGTAGGAATGGAATTCATCTGAAGGCAGCAGGAAATACTAATCCTCTCTTCAAGTAAAGCTTCTCAATAAAAGAACCCTTTTTATCAAAGTTCATTCCTAGTAGTCACTTGGAGATTTATATGTATTTTAAAACAGAGGCTGAGCTAAGAAAAGAAGAAAAAATGAAGACGATATGTAAATTTGTTTGCTTGTTGAGACAGAAAATATTTGTCTTAGTCTTGCTGATTATATACATACATATGATGTTGGCAAGGTAAAATATCTACAACTGAATCAGAAATCCTTCCCCCCCCCCACCCCTCCCGAGAATTAAAGTTGGGCATTCCTCTCAGATTCGAATGTTCCTCTATCATAATTCTCTTAATCGCAAATGCCATCATGTACGCCAACTTCGGCTTTCCAACATTTCAGACACGAAGAAGGAACAGACGAATCATGGAGACACCGGAAAATGGAACCAGATGAGGACAAAGCCGAGGAGAGAGAACAGCGATACATGAGAGAGTGAGAGAAGTGTAAGACAGTGAGAGAGAGAGAAGAGAGAAAGAAAGAGTGCGAGTTCACAGAAGAGAAATCGCGCGTGGCGCCCTCGGGGGCTTTCGCATGCATTCCAAACGACAAAAAGGCCTCCTTGGCTATTTTGTCTTCCGTCTCTTTTGTCCATTCTCGTTCTCTCTTCGTGGGAATGGCCAGCGAATGCTTCTTCGCCACTTTTAACATCTTTGTATGTACTAACAAATTAATCTATTTTTCTTAACTCACAAGAGAAATTGTTATTTTGTTATCTTTTTTCAACGCCTCGTTTCTTTGAAGAGGGCAACGGAATTCATAGCCCCTTCAAAGATTCTCCGGCCAAAGGTCAAAAGATCTCTTCCCTTCCTCCTTTCGTTCCATCCTCGTGCATCGCAGCTTCTATTAGAGAAATGAGAAGAAATATGGAAGAAGCAAACCGAGGGAAGAGAAAATGTCAACATCTAAGAGAGCAAAAGGAAATACGATGCAGGAGAAGAAACTTCCGCATTTCGATTCCAGAAGTGTTCCTCTGGTCATCTCTTCCGAGCCATTGAAGGGACAGAACAGTAGCAGCAGATATGAATATCAGCTCCATGTCAAATACACAACGACCCCTCTCTTAAAATAACAACAACAGAACAAGAATGGAATTAGCAAAGCGATAAATGCCGTTCTTCTTCCATTCTCTTGGCTTTCTCGTAATCAGGCGAATATTTTCCGCCCGGGACTATCCGTCAAACATTCAAATTCTCATCGTCGTACCTCCATTTTCGTTTCATGACAGTCTGCCTCTTCCACAAAAGACAAAAAACAGACTCCGGCAGTTCAGTTCCTGCTCTATTTGAGGCGAAATAGCAACTCGGAATTAAAATGAAATGGGGTCATTCTCATGAGTTCTTCAGATAATTACTGCCTGCTGCCATTTCCGTTCCATTTTTTTGCCAGTAAATGGCTACTTTTATTGATGAGATGCGCATCCGAGTAGACTTCAACGAATTGAGAGAGAAGATCTCCTCGCTTACTCGAAAAGTTATAAAGAAGGTGCTCCTTGCGCATTATCTCGATGACTCCTTCTTGAGGTCGGCTAGTGTATGTCCCCTGAGGGAAGAGGCAGACAGATGGAGGACAGCCGAACCCCCCCCCCCCACCAGTCATTTCCATTCGATCGCCTTGAATTACTGAGACAGACGAGAGACATGGAAGATAACGATAATTAGAAGGTTAGAGACAGAAAAAGAAGGGAGCAAAGGAGATGAAACTCCAATGTGGAATGGAGTAGCTGCATGGCAAATGGATAGTGAAGGAAGAAGAAAAAGAAGAAGACATTATTCGAATGGCGTAGCAGCCTCCTTCTCTGAGGATCACACTTCTTATCTGTTTATCCTCATTATCTGAAGAGGGGCAGAGAAGCAGAGACATCTTCTGGTCTTGAAATAACTGAACGGTAGGAGCTTTGAATGGAAGATGCCGCCGGAGAGAAGGAAGCGCTATGAATGAGCACGCGAAGATGCACTAGAGACCGCACCAAAAGCGGGCCTAGCGGCCTCCCCCTCCCTCCCCCCACGCAGACCACAAAAGATGACGTCAACAACGTGAATTCAAATAATGTATTCAAGGTATCACATGTCGAGGCAGCCGAGGCATCTTTTGCCTCCCAGTACCTACTTGAAACATGTACCCAATTATTTATGTACATACACATACATATGTATCTTCTTTGTGCACCGGGGATTTCCCATTGACATCACCACTGCAGATGAAGCAGAATGAACGGAAGTCAGAGTGGACTTCTCGTTCACTCTGCCACTCTTCAATGGAAGTGGACGTGGAACAAGAAAAAATCTGGAGTGGGAATAGGAGAGACGAGAGAAGAAGAGAGTGCGTCGTGCATATTTCATATTCGTTCTTGTGTACTTCTGTCCGTGCACTTTGCTATTGCCGTGAGGAAACGTGCATCCACCATTCCCATACGAAAAGGCATGTCATCCGTGTTACTAACTTTCTATTTACTTACTTTGGCTCTCTCCCTCCCTCCCTCTCTCTCTCTCTCTCTCTCTCTCTATCTCTGCCACACTTCCTTTCTCTGGCCAAATATCGGTCTCTTTATAACTCTCTCCGTGCCGCTCAATCAGCGGTGAATAGATTGACCGGGTGAAGCTACGGCCGCTAACGCAATCTTCTGAACCCGGGACATTTCAGGCCGGAATTGTTAGCCGAGAAGAGAATAGTTAGCGAGAGAGAGAAAAGAGGGAAAGAGAAAGAGAAAATGAGAGAAAGAGAGAAAGAGAAGAGAGAGAAAGAGAGTCTTGGCCACAATCTGTTTGCAAGCAACAAGCAGGTGGAATGCAGCATACGGAATATCTCCTTGCTCCCTTTCTCTCTCGCTCTCTCAATCTGCTCGATCCCTCTTCTTCTCCCTCATGACATTTCCCACAATGCCATCCGTCGAGGGAAGGCTGCACATGTGATTCCATGAACACTTATCAGCGGCTGCGCAATGAGAAAGGGCAAGGGAAAGACACGGCCATTTCATACTACATTTGTGTGTATGCATCCACTGGCAGAGCTGCCAATCTCTTCTCGAGTTGGAAAGACATTTCAGTCTGCCGCCGACTCATTCGTTCGTTGCGGCGCGAAATGACATGCAAATTGGCAAAGTGCCAAGTGGAAAGTGGAAAAGAGATTGAATGACGTCATCACAGCCAGGGGCATGAGAGTTCTCACTTTGTCTTAGTCACTCGTTATCTTGCAAGAAAGGCATGAATATCACTGTCATTGAGAAGAGTGTTCACTGGAACTGGTCAACGCGGGAAATGGAGTATTTTGGCTTTAGAGTTGCCGTAGTCTGCCAACCGATATACGGATTATATTAAGCTTATCCGCTTGAGATGCGACATCGGAATGTCATTTTGATGTGTGAAATCGCGAGCCGGAGAAGAATGCAGAAAAGGGATGTCTGATGCACTGCTTTTCATAAAAGCAATGTTATCTACCTACACCATTGTGAATCTCTAGAAACACACGGAAATTGAAGGCGAAGCATGACAGAGAGACATCGTGAGAATGAAAGAGACTGAACGATGGCGAGAGAGAGAGAGAGAGAGAGAGAGAGAGAGAGAGAAGCATGGCAGCATCGGCCTACCAGGAGCTGGATGAGCCAGCTGACGGGTGCGATTGAATGAAGAATTGAGAAAACGGAAGACGCAGAATACGAAAGGAGAAACAGAGAGAGAAAAATAAATAAAGATCTTCAAAAAGGCTCAATTTTTTCCTGAGCACATCTCTTCACTGCAAAAGAGGATCTTTTCCAACCGGGCACATAAATATTCGCCGATTAATGAGCAACTGCGCTGGCGTAAACAACGAATTAATCTTTATTAATTATGCTTTGCCCCATCCAGTGATTCCTCTTTCACTCTTCCCCTCATCCACTAAATCATTCTTTTCCCTTCTCTCTCTCTAATCGTGGTAATTGCCACTCTAAGTCGTTCCTTCTTTTTTTCTGACTGCCCCAGCTGAGGCCCATTTCATTGATGGGCAACACTCTCTGTTCCTTCGTCTTCTTCTTTTTCCTTCGCCTCTGATGTCTTTTTGTTTTTGGCCGGGTGCCAAAATCTTTTGCGCTACTTCGACTTCAGAAGTCTTCAGTGCTGCTGCTATAATCAGGGCTTGAGAAGTTGATGTCTTTGCATCTCTGCTTCTCTTCACTTCAAGTGCTCTCTCCCTTTCAGCTCTCGCTTACCGACTTTTTCAAGCAGAAATCCATTGGAGCACACCCCCGTCTAAGAGGCAGCGCCACCTTTTACCAGCTTCTACTCACAATTTTGCCTGCCCTTCATGGAGACGAAAGCGGGAGAGAGAGAATGAGAGAGGATAGCGAATATAGATAAAGATGACGAGAAAGAGAAAAAGAGAGAGAAAGAGGGGAGAGATAGAGAGAAAGAGAGAGAGAGAGAGAATCGATGTTGTACTACTCAAGCGTGCCCCGACTACAAAGAGGCCCGTTCTTTTGTCCCTCTCTCTCTCTCTATCTCTATGAGAATTCTTCTGTTTCTCCGGCAGTCTCTTAAGCGGTCTTCTTTCATCTCTGAACTTTTGGGAATTTTGATCAAAGACTAGTAATATGAAAGCTAGCTTCTGTTTATCAGTACTGAAGCAAACCGAGGAGATACCCCGCGGGGGTGGAATCGGACAAGGCAGAGAAGCCAATAAATAGCGAGATAGATTGATATTAGCTGAAGGAACGTTTTAGAAGAAGAATTAGAGATGCAGAAAGTGAGAAGGAAGGCGAGTTAAAGAAAAGGCATCCGCACATACAAAAAAAAGCTACAGAGATAAATTGAAGAAAGAACGGCAGGCCATGAGAGAGCCACCAAAAAGAGCGACCAAACAGCAATGAACCAATGCTTTCCATCAGTCAAAGAGAGCGGCATAAGATTACATCTATGATAAAAGGAAAGATTACGATGACGTAGGCAGAGATCACGAAAAAAAGACAATAGAAAGAATTCTGAGAGCAACATCTATTCAAAAAGAGAACTAAACCGATGGAAAAGAGAAAGGCAAAATAAAAGAATAAGAGAAAACTCACCGACGGTTCCTTGAAGACGCGCCTTCTTGACTGAAAAAGAATGATGGATTATCGTCTGATCTCTGTTAATTAATAAATAAAAACGTGCAGCTTCACGTTAGTGGAAACTCAGAAAATTCGGCTTATAAAATCTTTACTTCATTTTGAAAGTAATGTTTAAATGTTTTTAATATGTTCTTTCGGTCTCGCAGGCACGCATCGCCACACCACCTCTGACAACCACAGTGAGCATGTCATCTTCCTCGACGGAGACAACTGGCCGCGGAGTGGGCGCCAGCTCGGAACTGGATTCGGCGCCCGCGCCCCCGGCTTTTCAGGTGAGGGAAGAGCTAAGAGTACAGGATTACTTACTCGTCACGCATAGCAGAGACATGTTTCAGCCGGCCCGCATCTGAAGCAGCTCTACGGTAGCAGTTCAATCGGGGCGCAACTGGCTCGATCAGGTCAGACGAGTGAATGGAATTTGGCACGGCGCGATTCAGACACGGACGAGCACGGAGAGAGGAGTGAGACGGAGAGAGCGAGGGAGGGGAAAGAGAGAGGGAGTGTGTTTATGCCTGAGGCATGCTGCGGGCGGGCCACCCTACTCCAGAAGCTCCTCGCTTTTCGATAGAGAGAGATGGCAGAGAAGGGATAGAGAGTGCAGAAAAAAGAAGGCGAAGGGATGCAGACAAGGCGAGAGAGCGCAGAGAATGGAAGCGAGGAAGAGAGAGAGAGAGAGAGAGATAGAGAGAGTGAGAGAGAGAGTGAAAGAGAGAGAGACGAGAGCTGAAAGGCAAGACACGCTCTCGCTGCATCCATTCAGACTCAAGCAGCTTACTTGGAGCAGAGAAGAAGAGAACGAGTGAGAGAGATACTGAGAGAGAAAAAGAGTGAGCAGAATAAAGACATAGACGAAATGATGCGTCCTTCTCTCTCTCTCTCTCTCTCTCTCTCTCTCTCTCTCTCTCTCTCTTTTGCCTGCTTCTCCTCTCCCCATTTACTCACGATATCCATGCAGAACCCCTTGCCATTCTGGTTGTCTCTCGAATCGGTGTCCACTCTTTTGCTTCAAATAGAAATTCTTCGTCAATTCCAACAGCCGCAACGCAACCGCATCGCTGGTCTCATCGCCTGAGGGAAGATAAGAAGTGCAACCGCTACTTTAATATAGCGTTACATTTCGTCTACGTGTAAATTTCAAAACGTTCAGTCGTGCATAAATTTTTCTTCTTCTTTTACATCGCTTTTTTCGAGTAGTCATTTTTCGATTCCATTTAAGACTGAGGGGAATTTCAGTATGTGAGAAATATAAAATATGATTATTTTCTCGATTTCTTTTCATAACTTTACTTTTTCAACATGTTGATTTTTGGTCTCCATTTGTAACATATGAAAAGCAAAGATTTACATATACTATCATATGCGCGCTCAAATTTTAGTGATATGCAAAATCGCAAAGAAATTAAATTTATAGAGTAAGAGAAATGGGGTGAAAAAGAGAGAGAAAGAGAGAGGAAGGTGAGAAGGAGAGAGTGTTAGTGAAATCTAGAGAGGTAGAGAGAGAGAGAGAGAATAGAGCGAGAGGAAAGAGAGAGAGAGAAGAGAGAGAGCGAGTGGGAGCGAGAGTGAGAGATCGCGAAGGCGTCAATGAATGCGTGAATGAACGCCATTGTGTGTGTCGCCGAATTGCGTGCGTGGTGGCAAATAGTAATAATAAGCGGCTTTCCATGCGAGTCGTAATAGAGTGAGCCATCATAATTGGCACATTTCACGTGCTCCGCGGACTTAGCATGCAAAATCCCTATATTGATGGCATGTCCAAATGCAGAACTTTCAGCATGTTGTATTCAGGTGCACTTATATCCTAATGTACATTTTTGCATGCACTTGTATCAGGATAAGCTGTGTCAAAACTGGAATTACGGAAGAGAAATGAGAATGATTATAAATATATATTGGTCGCAATGAAAGGTTCCCATTCTTGTTAAAGTAATAACTTTCAACTTTACACTTGATGGATATTTCGACGAGAAGTGCGCAAAACGGCGTGGAACAAAGGAGATAACGAGAATTTAAGAAACTGCTGGACATTGAAAGGGTCCTTACTGTTTGCCAATAATGAGAAAGTGACTCTTTTTCAAACGTCCACCTCGCAACTTTCTCCATCTTTGTGTGTTGCTGCTATCTTCCTCTTTCTCCCGTAGTCTCTCTCTCCTTCTCTCTCAGTCTCTCTCTCTCATTCTCTCCGTTGAGTGCTTCTCTGAACTCTGGTGCGATCAGACAACTCGGAAGATGCCATAAACAGGCGTCACTTACTTCGACGTCGCCAGGAGAAACAGACTACGGCAAAGCTTGAGGGGGAGCGATGAGAACAAGGTAAAGAGAAAGAGAAAGAGAGGGAGAGAGAGAGAGGGACAAAGAAGGGGAATGAGAGGGTTACAAGAATGAAAGAGATACCTCTCTCTCTTCCTTTTACGAATTCTTACCCTTTAGAATACTCCGCAAGGGAGCAGAGACAAATGAAGGGAATGTGTAAGGGGCGGGCGGTAAGTGAAGTAGGCCAATTATTCATTTGATATGCACGACATTCTTGTCTAATGGAAGAATGCCAGCTTCTCTTTAGGATTCTCTTAGATTGATCTGAACAAGCGAGTGGCGAATGTTTGAGGTAGGTCAAAGGATGAAAATGATGAACGACGTGAGAGGCTTTAAACATCTTCGTGTTAATTGGAAAAGTGTTCATCTTTCTCCGCAGCACTCACTGTTAGACGCTGCATTGAAGAATTTTGCAATCAAATTCTTCCAGGAATGAAGATGAGAGAGAAGGAATTATTGGTGTCCATTTCTTAATATAAATCTGAGATCATTCAGTCCAACGCTCTTCATTCAGAATTCCTTAGACGAATTCTGCATAGGTTTCATCAAGTTTTCTTCGCCGCTGGCCCTCTCGCTAAATTGGAAACTAGCTTACGAATTATTCAAATCTTTCAGAATGAGCCATACTGATTGACAAAAAATATCTACGATAAGAAAGAGAAAGTAGACAATGTGATTTTGCGTAGCGTGCGGTCTGTGGGAAATAATACACAAATTGAGTGGGCAGATATCCAAATGGCAAAGGAAAAAACGAAATAAGCAACAGAGAGTAGTAGACAGCCGAGGAAACACAGGAAACAGAAGGAAGCGGAAAAGGAAAGAAAGGGGAGAAATGACACGCGTACCACGGCGAATTTACGACTTCCCCGATGTATCCACGCCATTTATTATCTATCGAGAAAGTAGAATTCGCGCCAACGCGAACGAGGCTCTCAATGTGACGATTGGATAAATGAAGAGAGATAGAGGAAGAGAGAGAGAGAGAGAGAGAGAGAGAGAGAGAGAGTAGAGTGAGAGAGAAAGAAGAGAGAGAGAACGAGATAGAGAAATAGGGAGAGAGAGGGAAAGATGGAGAAAGAGAGAGGGAAAGATGGAGAAAGAGAGAGGGAAAGAGAGAGAAAGAGAGAGAGAGAGAAATAGGGAGAGTGAGAGAGAAAGATGGAGAAAGAGAGAGGGAAAGAGAGAGAAAGAGAGAGAGAAATTGGGAGAGAGAGAGAGAAAGATGGAGAAAGAGAGAGGGAAAGAGAGAGAAAGAGAGAGAGAGAAATTGGGAGAGAGACGGAAAGATAGAGAAAGAGAGAGAGAAATAGAGAGAGAAAGTAAAAGAATAGAAATGAAGGCGGATTTGCGGGCGATAGAAATGGTATTAGTTGGTGGGTTTTGTTGTGCGTATGAACACATGTTGAAACATGGCAGAGAAAGAGAGTGAGAGAGGAAAAAGAATGAAGAAGTGAGACAGGAAGAAGCCTCATTGTCAGTAGTCAATCCAGGGGCAGTCGACAGCCGCTGCCATAAATCAAGGCTTGAGTCAGTGTGCCCCGGAACATACCGAGCAACCGCCTCTCTCTCTCCCTCTCTCTCTCTCCCTCTCTCTCTCTCCCTCTCTCTCTCTCTCTCTTCTCGTTCTCTCTTCTTTCACGGCTTCTCTGAACAAGGCCTCCCACTCATTTTTTATCCATTACTGCGGTATTCGCCACGTACATACATACATCTATCTCATTATCTTCTATTTCCCATTCTCTCTTTTTTTTCTCTATTTCTCTCTCTGATTCACTCTCTCTCTTTTCCTTTCACTCTCTCGCTCTCTCTCTCTCGCTTTCTCGCACCTTCTTCTTCTTCTCTTTCTTTCTCTCTCTCTCTCTCTCTCTCTCTCTCTCTCTCTCTTTCTCTCTCTTTCTCTCTCTCTCTCTCTCGACATATGCCTTCTCTGCAGGGCCGTCTTTCTGATCACGCATGCAGCAAAGAATCTCTAAAAGAAAAACTTTTCCGGTCCAGAAAAACGAATGTCCACATTTGTCTGTACATATGTACATATTTATAAAGAAGACAAGGGAAGTCAAGGAGCGCAGGTAGGAAGAAGAAAAAGTGGAGCCAATGGGCTACAGGAGGAAAGTGTGCAAGGAAAGGGCAGAATTAAGAAAAGAAGAGGAAAGTCAGGGGAAGCGGACCGAAAAAAAAATGTCAAGATAAGATTTCTTGAGCCATTCAGTTGAATATCTCGTGGGCATTCTAAAAAGCTTCTTTTCAGTCTCAACAGAAACCGCGAAATACGAGAAAGAGAAGAACAACACGGTCAGTACTCGGATTAGTGAAAGGCGTATCCGGTGGAAGGCACCCGATACCGAACGGATTCGTCTTCTTCATCTGCCGGGCCTCTTTAGACGCCTTTTTGGCATAGATTTATACTCGCCCCGAGGCAAGAAGAATGGGCAGAGGACGGCCAAAGCACGTCTTGGAAGGACGGCAACTATTGGATAGTTGCTCCCGAGGGTAAATGAGAAGAGCCGAGAGAGAATGGGGAATCGGAGAGGATCTGAGACAGACAGCAGAAAAGAAAAGAATGTGAGAAAGCGAGAGAGAGAGGAGAGAGAGTGAGAGTGAGAGAGGGAACGAAAGAGAGGGAAAGTTCGGCAGGAAGGGCACTTCTCGAGGCATAAGAAACTGACGTCTAGGGGTGAAGAGGTGGAGGCAAGGCAAAGTCTATTTCAGAATGAAGCATGAACAGACAGCGCCAGAAATGACGGGCAAGGGAAGATTTGGCAGCAAAAATGAAGAAGAAGAAGGAGCGAAAACGGAGAAGGAGTCAGAGTTACTTTAAGAGTACGACGAGGGAGAGAGAGGGGGGGAGAGAGAGGGGGGAAGAAAGAGAGAGGGGGAGAGGGAGAGAGAGAAGGGAGAGGGGGGGGAGAGAGGGAAAGAGAGAGATTGAGAGAGAGAGGGAGAGGAATGAAGCAGGGGAAAGTCTTTTGAGCTGCCCGCAGCACAAGTCTGAACGCTAAGGGGAAACAGAGAGGAACGACGTCTGCTATCAGCAGCAGGCAATCTCTGCAGGAAGAGAGCTAAACAAAGTAGGGAAGATTCCGCAGTGATGCGCAAAATTCGTTTAATCCTTCTACTATTATTTTGCTTCCTGCAGACAAATAGGCCATGCCAAGAAGTAGCCAGGAATATATGGTATTAATTGACTTGGAAATCATTTTCATCTTGAGAAGAGAATGACAACATCCGTATGAAGATTCAGGAATAGCCACTTGGACACTTTTAGTATGTGAGAGGGGGTAGGGGAGGCAAAAATAAATATGGGACAAGCTTGTAATAAGATAAATGAGGTCGAGAGGGAGAATTAGAGAGATGCATACTGTACTGGCGAAAGTGGGAAATAAAAAGAAAAAGAGAGCGAGACATAGACAAACTTGGAGGGAGAGAGAGAGAGAGAGAAAGAGAGATTGAGAGAATGGCAAAGAAAGAGTGAACGCAGCACTCTGTCAGTTGCTTCCTCTCGAAATCGGAGAAACTTCACAAGAGTCGGAACGGCGCCCACTTACGCATTCACACCAAAAAACAACTACACCCGTATCCGTAGATCAAAATCCCAAAATAAATAACCACTCCATTTATTCAATATGGGAGAACTAGTTCTGTGGAACAGGGAAGGGAAATTTTACGGTTTACAATATAAATGGACACCAAAAAAGTATGGAAATAAATTATGTACAAATATTATTCATGCAAGAAATGTTAGTGAGCAAGCAGAGAAAGAGCAATGACGCTTTGGGTCCAGAATCAGCAATGAAATAGACTGAATATCAGCAGAATAAAAAGAAGAGGAGGGAGAAATGGAAGAGAAACAGAAGAGGACATGTAAGACGACAGAATAAGCAACGCTAGAATGCGAAACTGAACCGCTCGTTACACAGCAGAGTCATCCCAGGCATACGCTATGTATAAATCTCTGCTTCTCTCGGCCTCTCATTGCATCGCTTTATCTTTGTCTTGTTTAAGCTTGCAATTCATGAAATGTAATTCCATCGATGACACACACGGGAGGGCAAAAAGAGAAAATATATTAAAACCTGAATTATTTTAAGGTAAGCTATTTCCAAGTCCAGATGAAATATGATTCGTCTTCATTGCAAATAAATAAGAAAGCTTTTCATTCGCGATGTTGAGGTCGCGGCATCTAATAATAAGATATGGATGGCCATGAATTGTGTCGCGCCCATTCTCTTTGTCTGTAGTCTGCTCTCCCTCCTCATATGAAACTTGTCAAGCGGAAGAAAGAATGCGAGAAATGTTTCCTCTTGAGGTCAAAGATGCCATTGCAATCATCCCAAGAGTAGTGAAGGAAGGAAGGGAGCAACTGACCGGCCTTCTTTTACAAGAAGAGAGCCGAAAGAGTGCCACGGAGAATTTCGACGCCGCCTTTCGCACGTTCAAATATGCAAAACGGCCGGCCGAAGTCGTGCTTTGCGCAATTTCACGGTTCCCGGTAAGTGCCTGACTTTTTGTCGATAGCAGAACACTCTTTGTCAGAGTCAAAATGGCTGTTTTTAGCCACTTGCCAAGGAACAGATCAAAACGTTTTTTGATCAACAACTAATCTTTGAACGATGAGACGTAGAAGAACGAGATGAAGCAAACAACAGAAGGAATGACTTGAAGTGAGGATTTCAGTTATTGAGAAAAAAGAAGAACGACGACAACGATTTGAGATGGAAAAATCTGTCAGCTGCGGGACATTTGTTCTGGCCGATCCTGTGATCAGAATTCCGCTTCTTCCTCCTCTTCCCTTGCTGGAAGAGCGAGTGGCTGCTATGGAAAAGGCCTTCCTTTCACACTTTGACGAATGGACAAACATTCTTTGCGCAACAGCGGTTGACAGTAATCGTAGAGCTAGAGGAGGAGACGGAAAGTGAGAGAGAGAGAGAGAGAGAGAGGGAGGATGGAAGAAGAAAAGAGAAGACAGAAGAGACAGAAGCTGGAGAGATTGGAGAATGCAAGAGAAAGTGAGAATAGAAAATAAATGGATAATGTAGATTGTGGAAAAGGGCGGTAGCTGTGAGTGATGAACGAGGCAGAGTAGATGCAAAGTGCAGGGTGCAGTCTCTCTTTCTCTCTTTATCTCTCTCTTGTCTCTCTTTCTCTTTTTATCTCTCTCTTGTCTCTCTTTCTCTCTTTATCTCTCTCTTGTCTCTCTTTCTCTCTTTATCTTTCTCTTGTCTCTCTTTCTCTGACTTCCTCTCCATCTCTCTCTCCTCTCTCTACCTGTTCCCCGTGGCATTTTGGGTGGAGTAAAGTGGGCGAGCCAATTGGCAAAGGGGAATTGATTTCAACAAAGCCTTTGAAATGTAGGTACTGAGGAATACCCGCAACATTTGGAGTGTGGGATGTATCATGAACAGCGGAAGCAATCCGAGCACGTGGAATCGTGCAAAAGATGAAGACAAACAAGAGTTGGCAAATTGCCAAGTGCGATCTCTCCCTGCATTCCACTGCATTCCCTGTATTGTATTGCAGCGAGGAGGCAAGGCACTTCCCGTCGACGATGACCGAAATTCTAAACCCATCCAGGCCAGAGTAGGCCTCCCTCTCTTCCTCTGCCCAAGGCACCTCGTGCTCTTCTATACATCAGACGAGGGCTTGTCTGAGTCCTCTCTCTCTTTTCTTAGTATCTTATCAGAAAACTGTTCACTCATTTATTAGAGTAATGCATCGAACGAACAATGAACTGAGCGAAGTGAACAACGAAGCGAAGAGCAAGGAAGTTTGCATAATTTGCAATCAAAAATCTGCTTAATATTCATACCAAAGAGAACGATTGCTTGATCAAAGGATTAATGCACTTACTTTTAAAGAAAGAAAGGAGAAAGAAGCCTGGGGTGGGGAAATAGGAGAAAAGGGCAAACCAGAAACGGAAACAGCAGAACATCTGTCAACTGTTTACAGACGATAACACAATGAAAGGCAGTCTGTGTGGGCCAAGCGGAAAGGAACTGGGAGAGAGTGAGGCCTTGAGGGGAGGGCGAGAGAAGGAGAGGAACGTCAGCTACTATCTTAAATGAAAGGAAAAGTCAGAAACTCAGCAGCAGATGGCAGTGCACGAGCGAGGGCGAGAGAGAGATAGAAAGAATAGAGAGAAGGAGTAGCAGAGAGAGAGAGAGAGAGAGAGATAGTGAGAGAGATAGTAGAGAGATGAGAGAAGGACCAAAAATGGCATCGGCATGTGAGATGGCAACCGAAGACAAATGAAGGCAGGAGCAGCCTTCCCAGGCGACACTTTCCGGTTTTGGCTAACGAAAATCCGTTCGAGACTGCTGTTCGCAGTTCCCACGACAGGGAATCGCTGCAGAAACAGAGTTGCTATTCTGCAAGAAGAGTTCTCTGTATATTGTATGCAAAAGATGCCATCTCTAAAACAATTCCCAATTTAGAAAATATTCTAAATATGTAAATAGTAGTTTTTTAAAATTTAATTTCGAATTGGTGCTTCGCCCTATAATTCTACAACAGCAAATCGCATTTGTGGCATACGAAGTGCAACAGAAAACATTTTTTCGTTTCATATACAAAGTATGGTGAGCCAAGATCACTAGCTTTTTCCAGACTGACAAATGTCCTGTCATCACTCTACATTGTTAGTGTGGATGTTGAGAAGAGCAAGAAAGCAGAGAAGAGAAGTGAGAGATAGGAAGTGAATGTAGTTCGTAGTTGTTAGGGTGTGTAAGAGACTCTCTCTCCATCTCTCCTTCCTCCTTTGTACCTTCTGCTGATTGTATCCTGTGTGAGTGTGCATGCAAGCATTGAATGGGTTCGTTTGCCTTCCGTCTGTTCTGCCGCCTCTCGACCTTCTTCTGGTCGGCCGTGACCCTCGCCGGTCTTGGCTGGCGCTGGCTGTGGACTGGCGGGCGGCTGAGTCGGAAGCAGCCCCACTCGCCACTCCCTAGCGAGATCTACGATGAGTTCGAGCACGGCTTCATCTCCCTTCCCTCCGGCGTCCGTCTTCACTTCGCCGCGAAGGGCGCGAAGCACGCGCCCCTCATGCTCCTCGTCCATGGTTTCCCTGAGTTCTGGTACTCTTGGCGCTTCCAGCTCAGACACTTTTCTGACTCGCACAGGTCTATTTTATCGTTCCTTCTGCCTTTTGCTCATAATTTCTACCAGCAAAATAAGCTGATTCCTCTCGTGTTTCGCCCAACTCATTCTTGACTCAATAACTTTAAAGACGTATAAAATGAAAGTGGCTGTGCTCAGAGTGGTTGCTCTCGATCTCCGCGGCTACGGCGAATCGGACAAACCGGAAAGTGTAGACGACTATCACATCGACATTCTCGCTGCGGACATACGTGACATGATCCTTGCGCTA
The DNA here is from genome assembly GCA_945643635.1 of Allodiplogaster sudhausi. NCBI lineage: Eukaryota > Metazoa > Nematoda > Chromadorea > Rhabditida > Diplogasteridae > Allodiplogaster > Allodiplogaster sudhausi. The sequence continues at coordinate 86,299 of CALZFC010000246.1, forward strand.
GGTGCTCTAGTAACACTTGACATTTGTAATTATTACATTTTTCACAATTTCATTTTTTAACATTTTCCGGTATGCCTGTAGATTTTTTTTTCGAAAGTTCTATTTAAAATTTATTTTGAAAACAATAATAATGTAAAAGTGTTTGTTGACCAGGCTCGTCCTCGGCCGTGCTGGCTGCGCACGACTGGGGAGGAATCATCTCATGGCGAGTGGCGATGCTCTTCCCTGAAGTCATCTCTCGTCTAATCATCCTCAATTGCCCCCATCCAACTGCCTACCGCAAACTTCTTCGCGTTGACAGATCGCAGATTTTGCGCAGCTGGTAGCTAGTCAATCTGTTACTCCGTTGATAACCTAGGCAATTGTATTTCGATTGCAACATGCGAAATATGTATTTCAAAGGTGGTTGCGTCCGTTGCACAACTTCAAATCGTTTTCATTGAAAAGTCAAATGTTGATGAAAATAGTCGGATTATGAAAAGGGCAAGAACTGTTTTCAGGTACATCTTCATGTTCCAAACGCCGTGGTTGCCCGAGTTTTCTGTCGCCTCAGAAGACTTCAAAATGCTTGATGAAATGTTCCGCGGGAAGAAGGCGGGGATTCGGTCGATTGAAAACTTTACGGATGTCGACCTCGATGCGTGGAAGTACACCTTTTCTCTGCCAGGTTTAATATATTTTTCCTTTGAAATTTTATATTTGGCAGTCTTATTATTCAAATCGTATGTATTTCTAATGCAGGCGCATTAACTCCACCAATTAATTTCTATCGAGCGATGATGTATCAGAAGTATCCTCCGGTCAAGGCTGACCCACGAATTAAGGTTTGGAGTAATATTGTTGAACGGCCGCCATTATTGTTCGCCATTCGTTTCCGATCTTTCATCTAATCTCTCTGTTTCATTTCTATCGCTTGTTTTCCCTTTCTCTCTATCCCTATCTCTCTTTCTCTCTCTATCTCTCTTTCTATCCCTCTCTTTGTCTCTCTCTTTTCAGGTACCCACGCTGGTTGTCTGGGGAGAAGATGACGCCTTCCTGGTGCCAAAGCTCGGCCAGATGTCCGCGGAGGAGTGCCTGGACGGACGCTGCTGCTACGTGGAGAAGGCTTCCCATTGGGTGCAGCAGGACAAGCCGGAGAAGGTCAACGAACTCATCAGGAGGTTCCTTAGCGATAAGAGGGGGGAAGTAGACGCCGGTCAAGGAGATTTTGTTAGAGACCCAGAAAAGGCCCACTTGTGATTTCTTCTCAAAGCTATTTTTTGCGGTGCTTTTTATCTTAACAAAATCTATGCCCCAAACCCGATAGCACCTTTTATTTTATTCTCCAGTGGGACAGGCAAAAGAAAAGAATGGGAGTGATAGTTACATGCCTGTACACCAGTCAATAGTCATTGTGAAATTTTCTTACAAGAGGCGGTAAACAGTTTTATTTCAAATATGCCTTTGCTAACACTTTGATAAAATAATAAATGAAAAGAATTCATATATTCCATCTCTCAAAGCTGTCACTAAAGACTCAGCAACAGCAACAATGAACTACAGTGTTTTCTGTCGGGATCTAAGTTTCTCGCCTTGAGAAACTCATGTTTGAACCCTTTGTGAAAATGAAGGAAGATAAGAATTCTCCAAGAGCAGTTGAAATGAAAGGCGATCACAATGTGAAGCAGCAAAAACAACGAAGTTCGTTCGCTCTGGGGCAACCTTGTGATATTAGAGCAGAATGTTCGTACCGATATAGATAAGCATCAGGCAGAGCAAGTAGCGACTCTCGAATGGAAGAAAAAGGGTTACTGTAACTGGAATGGGGAGTCGTGCTAGGGGGGTGGCAGATACCGGTACACTCGGGAAGAATCGTGAGCAAAGAGAAGCGGTGCATGCACCAATGCAAGCGCCTGACAAGAAATGGACAACGAGAGAGGGAGCAGAGAAAAAGAGGAGAGAGAGAGAGAAGACAGAGAAGCAGAGAAACAGAGGAGTGAGAAGACAAGAATCAGAGAAAGAGGAGAGAGAGAAGACAGAGAAGCAGAGAAAGAGAGGAGTGAGAAGACAAGAATCAGAGAAAGAGGAGAGAGAAAAGACAAGAATCAGAGAAAGAGGAGAGAGAGAAGACAGAGAAGCAAAGAAAGAAAAGAGAGAGTGGAGTGAAATGCGTCGCCACAGGCATCTAGAGAAACTGTGGGTGAGGTGGAAAGAAGGAAACGAGAGCTGAAATGTATGCAAGAAGCGCGGGTGCACTTTCAACTATGAATTGCGTCTAACAGAGCAGAAATAACAATTCGTTGACGGAAAATAAATATGCTTCGAATGTTATGAGAAGTTTTGAAAGAAACTGTAAATTGACCCTCTGGCGCCACTGGTGTCAATATATTCGACTAAATTAATGAGAACCGAGCTTTGCTTTGCCTGCAGTCAAAATGATTACATTCTTCAAAGACGAATTTCCGCGCAAAGAGGAAATAATTTTGTACATATTATGCCTGATTCAGGTGCAGAAGAGAGAATATACAAGATAGAAGGGGAAGTCTCGGTAAAAAAAGAATTAATCAATAAAAGGTGGGAAGATGTGATTGATTTGTGTGCTACCGAGAGACGGTGCTGGCCGAGCGAGGCTCGGACTGGGCAGAGGAGACGACGCCAGAATCCGCGCAGTCGTGCAGCAGGTGGTGGTCAGCACCAGTGGCGTCGAGAGGGGCGAACAGGTACAGAGGAACCGTTCTGAATGGAACCACACAGTTTAAGCCGTTTATTTATAGAGCAAATTCTATTCAAATGTTTAATTTACAAAAAAGAGAAAATATGCGATATTTCTGACCGATACAGAGCATCCCTCGCGTCCTGGCGACCGAGCTCGGCGAGGATGCTGCAGAGTCTGCCCACGGTGGCACTCTCCGGCTGCTGGATACTCCACTCAGCCAGTAGCTGATCCGTCCGAGACAGAGACTGGCCAGTCGAGTCCACCTCAGGCACTTGATCCGTGAGGTTCAGCTTCACCGCGAGGATACTCCAGTCACGACCCATTCCATCTGACATCAGAGGAAATGACTTCTTACAACTTAAAACTTTAAGAGGAAATGACACTTTGTAACTCTCGTCGATTTACAACTCTTAGACGGAAGCAAGAGCTTGCCTGGCGGATCGAGGAGTGCGGCGAGTTCGCAGCGCGAATTGAGATGGAGTTCAGCAACGGAGACGTCGATGCCGAGAGTGAGGAGACGCGCGACGTCGCGCGAGCCGAAGCAAACCACATCCGTGAACGCCTCTTCCACGTCCTTCAAGTGGGAAAATTCTTTGTTAGCGAAGTAAACAGATTTATTTAGATCATAACAATCATCTATCTACATAGTTGCAACAAAATGAAAGCAAGAACGGAATGTTGAAGGAGGAAGAGAGTACCTGCGTTCCCTTGAGAACGAGTGCCTCTGCCTGCTGCATTGTCATCATGGCCTCCGGTGGATAGGAAGCGGGAACTGGGTTGTGCTCCTGAAAATGACGCTGCTTTTATGAGAGAGTATATATAATCACGGAATTCCCTAATATTCCAGACTCTCTTTCTATCTACTTTTAATCCTGAGAACCTGAAGATGCTTTGGCGAGAGGAAATGACGTTCGAGTCCGATGCCTGGAGCCACTTCACTGCACGTCATTTCTACCTGAGATGACGTATGCGGTCAAACCTTCTTCAATTGAAAAGCCAATAGGAAATATGTACTCCTAAATGTCATAAAAATTTGATGAAGACGTACGAGATTGATGATGTCCTCCATGAAATAGAAGCAGGACATCGCTCGGTCGGACGGCCCACGAACTCGCACCTTCAGAATTCATTCATTCTTAGCCTGACTTTAGAAGGAAAAATTCAAGATTGCACCTCAACGGCGTCGCCGTGCAAGCGAAGGAGGGCCTCCATCTGACCGGAGAACATCTTCGAGCAGCCGACGTACTGCTGGAGGTCCGCGTCCGTCGCGTCGTTGAACTGTTCAAGTAACAATGGAATTTGCCTAATCAATGAAATAGTTATTACATTATATTAATACGATTGCTTATAAAAAGTAGAGAATAAACCTGAAAGTCGTGCATGCTTCTCCGCATGGCAGTCTGGATGCGAGGGAAGGTCGACTGCAGACTCCGTTCCATCCCTCTCATCGGCAGAATCCGCACGCCCCCGTACACCCAATTCGGCCGCGACTTCGTCCAGAGATCCTGCAAGGAACTTTCTCTTTTAAAAACACTCCAATATTTCCAACGTGAAATGATAGGCGAGAGAAAAGACCAGCCTTGGGCGGATCGTTCATGATGAAGGCGGGGAACTCGAAGTGGGCGTCCGAGTCGCTGCTGCCGCCCTCGAGGACGGAGCAGAGTTGGAGGGTGTCGAGGATGTGCAGGAGATCCGCCGGCTCCGCGATCTCCGAGTAGACTGGCACGAACTGCTCCAGCGTGTAGCAGCCTATGGTGACAATTCAGACATTTATAAAGAAACATTTTCATCGTTTACAAAAAGAATTTCATCGATCGCTGATTATCGTTTACCATTAATGCGACATCTCGCGAGGAATTCGGCGGAGAGGAGATGGCCAATGATGTGGGTGCCGAGCCACTCCGCGTTCAGCACAACGTAATCCTGGTCCGATGCCTCGTCACGGAGGTACACCACCTAGGAAGGGAGCATCCACCGATTCAGTCTATGTATATTTAAATAAAGTTAGCAAGAGTAAATTTATGTCTAAAAAAATTAATATTACCAAAAAATTTTTTCAAAAGGCATACCTCTCCGATGAGTTGCAACTGCTGAATGAGTTGTTTGCAATGGCTCTCTCCTGCGAGTGGATTGATATCCGTCCTGACGATGCCCTCAAAGTGCGTCCAGCTCAGCACGGGGAAATTCGCGTGCTGCTTCCTAAATCAGCCAATTATGGAATGGTTTCGAAATTATATTTTCTATTTACAACAAAAGGTTTATGGATTTTCTTCATTGTTAACGTCTGCAATGGCCAAGTTACCTCAGTCCACCGATGTAACTCACAGCCGTATCGAGTAGACCAAGCGGACGTTGTAATCTCTGTAAACAATTGGTATGTTGAAAAATGAAGGAGAGCGGAGATAATATACAATTAACTTTATGAAAAGAAACAAAAGAAACCGTAAGAATGTTTGTCCGAGACTCTTTCAGGTAGTTGCGAAGAGCCTTCAATCCTGAAAATGTAAAAGTCAAAAGAAAAATCAAATATCTCTCAAAGAAATCTGTAAACACGTATTGAGTTAAGTAATCACGAAGAAAAAACGAAATATTACCTGGACACGACTGGTTGTTAGAGTCGAGTAGAATGATTCGGTCGTGGAGATCGAAGTGGGTTTGGAAACGAAGTCTCACGGTGCTCACAAGGGCATCCGCGTCCGATGACGTGTATTCACCTGTAATTCAGTCATTATAAACAGTTTGCACATAAAAAAATGTTGAAAATACGTCGATTTGAAGGAAAAGTAAAGGTAAGTCGAGGGAAGCAAAGCTACCGTCGGGAGTACGCTGAGGGAACAAGGCGGGAGTGGAGTGAGTGCCCACAAGGACAACCTTTGCACGTCTTGAAATTATTCCGCAGTGACCTATAAATCGTTCAATTTAGTAACATTATTGACATGTATGGAAAGTAAAGAAAATATTAGGATAAATCATTATTATGTTCTATAAGAGAGAGAACGACTCCTACCTATCGGTTCACTCGGCGAAACGCGGCCTTTGAGGAAGTTCATCCAATACAAGACTTGCTTGTATTGAACCTGAACTTTATGTCATAATTAAGAGATCCAAATAATATTCTGAGGAAGAACAAAAGAATGAAACCAAAAGAGACCTCCTGTGGATCGGAGGCGCGGAAGACGATGACATGCACGCAGTCCGCGTTGCCGACAAAGTGGTCGTAGGCCATGTGATACGGCTCGTACCCACCAAACTCCCACACCGAGAATTCGCCTCCTAAAATCATTAGATGGCAGCTCTGCTTTCTAGAAGAAAAGAAATGTTTTGCATAATATATAAATGTATGCAAATATATATTTGGTCGTAACAACATAGATGCATGCACAGATGGAAATACTACTAACCAGAAATGGCGACGGTCTGTACATCAATGCCGCGAGTGTAGCCAGCGTGGGCCGGGCGGTACGCCGCCGGATTCGGCGGCTGTTCCGGCGCGTTGTTATTCGACTCCGATGAGAACGACGAGCCTTGGCCAGAGTGGACGCCCTCATCTGCAATTTGTAATTATCATGACTACTCTTCAGTCGGTGGTCTCCAGAACACATCAATAATGCTTGCATACAAATGCTTGGATATTAATAAGAGAGTGTGTGTACCTCGATAGGTGGAGGGGGCGTTGGAGTTGTTGTGTTGGTCAGAGAAGCGTCGACTGACTGCGTCCATGAGAGTTCCGCCGATGCTCCTCCCTGGAAGGGACTGCACGAGCCGAGACTTTCCTGCAAACACATTCATCCATTTATGACGGTGGACAATTTGCAATGCTCAGAACAGATGTAAAAGGAGAAGAAAACAGACGTACCAGACATGGAGTGACCAAAAAGCTTTAGCTTTATCCGCGAGAGAGGCTTCTCCAGTGAGCACAGCTGCTCAACGTACAATTCGCGTGTTTGATCCTGAACCGCTTTTGTGCTTTTAATCTATCTATCTCCTTAATTAAAAAAAAACGATCAAATTTTAGTAGCCGCAATGATTTAAAAAGAGCTGACATTCTTCATTTTGGCGAGAAGCGTAGCGATAGAAGTGTGCTCTTGGGCAAGTGCGATGATCTCAGCTGTCAAGCCGTCCTGGAAATTGCTACATTTCTATCTTATCTATTCACTAGCCGAATTTAAATAAAGTAAGTTAAGAAAGATAATTTCAAAAAGTGAAGAAAGTGACTAACCTTGGTCCTCTTGGAGACACTGGCGCGGGCGAGGCAGAGCACTCGCACGACTTCGATGAAACCCTCCTTAGCCGCAAGGTGGAGAGGAGTGAACGAAGCCTGAAACAGAGCTTCTTTCTCCTCTCCCTCCCATACTTCAAAAGGATACCTTCTTTCCTCTCTTTTTGATTGTCCAGTCCGTCGCTTCAATTTGCACTGTGCTATTGTTTTTTTTAAAGCTAATAATAGCATCAGGGAGAAACAGGAAGAGAGAAAGAAACGAATTAAACGAGGATGAGAAATTGAGAAAAGAATAAAGGATAAACAGAGAAAGAGAGAACGAGAGAAAGAATCAAATAAATAAAGAGGGAAAAGAGAATTCCTAGCCTTATTGACAGGATCGACTTCGACTCCGCAGTGGCAGAGAGTTTGCACGGCGGCCAGGCAGCCGGCTCGAGCCGCCACGTGAAGGGGCGTGTCTCCCGCCTGGTAAACAAGTACTCTACAGTACATATGTATGTATGTACATACATTCGGACGCTATCCGTAACACATGACAAGCTCAGAGTAATAGGCCGCAGAACTAGTATGCAAACAATTAAAAACAATTTTTAATTTAAAGGATAAATTAAAAATGATTCATAAAATAGCATACGTGGTCAGGCTCGTTGAACTTGCATCCCTTGGAGATGAGCAGCAGAGCGATGTCAATGTGGCCTCGCTTCAATGCCACGTGTAACGGAGACTGGCCTTTCTGCAACCATCAACGTCTTCCGGGTCAAAAATATTTATCGACTTAATTTGTTCTAACGATTGCAGCACTATTCCTTAATTGTCTCTCTCAATCTCTTTCCCTCTCTGTCTCTCTCTTCTTTCCCTCTCTCGTTCTCTTTCTCTCTCTCTCTCTCTTCTCTCTCTCTCTCTCTCTCTCTCTCTCTCTCTCTTTCTTTCTCTCTCTCTCTTCTTTCCCTCTCTCGTTCTCTTTCTCTCTCTTCTCTCTCTCTCTCCAACCTGATCCAGTGAGTCGATGGGACTGCCAGCGTCGACGAGTGTCTGTACGCACTCGATGTGTCCCCTTCCGGCGGCGCAGTGGAGAGCGGTCTCCTCGTCCTCAAAGAACAATCCATGTTAAGAACTCTATTATTTAAACTGCCATTTCTCCAGGAAACAGATTTAAAAAAAAACCCATTTGAAAGATTTAAGAGAGAATTTGTCAGATCGATAGCACAGACCTTACGATTAGCCATCTCTGATAGTGAAGAGAATGCGAAATTGATTTGGACAGCGAACGGCTTATTCAGGCGGAGGAAGCGGGCATTCTTTGTGAGAGAAAGCGAGGAGCGAGAAGAAAAGAGGAGCAAATAGCAATTCTCGTGGATGGCAGTCGACTATGAAAGAATGAACGACAGGAGGAGAGAAGCTTCGGAAATGGAGGAATAGTCCAGGGTCTCTCTCTCTCTTTCTTTCTTTCTTTCTTTCTTTCTTTTCTCTCTCTCTCTTTACTTTTCTTCCTCTGTCTGGCTCTTCTGTTTTTCCGATAGCTATAACTTTTTTCCAATACAGTCTGGCTTCCACATCTCTCTCTATCACTCTCCTTCTTTTTCCATTGTTATCTCGTGCACTCAAAATGGACTTGCTCTCTCCATAGAGAAGCTGTTACTTTGACGATTTATGCAGATTTATGTTAAATTATTCTGCCAGTTAGCAGAAACACTATTTCTAGTCTATTTGCTGAAAATATGAATACATAAATTTCCATTTAGTTAGAATAAATGCTTTTTCTCCCCATTATAATGTGATCTACTGGCATTAAAACATATATTTTTTAATTTAACAAGGACCGCCACTTTAAATTGTAAGTTGAGGGCCAATTTTCCAGATTCTAGCATGGGAAAGAGAACAGTCCGCGAGATTAATGAAGCGTTCAATCTCTGGAGTCATTGTATGGAATATTCATATTCAGCCTCTATTATTCCCTTCTCTGGAAATTGCTCTCTCTCTCTCTATCTCCCTTTCTCTCTCTCTGTCTTTCTCTATCTCTCTCTCTCCCTTTCTCTCTCTCTCTCTCTCTCTCTCTCCCTTCTCAACTCTGCCTCTTTGCCTTCCTTCTTTACGATGCGATACTTCATTTCATGGCTTCTCCCACTTCCTTCTCTCCCCCCGGGGCCCATTTGTCCATTGGATGCATCCCGAGAGCGAATTGGGCGGAGTTTCCGTGCAAAACATCAAAACGTCAACAATGGTCGTAAAAGGATAAGGATGGAGGAAAGTATCTCGGAGCTGGATTTCAGACTGATACGAGGATTTGCTTAGGATTAACAGTAAAGATATCTTATTGTTAGATTGTTATAGAGAGATAATCCGAGCTTTCACTCAGTTCTCAGTGAATAAAGATGCCTGACGACAGAAACATAACAAAGAGATTACGAAGAGTTTCAGTCATAACTTGACAAGAGGAAAAATGTTGCAAAAGCAATCTGCGTGTCCGTGCATTTCGCTAGGCAAATATGTATTTCAAAAGAGAGACACAAGAGCGATGAAGAATCGGCCTATTCACAAGTAATTGTTGCAGATTCCTTTCAGTCTGGAAGATTCATGCAGATATTGTGAGCCAGCTATCTATTTCTCTCTCTTTCCATTTCCTTTTCTTTATCTTTCTCCGTCTCTGCTTTTGTCATTCTCTCCCAACCAATGCCTCTCTCTCTCCCTCTCTCTCTCTCCCTCCCTCTCTCTCTCTCTCTCTCCCTCTCTCTCGCTAATGACAAGGCCAGAACCAGAACTAAATCCCGCAAACTAATGCACTTCTCCGTTAACGAGCTCGGCGTTCCCTGCTGATCAACAGTGCAATTCTCCCGTGTGGCTCGATGATTTCCATGACTGTGCTCAACACTCCTGCATTCCCTTGATCTCTCCTCCTTTTCTCCGCCTCTCTCTTCCCGCCCTTTCCGTCATGCTCTCCTTCCCTTTCACCCTCACCGGGATATGAACAGCCTCGTTCTGGTTCCAAAATCGCAGCAACTGGTATTTGTACATACACATGTCTGAATGTATGCATTCTTGTGTACTTGCATGAACTGTTGTCAGCCCCCGCCCCCCCCCCCCCCCCCAGTTCACTTCCCAAGCAGATGAGACGATGTTAGGGCGGAAGGCGCTGCATGTTAGCAAAGGAGAGAGAGAACGAGAGAGAGCGAGAGAGAGAGAGAGAGGCAGAGAGCGAGAGAGAAGAACAGAGCTTCTTGCTGTCCGCTTAGTAGAAATGCAAACAGACAAAATAGAAAGGCGGCCGATCAGTTTGGTGGCAGAAGGACGGGAATAGCAACAGATTCATATAATGCCTATTGATTTTGAAGCTTTGTTGAGAAGAATTGCCACGCTTTTGGATGAAAGCAAAGCATGGCGATATTGCATAGAAGAGAAACCATTCAATAGACAAAACTTGCAATCTAAATTCATCCCTGACGAGCTTCATTGGAAACGAAGAATGCAAAAAAAAAATTAAAAGAATGCGCCTTTCGTTATTTGAAAAGTTCTCAGTGAGAGCGCGAGCGGGAATTTCGAAAAGCACAAAAGGTCTTGAAAGTGATACATGTCTGAGTGAATTTCAGACCGCACGTGTAAAGACAACTACAGGGTAGCCTGGAAAACTACGAATCCACGCATATAGATGAACAATGTACAAACATAAGAGATCTATCCACACCATTATATCCTCCCCTCTTTCTTTCTTAAAACGGGCCTACCTCGCAGCACCCGCCATGGATGCCCCCGTCTGGATCCTCGATGCTGCTTCTGATGTCGTTGACGAGAGCGATGAACGAGTTGGTAGAAGTATAGCCAGTGACACAGGGCAGCTGCACTCTCTCCTTGTCCTTGTCCTCCTTGCCAACCGTGTTCAGCTTCCATCCACTTGCCGAGCGGGTGGAGCTGACCCAGTCGAGTCGGGTGTCCCCGAGAGGGCGCGCGGCCGGATTAGCAATGGGGTCGCTGAGGTAGGCAGACATCACGGAGCCGGGCGCTAGAGACGGCGGCGCCAGCCCGAGGCGGCGCTGCCGGATCGGAGTGGACGCGGAGGAGGCCGAGGAGGTCTCGTCGTCTTCATCCTCCTCATCTTCTTCCTCGTCGCCAGTGGTCGGCGGAGGAGAAGAGAAGGCGACGACCCTCGTGCCAGGCACTCCCTCCTCGCGCTCCTCCTCCTCCTTCGAATCGTCCAGACTCCCGCCACGCTCCACCATCTCAGCTGAGGAACACGCGCGGTAAATCACTTCTGCTATTTCTTCCTCTCACACACTATCGTAATCCTCTCCGAAAGGGAGCTTCGTGGAAGATGAATATGAAGAAGGTCCCGACGGAGAGCAGTCAGAGGCGATCGATGGAGAGACTGAGCTGTTGTCGCGCAGAGAGAGAGAGCGAGTGAGAGAGAGAGAGTGAGTGAGAGAGAGAGAGAGAAGGGGCGGTCGCCAAGGAAGGGTGAGCAGAGGCTTGAGAGAGACCCCAGATGGAGCCAGCCAGGTAGAGCAAGGCAGGTGCACCACTTGTCTGTGTCTCTCGCCTTCTTCTGCTCTCTCTCTCTGTTCTCTTTCCCAGTCGACACGGCCACACGCAAGCGGCGTATTAGTGTCGATGAAGCGAAAAGCGCTGAGAGAGAAGCTGCCCCTTTGGAGAGAGGGTTAGAGAAAGAGAGGGAGAGAGAGAGGGAGAGAGAGAAGGGGAGAGAGAAGCCTTCCGGGGACACGCGAGGGCTACAGGAAGTGAGTGGCCGAGTGGTCGGGTCAGCCGAGACGAAATCCAACTGGCAGCTCTGTTATATCCACTCTTGTCTCCTGCCACTGCCAAATATCGCAATTTTTGAACCCTGGAGTGGGCGGAGCATCCCGCGCCAGCATGGTGCCTTTTTGAATTATGAGCAGGATTTCGGCAGGAGAGATAGAAATATATGGAATGATTTTACTCTATTCCTCTTGCCCTTCTCCCTGTCTTTCTTTGCGTCTTCTCTCTCTCTTCTCTCTCTCTTTCTCTCTCTCTCTCTCGCTGTTGAGTGGGAATACTTCGAGAGCACATTGACTGGCTGATTCCGTATGAAATGATGAGTGGTGGCGGACCGAAGGACTCGAGACTATCGGCGGCTGTCTTTGCTCTCTTCTATTCTAGTATTCTCTCAACCATATTTTCACATCTCTCTTCCTCCCTCTTAGTCTCTCTTTTCTCCACTCTCTTTTCGTATCTCTCTATACGTCTCTCTCTCTCATTCATCAGGAGTCTGCCGTCCAATCCAAGGGCCCTCAACAGTACCCAGTAGCTGATCGAGGTGGTGCTTGTGTCTCTCTTCTTTCAGTTCTCTCTCGTCCACTTCCTACTCTCTCGTATTCACACACTATCTCACTCGTGTCTCAATCATTCTCTCTCTAGATTGGCAACCCGAGCAAGGTCAACAACTGTCGGAACTTCCTAACATTCGCGTGTTCGACAGTCAATGGAAGGTGGTTGTGGGCGGTGCAAAATGAAGAATGCAAGGGATGAAGTGAGGGCTTTTCATCTCCAGAGGCTCTTCAGAGCTTCTTTCAGCAGTTATCTGGGTTTCAAATTTAATAGTGACAGATAAAAAAAAACTCATGGTCAGAAGAAAGACCTTCTGGCACAACATTTCTCCAGATTGATCTTTGCCTCCAATTTCGTTATTATTCATAGTCCTACATTAGGAGAGAAGAAATGAAGGGGCAGGACGGCAATTAGTCATTCGGCGAAGGAGGAAACGAACGAGGCAACGAAAGATTGAGGAAAAGGCGCCAGCGGTTACGAAATGAAGAAATCCCATGTAGACTAAGGTGAGATGGCGAAATGAGGATAAGTAGGGAGAGTGCCTTTGGCAAGGGATCAAGGAGGGAGAGAGAGAGAGAGAGAGAGACATGAGAGAGAAGTAGATGGAGACCTAGAGAAAGAGAGGAGATGGTCCGGTGATTTATGGCAGATGAAAAAAAGCAGCGATGCATGGATAACGAAGAATCTTCATGGGTGGCAGAGCACGAATCATTTGAATTGTGTCATCATCTGGAGAAAATAGATGTTGATTCTATGTATTTGGAGAATCAATAGGACGAATAAAATGCCATTATTACAACATAAATAGAGAAAGAGAGAACAAAGCATGTTACATACTTGAATATGCCTGCGCGAAGGTTTCAATAGATCAATTCGACTCTTCTTCACATTCCTCTTTACCACCCGCGCACCGGGAGGGTCGGAGAGTTCGTATGAACAAGTGAATGAAAGTGAGTATACGTTGCCTGTGGGGAGAAAGTAAGCAAAGTGCGAATGGGAGAGAAAGAGTGAGAGAGAGAGAGAAAGAGTGTGTGTGTGAGAGAGAAAGAGTGCGAGAGAGTGGCTCTACAAAGGGGGGAAACAGGCGACACTGCACATATTGTTCGCACGATACATACATAGATACTTCTTCAAGCAGTCGGACCACCACCTTCGCCCTATTCGACTTATTCCTAGAACCAATCGAACCGCGGTACCATTCCCTTGGAGGATGGAGAGAAAGAGAGCGGCGAGGGAGGGAGTGAAGCTTCACGTTACAATTCACCTTCTCTCTCTCTCTCTCTTTCTCGGTAGGTCTCTCTCTCTCTATCTCACTCATTTTCTCACTAAGGTGAGAGAATGAGACAGCTCATCATCCTCTTCCCCCTCTTACACTCTGCTCGGTCTCTTCCATCTTCTTCACTGCGCAATCCCGTTCTCATCCTTGTCATATGATGGGCGCTCTCTCGATTCTCTCTCTCTCTCTCGCTCTCTCGATTTTCTCTCTCTCTATCTCTCTAACTTTCTCTCTAACTCGCTCTCCTTATCTCTGTGTTCCATACACTCTGATACACTTTCTCACTCTCTCTTTCTCTCTCTCTCTCTCTCTCTCTCTCTCTCTCTCTCTCTCTCTCTCTTGCTGTCGCCCTCCCCGTCTCCTCTTTCCTCGCCGAGCTTTTCTATGTCCGGTCACATTCCCGCGCACCCTTTCTGCCAGTCAGGGCGGAACCCTCTCTCTTTCCCATCTCCCTCTCTCCCTCTCTAATGTTTTTCCCCTTACAAATCACTCACTCTCCGTCTCTTTTCTCAGGTTCTCCTACCCTTTCGGTATTCTACTCATTAAAACTATTGTACCATTCAAGTCTTTTACCATCCCAAAAGAATGAACTCCTCTCACACAATTTTAATAGCCAACATATTTCTAATTACCTTCCGATTTATCTTTGAAATGGTGTATCAATAAGGCACTGAAGTTGTTTGCTTCCTCCTTCGGTAGAAATATTGTTGCAGGTGCTTTCCCTGCACACCAGTCTCTTCTCCTCCGCAAAGGAAGTAGAAGGTGAAGGCAGAGGAAAAGAAAGAAAGCACTGTAGAGACTGCCTGGGGCAATTAGTGGCCGGGTCTGACACTGTTTGAGTGGCACTTTATATGCAAGAGCACCTCTATTATCTCGCGCAGCCTTGCAGTCAGCCGTCCTCTGCCGCCACGGCCTCTCATCCCCCGCATTCTGACAGTCCCTTCTTTCCTCTGCCAGACTCACCATTTTATTACCCCGTTCGCTATCTCCATTTCCTCATGGTTGCATGAGCAAATTCGATCACGAATAAGCGATTTGTGCTGACGCCATTAGAGAAGAGAGACAACGCCAGATTTAGATGCTCTAAAAAAATTATGGTTCATCTGAAATGCAGTGGTTCGGCGTGACCGAATGGAGAGAATTCTCTGACGGCGTAGAGGAAAAGCAGTTTACATGCATAACCAATCTGCGTCTATCACTCCCTATCGCACCACTTCTCTCCCTCTCTCTCTCTCTCCTCTCCCTCTCTCCTCTCTCTCTCCTCTCCCTCTCTCCTCTCTCTCTCTCTCTCTTTCTGCTCTCTCTCTCTCCTCTCTAGCTCTCCTAACTTTCTCCCTCTTTAACAATAAGTCGCCACCTCCACTCTTATCCTGCTCGAATGCCACGCACACTAAAAGATAACAAAAACCAGTAGAACTGTCATAAATGAAGGTCGATGAATAGTCAGCATTCGATTTTAACGAGACTCTCGCTTCACGTCGCCTTTCACCGATAATATGATAAGATAGGGAGAACGATGATGAGGAAGGCAAAGAGAGCGAGGGAGAGTGGTGCAGTCAGTGATAGGGAACAATATTGAAAGAGAGAAAGAGAGAGAGAGAGAGAGAGAGAGAGAGAGAGAGAGAGGCAAAGGAGGAAAGAGGGGGAGACATGAAAATCCACTAGGGCCACCCGCCTAAACCTTGAGCACTCTTAATCGGGTGAGAGAAGAAGGCCGAAAGCATGCAGAACCACAGAGGAGACATCATAATACGAGGCTGAGCTGTGGCTTAGCCCTGCCGTGACGATTGGTTCCGTGGCAAAGAAAAAAGACAAGCACAAATTGTTTCCCAATTGTCATCCCCTCAGTGACAATTGGAGCAAGTGAAGACGAACGGATTGCTATACAACAATTACAAAAACGACAGAATATGAGAGAATTAACGAAAAATAACAAATACTTCAAGACAAAAGATCCAATTTCAAATTATTATAACATGTAAAACAAGAGCACATGTGATTTAGATTACGACAAGTAGGCCATTCCCCATTCCCACGGCCCTCACCTGATTCGTGATGTCCAGGGGTGGTCGGAAGGAGCAGAGCATCCCGAGCAGAAGAACATAGCCATGCCACGCTGCGATGTGCATCGGAGTCTCGCCATGCTGAAAGAGCATCCTACCGTATCCTTCCACACTAAAACAAAACCCAATCTGACGACCCAACAAGTGTGTCTTCGAAGGTTAGAGTGTGTGCTCACACGCTTCGTCGTATCCTTGCAGCCACACAAATTAATTTGACTGGGAAACAGGACTTTTAAAGTGTAGCTAGCTATTCTCTCCTTGTTTAGCAAAGTTTCATAAACACGAACACGGCGATGAGAAAAGAAAGAAAGACCCGAAGCGCAAAGCACCGTAACCCGGACCTCGTCGCGAATCTCAAGGGAACCGCCTCTTTCCAGAAGAATCTGGAGAATCGACGTCTGGGCAAAGCGGGTGGCGGCGTGAATCGGAGATTCTCCAGTCTGAGAGAGTGCATTGGAAGGGTGAGAGAGGCAAAGAAAAGGGAAAGAGAAGAGAGCGTGAACGAAGAGAGACAGAGCAAGAGAGAGAGAGAGAGAGAGAGAGAGAGAGGAGAGAGAGAGAGATTGCGAGGAAACGAGCTGACTAAATAAGTAGCAATGAGACACAGCGAAAGTGAATAGCGGATGCCGTTGAGCTTCTCTACTCATTAATCTCTATTTGAACGGAGACAATCGTGCGTCTCTCACAACGACATTCACTCGTGCACAAAAGAACTGCCACTCGCAGTGAGACAGTATTATTGTTTCAAGTTTAAGAAAACACCTTCTCTTTCAGAAGTATGAACTATGTACATAGGCGTGTCCGAGAATCAAGAAGCTAATTCGCAAACAAGAAGGTTTAGACGTGCGGAAATATCCAACAAAATAATTCAAATTAAACATGAGAAGATAAAAGTGCAATATTTCAAAGGAAACTACGGCTTGCATTCTACTTTCTGTTATTTATCCACAGCATTATATTTGAGTTCTTGGCTTAATTATATGCCAACCTTTCATTATCAAAGAAGACAAACATGATTGATGGTGTTGATGTCCACTCGCTCATCGAGGAGATAAGCGACGACGTTGGAGTGGCCGTGTCTGGCAGCGGCCACCAGAGGAGTGTCCCCGCGTCTGTCTCGCACCTCCAGGTTCGCACCCTTCAAGCAAACTCATTACCAGGAGAAATTCAACAATTTGCATAATATACCCTTATTTATATGCTCATGAAAAACCTTCATGTGGAGGTAGTTAACCAGCTCGAGATGCCCGGCTCCCGCACTGACATGGAGTGCAGACTCCCCGAGCTGCAAGAGAATCGTGCAATCTATTGTCAGAATTAATTAGGACTCTGCAAAAAGCATAAATAAGGTTGCTGACTTGATTAGCAATGTTTGGTGGAATTCGATGAATCTCTGCCAGATGATTCAGGCCGGAGACGTTTCCCTCCTCGCACGCGATCAGCACAGTGGACGTCACGATGTCATTCTAATTTATTTAAACTTATTAGTAATATTTAAAAGTTTCTTTTATTCTCACGTTGCTCTGGCCTAAGATCTAACCGGATCAAATCGGCTGTCGATCTGCCTTCCGATCTCCTCGGCTTGTTTGATTGCGAGGCGAACACTCCGAGTCAGCCGATTGCAGACGATCACCACTTCGACAGATCTCTGAATTTGTTCTTTTTTAATATTAAAATTTGAAAACTGAATGGTTGGAAAAAGAACATGGAAAAGAGACCCTCCATCGAAGCCGCGTCTTGAATGCTTGGATTTGAGCAATTGTAATGGAGGACGCTTTGCGGACATCGACGACGTTGCCCTCAGGCTTAAAGGAATTTATGATTACGGTAACTACTCACTCCTCTAAAGTACTTTTCATGACGGAAGAAGGAATTTAAAAACATCTCAGCGATAACACTTAAAAAATGAAACTAAAAATCTGACCCCACATATCCATGGATGCCTGAGGCATTCGTCGACTGTCGCTCGCTTTCTAACGTCGCGAACAAAGAGACGGGAAATAAAGTCCTTTGCATAAGCGGAAGTGTTCTTGAAGTATCGTTCAGTGAAATGGTAGTTCACTCCTAGAACATCATTCATCAGCAACAGTCAAGGATACTATGTAGATATCAAAAATATACATATTGCATGAAAGCATACTTTGTAACAATCAAAATGCTAACGAACCCGTTATGTTGCAGAAGGTCTCATCTCGTGTGTCGCCCAAGAACGGACTGCCACCGGACAGACTGCAACAAGTATTATCACCATGTCCTAAATTCAAGATTTATTTTTCTTTTTAGACAGGGAGATAACTCGGAAAAGAAGCAGCCACTAACAGGATATAGGTGACAACGCCGAGAGCCCACATGTCGGTGGCTGTGCTTAGCGGTTCGTAATTCACAACTTCCGGCGCTGAAATCAACGATTCTCTTGAGATCAGCCGATGTGAGATAAAAGGTAGCTAGAAGGGGATTTATATTGTTGCTCACCAACGAATTCAGGCGTTCCAATCATGTCCTTGATGACTGCCCCGGGCGGAATGCGGCGGGAGAGGCCGAAGTCGATGAGCTTGACTTGGGCCTCGCCACGCTTCTTCAGCATCACGTTCTCGGGCTGAAACATCAAGGAGGGAACAATACGTGCATCTCTGATCATAGAGCAAAAACAACAAACTTAGAGAACAATAATATTAACTTCCTTACTAACCTTAATATCGAGATGAACAATATGAAGGGAATGGAGATGCTTGATGCCAAGCAGGATTTGACGGATGAAGGCAGCTGCTTCAACCTGGAAAAGACAGTTTATGTGTGTTCCCATATCGGAGGAGGTCTAGGCTACAAAAATGCAAGTTATTTTCATATGATTAATTGAGATATCTTGTCGGTGAAAAGAGTGAATAGAAACCTCATCGAGGTATTCCTTCGCGCAGACATGATCAAAGAGTTCACCACCTGATACTCTGAATTAAAGCATATAATTAAATCAGCAATACAAATAGACAATTATAGAACGTACCAGAGTATTCGACTTCTGAATACACATCAATTGAAGAAACGGGACAGGACTGACAATTCAAGAACGAGAATGACGTCACTGCTCGTCTCATAGACTTCATGCAGTTCAATCACATTACGATGCCCACCAATTTGGCGAAGCACGGACACCTTCAACGATTATCACTTTCTGTTTAACTATATAAATACGCCCCAAGCAAAAAGTTTTGTTAATTTAATCTTCCTTAGTGAAAAGTAACAGACCTCTCGTTCAATGTTGGCCCTGGTGACTCCTCTTCGACTGGTTGCGTATCGCCTCTTCTTGATGTATTTCGCAGCAAATTCCTCCCCAGACTCGCGATGCCTGACTTTTCGCACAACAGCGAACTGACCACTGGAAATTTCATACTTTATTTTTATCATCTAATAAGTAGAGCAGAAAATTTAACTTATATCTCTGGCCCCATTTAATTAAAGTTTGTTCCTTTGACAAAACAAACGGTTCACACATTCAGGATGGCAATTTTCCAATTCCTTGTCTCTCTTTCTTTTTCCCGTTTTGCTTCGCTTGAATGCTTCTCCCAAGTGAATTAGCAAAGATAGGGGTGAAGAGGAGAGGTGGGGGAAGGGGTGGAGGTCGTGCGGGAGAGGCGAGGAAGGACGTTCTTCCAAGGAACTCACACAGAGAGAACACGACAAATGAGCGGCAAATCTTTCACACTATGTAATATTTTCCCGTCGCGCAACAACTTAATAAAACCTATTTTAAAAACAGGTTTTAGTAATTCAAAAAAATTCGATAATAAAGTGCATAAAATAGATAATAAGAAAAGAAAGATACGAACCTGCCCAGCTCATCGCCGATCTCGTAGACGCTGTCAAACGGAGTCTCGTCAAAACGGACATGGGGCCGCTCATCAGCTGGAGTCGGCTGCGGGGGAGGGCGGCAGGCAGCCAGAGCGCCAGGCCCGGAGGGAGACGCAGAGTAGCCTGAAGTAGGCAGCACCGTCGGACGCGCCATCACCACCGACGACGGCGCGTCGAGGCGCATTTCTGCAGACAGAGAGAGAGAGAGAGAGAGAGAGAGAGAGAAGGAGAGAGAGAGAGAGGGAGGGAGAGAGAGAGTTGCGGATATGGAGAGAGAGAGAGACAGCCAGGGAGAGAGGGTGAAGAGGATTCAGAAAATGAGACGAAGAGAATCAGACAAGAAAAATAGAATGACATCAACAGATAACACCATAGTTTCTTGCAGCCTTTCCAGCCTAAATATAGCTGGGATTATTCACATGAATGTACATTATGGTATTAGATTCTTGCACAGTTCTACTGCAGATTAAAGAGGGAATCAATATAAAGAGTTGCCAACCTCCTACTTAAAATTCGCTTGAATCGGCGGAGAGAGGAAAGAAAAATCGAATGAAGAACACCGGTCTGCAGAAGGAAACGGAGAGTTCACCCGTCACTGAACATGCAACCCGGTCGGAGCGAGAGTGCATCACACGAACAGCATTCTGCAGAGGGAGAGCGAGAAAGAGAAAGAGAGAGAGAGAGAGAGAGAGAGAGAGAGAGAGATAGAAAGAGAGAGAACGGGAGAAATAAGAGAATAAGAAATGGAATAGAGATTAAAAACGCAAATGATTAGCGAAGATATGATGTTACTGCGAACATGCGGACAGTTACTGTACACTTAACATTTCGCGATCAAAGTACAAATGATTCGCTGGCAAGTGTTTAAAGTAACAAAAAAACATTTGACGGACTAGGCAAGAACTGTTGGAACGAAATAATCAATTCGATTTCTCAATTCGCGAAGAGTAACTTATCAGAATCATTCAAACATGAAGAACAGGTCAAGAATATTAAAAGGGAAACATCAACCTTAACAGAGTTTGAACGATATTTCTCTGACCAAGGGAATACGATTGTTTAAGAATTAAAAAAGAATAAGATAATTGCTGATAAGTGAAAGAATGAGGAAATGTATTTAGGTGCGCGGCGGCGCGCAAAAAGAGCTCAGCTTCGTTTTTTTTCTCCTTCCGCCGCTTGGGGAAAAGAAGATTCTGTGGATGATGTGATAACTGGAGATGCATGGGAGAGAAAAAGAGATGAAGGAATAGAAGAGAGAGTACTATCAGAGGAGAGCGTCAGAGAAACAGAGAAACATCGCAAACCGGAAAATGTGACGAGTGAATGAGGGAAGTGTGATGAGCGGATGGAAGTGAGAAGAACGTGTAGAAAAGAAGAGAGATGAAGACAGGGGAAAAGACCATAGTGGGGAGGGGGAAAAGCTCAGGTAGAAGAGAGGAGAGAGAACGGAAGATAAAGAAAGCATAGAGAGAGAACAGATGAAATATAACGGAAGCAGAAGAGAGGCAGAAAGAAGTGGAGGAACTAGCGACGACTTCCAATGAAACTGTCATAATTACCTCGTGCTGATCATCATGGCCAATCGGTTTCTGATTGGCCAACTGATTGAATAGAAGAATAAACAGAGCAATTGACAGTGAAATCAGCTCCTCCTTTTCGCTGCTCTTTCTGGCCTGGGAACAGAAATGATAAATGATCTCAGACAAGTATCCACTTCGAGCTACCAAAGAGAATGCGAGGAAAGCTGGACCACACTCTACCAATCTGGGGCACACTCATCATGGACAGATCCGAAAAAGAGAGAGAGAGAGAGAGAGAGAGAGAGAGAGAAAGAGAGAGAGAGTAAGGTAGGGAGAGAAAAGTGATAGAAAGATGGAGAGATACAGGCTATCGAGTAACATCCACACTGCCGCGAGTCTATTATCCGATGATTGACATGGCTAGCCACGTCTACTTTTGCATACAAAATTGGTAAATGAGATTGAATAAATCGCAAAAAAAAGTGTTGAAATGAAATTTAAAAAAAAAACTAAAAATTTAATTTTTATAAAATTCTAGAAGAAGTTATATGGATGTATGTACAATATTCAGATTCTTAATTACACAAAAAAGATAGATCGAGAGAGGCCAAGGAGGAGGAATGGCTTATAAAGACAGCGCTTGCTACAAGAAAATGTTTTCCACGTCTGATACATCTTACTTAAACTTAGCGTTTTTAGATTCACTTACAAGATTTAAAAAAAATTTCGAGTAATATTTTGCATTACATGTCATTGAAGTTGTATCTATAATAAAGGAACACCTTGTACGATAATAACGACTTTTATCAGATATGAACAAGAGACGGAGCGGAAATGAAAGAAGACGGTTGGTCGATGTTGACACGGGAAACAGAAAACAAAAGAGACGTCATAGAAAGAGTCGGAATGAAGCAAAGAGAAAATAAAGGACACTGAGAATGTCGCAGAATGACAAAACAGAAAACGAAGATTCAGCTTGAGATATGAGTGCCTGGACAACTGTGAAATGCATTTGAGAGGTCGCCGGCTGGCGGAGAATTCCATGAAAATTTATGCGCAAGGACAACCAACAAATAATTTCCGAAATTGACAAGTTGTGAAAACTGTAACAAAATTAGCCCAGCATGGGAATATAAAAGAAAATAATCAAGAATAAAATGACGTATTAGAATATTTTCTATGCGAGATGGTTTCAGTTAGCTTTAATAGAATTGCGCTAGGCAATGTTAAAGAGCACTTGTATTATACATACTTGTTCTTTGGCGAACAATTGGAGGGGGTGTCATGATTTTTCCTCTCGTTCTCTAGTTCTCTCTTCCCCTCACCATATCTCTATCTCCCTTGCTCTCTGCCCGAATTGCTCATACTTGGCGTGCTTTGTCCAAGAAGAATTCTCCACCCGGACCGTCCAACAGGCGAGTATTACTCGCCAGGTGGTTTTCAGGCAGCGGGGGTGGTAGGAAAAGAGTGAAAGGAGAGAGGTGAGACAGAGAGAGAGAGAGAGAGGGAGGGAGGGAGAGAGATAGGGGAGAAAGAGAGGGAAAGAGGGAAGAGAGAACGCTGGATGTATGGAAACACTTGGAGTGAGTGCTGACAGAATAACCGCCAGTCGTCTGTACGGAAATGGAAGGTGAGAGTAAGAGAAAGAGAGAGAAAGAAAGAGAGAAGAGAATGGAGTGGCCGGAGTTGTGAGAAAGCGCGTAGCTGCACAAGAAGAGAGAACAACCAGGGAAGACTGTGGAAAGTGAAGTCAATCAATGGGGAGAGCGAGTTCCTCTTCATCTTTTTATTCCGTTACAATAGAAGAAAGGAAGGTAAATAATAGCAGAGCTTCTATGCATCTTCTTCTGTTGTACTCTCTTTTCTATTTAATATAGATATCTCATTATGTACAATTCACATATCTATTTTAAAAAGAGTACAATTCGGCTCTTCTTGCTGTGCTGCCTTTCGCTGTTATCTTATGACTCCTTCCACAGCTGATGATGTCAAATTGAGCTATTAGAGAAAGTGGCGGATGAGAGGAAACAGGAACCTTAAGACCCTTACGAAATGCAGAGATAGCGGATGAGTGAAGATGGGAACTGAGAAAGCAAAAGGTTCGTGTTCTTACGTCGACTCTTCTCCTCACAGTGCATTGCTAACATAGCGGGAAAGTAAAGCGCATTTCACAGTTCGGCTGACGGGCAAAAGAAGGCAAAGAAAAGGAATGGAAGGAAATAGAGATATGGAGGAAGAGGGAGGGGAAAGAGTATAGACTGTGGAAGAGAGAGAGAGCGATCTAGGGCGAGAGAAAGAGAGAAATTGGAAAACAGAGAGAGAGAGAGAGAGAGAGAGAGAGCGAGAGAGAGAGATAGAGAGAGAGAAGGGCAGGAACCAAGCGAAGAGCGACTCGGCAAACGCCTGCTGTGACATCTCGAATGCCAGCTGATTTATTCTAAGCGGGACCCCGAACAGAAAACGGTCTCAACTAAAACATTGTAATATTGCAGGGAGAAATGTAAGGAAAGGCAGAACAAAAAATGACTATTGCTTCCATAACAATAGTTTCACAATGATCTCAAAATTAAGCTGGATTTATGCATCTTCAGAAGTGTATAATAAAGAATATGACACAAAAGAAAACCGAGAGCGCGGAAGAGAGAGAAAAAAAGAGAAAGGAAGGGGAAGAGCGAGAAAGATGGAGAAGAGTAAGAGAGAGAAAGAGAGAGAGAGAGAGAGTGAGAGAGAGAGAGAAAGCGAAGGAGTAACATAGAGACAGCCAAGGTGAACAACTTGGGCGGTCGATCGCGCATTGAGGGAGAGAATTACAAAGAATATGATGGGAATGGAAAGGAGAGGCTTTGTTCTTCTTCTTCTGTTGACACTTTCACTGAAACATCTAACAAGGTGGAGGCTAAGATGAAATGTGGAGTGGGCTTAAGAAAGAGAAATAACAAAGAAGACGGAATACCATTGTGGATTTCGAGGGATCTTGATTAACAGAGAATTCGATTTGGGATGAGCGGAAAAGAGAAAAGAGAATGGAACGATCAAACAGCGAATCTAGTTACATTCGAGAGTGAGCAGAAATCGGGTAGACAATGAGAGATGAGAGAGAGTATGGAGAGAAGAGAGACGCGAGAGATGCAGAGGCGTTCAGACTGGCTGTCAATTCGATGGAAGAGAAGAGCGGGGAGTGCACTGGCAATGTGGCACTTTCAAAACATCACAATTTAGAAGTCTTTCACTGAAATGCCCGATATTTTAAACCGCACATCCTGCCTATTACGATTGAATAGTTTTGGTGGACGAGCGTGGAAAAAGCTCTAAAGTTGTCTCAACCTCATCGCTCTCACTTCAAACGACGCGAAATCGGCTCAGACTAAGAATAAGCAAAAGCTGAGCACGCGAGAGGAGAGAGAAGAGAGAGAGAGCGAGAGAGAGAGAGCGAAAGAGAGAAAGCTCTCGCTTAGGCCAGCCAACACTCATCAGTGACAATGCTCAAGAAAGAGACTATAGACAGTCTACGATAGCGAGAGGGAAAGAGACAAGGGAGAAAGAAGAGACAGAAAGAGCCAGAACAATTGAGAAATGAGCAAGAAAGGAGATCAGCGCCCTCAAATCGTGAGACCGGCTGACGATGATAAAGAGAGATAATCTAAATGAGAAGTTATCGCAATAAAACTGAAGAAGGAGAAAGTGCGAAGGAGTTTTGCTTCCCTTCAAGTATTAGAGAAATAGAAGGAATAAGAGAGAAAGAACGACATGGCGAGAGAGAAGAGAGTGAGAGAGAGTTAGACAGAACAAAGAAGGTCAAGATGGTGAGTACTGTTGGTCAACAGATAATTCAATTTAATAGGAAACCAAATTGCCAAAATGCAGATATTCCGTTTTCTTTTAAAGAGAAGAACTGAACAGGCCGAACTGGTAATCGATAGAAGCCGGAGCAGGCAAATCGAAAAAAGTTATAATCCGATTGGTGTTCGCTGAAACGAAGATCGAAGGGACGAGGAAAAGGTGAAAAAAGAAAATTCGATTGAAGCTAATTGAAAGCAAATAGTGTGATTAAGAGAAGAGAGAATGGCCAGAAAGGAAATGTCAATGAAGAAGGATGACTTTCGCAACCTATCTTTTAAGAGACAATGTGCTTAAGGTTTGCAGAGTTTCCTGGTACAGACACATTAAGTATGATAGCGAAACAAACAAATACAATTTTGAAATAAGCGTTTTTTTCTTCATAGTTTTGGAGAATACCATCCGTCTCTCCCTTCTCCTATAAGTGGGAGGAATTTTTAAACGAGGTTTTATTTAATGGTTAAAAGGAGGGGCTAAGCGGAAAAGGTAAGCGGGAAACATTTCACTGGCAGACGTGGCAATTACCTTGATGCTTGCAAATAAAAAATTCTACCTTCCATTTCCTGTTATCAGCGCCCGCGGCATAGAACGACACAGTAAGAAAGGATTTCTAAAGCGAAAAAGCGAGAGTGAAAAGCGAGAAAGTGGATGATGTGCACAAGTAAAACTATTCACGAAAGAGAAGCAGAATTCGTGGAGAGAGTTGAGAATCAGCGAAGAAAAGAGAGTGAAATGTTGAAGAGGGCATACACAATGAAAGCAGATTGGTCAGAAAACTAAGTGATGGCAGAAGAAAACAACGAAAATGCAAACAGGAAATGATGAGTAGAATAGCACTAGAATGATATAAGAAGGCGAAGAGCTAATTGATTTACTTCAATGGCTGGAAGAATGTTTATTGGCGATTGAGCTTATCATGAATATGGGTGGAGACTGCGACGAAAAGAATGCAAGTAAGGGAGTAGTCAGCTGGAGAATGGTGATAAGGCCGTTATCACTGATTATACTTGCCAGAATAAATAAATACCATATGACATGAACAAATAATTATTAAACCAGGGATGATATAAGGAAGGCGGGAGCATAAGGGAGAAGAGAAGGTGAGATCGGACACCGAGAAATCAAAGAGGTGAAAGGGGAGGTAAAGACAATCGGTCGAGCAAGAGAGAAAGAGGACGGCAGAAAAGAAAGTGAGAGAAAAAGACAGCGAGAGGCAGGTAGAGATGAGGGAGAAAGTAATACAAAAAATGAGTGAGCCATTGGGAAGAAAGGTTTTTACTTTTCCTTCTCTAAACAAGTATCATTGGCATTCTAGTTTAAAAAACTGATTGAAGGTGAGAGAATTGAGACGAGTCGTAGAGGCTTATCTTTCAGTCTTTTAAAACAATCCGCTGGTATTACACTAATAACTCTTTCTACATTCGTTTAGATGTATGAAAATACTCGATTGAAAAGTGATTAACCGATTGCTTCTTTCGCAATGTTGCGAAGGTTTTTTTACCATTCAATATGAGGGGAGAAATCCTTATATCAAAAGAGCAGAAAATATTTTTTCATTGTTCTTTACCTGAAGCCAACATAAAATGGGAATGTAGGTGCACCGCTCAATGTAATTCTCACTATAGCTGCCTCCCTCTGCACGGCCCGCGGGTTTCTTGGGGCACGCGCAATTTGTCAAAAGTCAATGCATCCACTGCGGCCGTTTGGGTCGCCTGAGGGAGAGGAAAAGAGAGCGCGAAACGGCAGAGAAAATAAAAAAAAACAGAGAGATTGCATGGAGAGAGAGAGACAGCAGAGAAGGCGAGAGCAGGTGAGATGCAGCAAGGTTAATGGCATAGGAAAATCTACAGTAATCAAAGTAATTTTGGGTGCTGTTAGACTAAGAAAAGAGAAATACATAAAAGAAACGATATTACTGTGAGAAGTTAGTCAACAAAATGACAGGCTACTACTATGAGCTTCGCAATTGCCACGCTCATTCTCAAACATGGGATACGATGCCGTAATCTATTACGAAAAGCATCCCTCGTTGAAGAATTGAGCCGATGAATAGGCTCAAGTAACCAGTTAGCAGAGAAGGTTGATCGCCTCTATCTCTCTCTTTATCTCGCTCTCTCACTCTCTTTTTCTCGTTCTCTCTCTCTCTCTCTCCTCAGAATAGCCAGAGCGTGTCATTTACAGCGAGGGTGAATTATGACAAATGATTGAGCCGAAAGGGATCTCCTCCGGCGACAATTGACAGGGGTCACTTCATATTCTGTGGATCAACTGAATACAATCAGCGGCTTGTCAAAGAAGCCGAGGGGGCGATGAGCGAGAATAAGGACATGGAGACAGGGGAATTCTGTCTGCTGCGACACGAGAAGAGACTGTCCTTGAACTGAGAAGATCGGTAGAGAGAAAGAGAGAGAGAGAGAGAGAGAGAGAATGAGTTAGAAAGGGAGCAAAGAGTTTGAGACAGCGAGAGGAACAGAGTAAAAGAAAAAAGGGAGATGATCCACGAGAAATCCCAGTCTATAACGACTGCGCCATTTTCTCTCTGATCTCCACGCTCTTTTGCGGTGTCACAGTGACTTGGAAAAAGCTCGTCGTATAATGATGCATGTACGCGCCTTGGAATTCGTGAAAGAAGTTTGAGAGTCTGAACAAATCGGGAAGGAGCATAAAAAAAACCTAGACAAAGAAGTACCGCCGGGTTCTCGGTTTCCCTCGCAAAAAAAGGTCGCTTCTCGCCCTTGTCTGCTTCTCTCCTTGCACTTCTTCCCCTCTTCCGGGATGCCACAATCTTCTTCACTCTTTGTCTCTCTTGCCATCTAACAACCGTTACTTCTTTGTATATTTGTCTCTCTGCCTCTCTTTCACTCTCTTGCTCTCTCGCTCTCTTTCCCTCTCTCCAAGATGGTACACTCCCTCCCTTCACCTAAAGCCTGATCTGTCTGCAGCCCAAGGAGCATCCCATTTCATCTTCTCTCTCTCTCTCTCTCTCTCTCTCTCTCTCTCTCTCTGTCTCTCTCTCTGTCTCTCTCTCTCTCTCACCCTACTAATTTCCATCTATTTATCGCTCTCTAGGCATCTGCGCTTCGCGGTATCATTTTCTCTTCTCAATTCCTCTCTTTCTTTCTTTCTAATCACTCTCTTGTTTTCTTCTCTCTAACTCTCCTTCTGTTTCTCCAACATCAACAAAAGTGATCCAGGGCCAGGTTCATTTTGCGCTTCCTCAGAATGTGAGAGTCGTTTCGAAAGGAGTCTTCAACAGAAAAATATGACAAGAGGCAAATGTGACTGGGAAGGTGAGTAAATAGATTAGAGCATACATAAAAGGGACCGGGAGACTGCCTCAGGACTGGTCACAATTATAGTGTGTTATGGGCAACAGGAGAGGGAGTGAACATGAGAGGAAGAGGTACGGAATTCGTAGTGGACGACTTCTGGCCTTTGCACTCTCTCTCTCTCTCTCTCTCTCTCTCTCTCTCTCTTTCTCTCTCTCTGTCTCGCTTCATTCTTAAATTCTCTCTCGCCCAGCAACTTATTCATCTCTTTCTCCCTTCTCTCTCTTGCACTGCCTTTCTCTCTCACTGGCCATGTCCTTCCGGTCACTTGTCCCAAGGCACGAAGAGGAGGCGGCCGCTGAAATGGAGCGAAGAAGAAAGGAGAGAAAGGAGTAAGGGTGTGGGGAGGTGGCAGACAAAGAAAGAGAGAGGGCAGAGAGGGAGAGTGAGATGGAAAGAAACAGAGAGAAAGGAGTGTGTCAAGTGGTGAGTCGGCGCGAACAGCGTGCAGTGTAGCAGGAGAGAAGCGCACCGGTAGGGGGGGGAGGCACCTAGAGGGAAGAACCTCTACCTCTGCCCTCTGTCACCCACCCTTCCGTCATCTCTCTCTCTCTCTTTCTCTCTCTCTCTTTCTCTCTCTCTCTCTCTCTTTCTCACTCTCTCCCTCACTCACTCCATCCCATTCTCCCCTGCTTGGGCCTCAAGGCATACAAAAAAGGCAGTCCTTGCCACAACACAGACAAGCACAAAGTTGGGAAGGAACGGGCTTAGCCCTTCCGTGCAACAGTTAAAAAAAAGCTCAATAAAAGTACCAACTGAAGGAACAAACGGCCGAAACAAATTAATCCTTTAATTCTTCAAATGTGACAAACAAGTAATATCCTGTTGATGAGGCATAGAAGGAGAAAATAGGATAGCCCATAAAAACTGAATAGAACACACGACGATCGGAAAGATAGTGCATGATTGAATGCTGAGTGTTGGACAGTGCGCTTGAAGAGAATGCAAGGAAAATGGCCATAGGGAGGGCAAGGAAAGTACGTTCCATGTTACTCGCAGCTTCCATTTATTTTATACTGGTCGATGAAACCTATCTGTTTTTTACTCAAAGTTGTTTGGCGTCTTTTTAGTCCAATCGATCATTCCGACACATCTCGGCTACGGCTAAAGGAACATTGCGGCGGAGAATGTCGAATCAAACACCAAACTGTTTGAGAAATTGAAAGCAGCCTTGGGACATTCTCCGTTATCATTCCTGCAGGGACACGAATTTGTCCCCCGAGGGCTGCTGAAGAAGAAGAAGATAAGCTCAAACGGGCAAGATAAAAAGATGTTCAGAGAGAAGGGAGTAGAGAACGTGGAAAGGTAAAGAGAGAGAAGAGGAAGAGGGCAGAGAGAGGCGAGAGATAGCAGAGAGGAAAGAGCATTCATTGGTGAGAGTGTTAAGGAATTCTAAGAGCGCAAACTAACTGTACAGTGCACATGATGAAAGAGAGGTGGCGAGTGATTGAAATGGCTCAAGGGAAGAGACACAACGACTGTCCCCTCTCTTCTCCCTCTCTCTCTCTCCCTCTTCCTCTATCTCTCTAGGCCCTCTTCTGATCACTCGTTATTTCAGCTCTTCTCAATCTCTCACTCCTGCCTCTCGTGCACTGCTTGTTCTCTTTCTGTCCGATGAAAACGTCGCCTCTTCTAAATGTGAGTTCGACTTCTGTGTGTGCGGGTATTCAAATGCTCATCTTTCTCATAAGCGCGCTCTCTCTCTCTCTTTCTCTCTCCTTCTCTCTCTCTCTCTCGCCCACTTCCTTTCGACCGATGGTTTGCAGTTGCAGCAAAGAAAAGGGCGAGAGGACGAGGCTGCTTTAACTCGTGTGAGATAGAGAAATATTTTAGAAGAGAGTACAATGTGGAGAGAGTGAGCACTGTAATTGAAGAGGCGCCAGAGAAGAAGACAGAATTCGATGCCGATATTTGAAGAGAGAATACATACGCATGTGTGTATTCTATATGTGCACAACGAGGAGACTGCCACTAAGGAAGGAAAGCAGTCACTCGAGTAGCTAAGAGAGAGAGAGAGAGAGAGAGAGAGAGAGAGAGAGAGGTGGAAAAAGAGCAAGAAGATAGAGAGAGAGGCAAGAGGCAAGAGGCAAAACAATAGAGAGAGAGAGAGAGAGCGAAAGAGAAATTGATGCTCCCTGTCTATCATCGATGGACCAGATCACACTCACATAACAAGGCAGGAAGCAGATTCACATCAGCAGCAGGTGGAACACAATGATGGATAGCAGAGAGTGGGTGAGAACAAGGGGAAAAGAGGGAGAGAGGGAGAGAGCGAAGAAAGAATAAGTAAGGTAGAGAAAGGTAGGAAGGGCACATTGAGAGAGAGAGAAAGAGAGAGAGAGAGAGAGTGAGTGAGAGTGAGAGTGAGAGGATGCGGAAACAGAATAGATTGAGAACGATAAAAAAAGCTTAAAAGGATAGGATAAAGAGAAAGAGAGATGAGAATCAGAATTTGCAAAAATCAAAGAGATCTGGCCAGATTATAGTATGTACTTAGCTGGCAAACAAAAGCAAGAGACCGGTCAGAGGAATTATCAGGCTGAGAGATAAGCAAATCCAAACAAATGCAGATGGCGAAGGCATCCGTTTCCTATGGAAAATAGCGGAGTTCTGTTTAGTATATCAGAGTAGGATACAGGAAAATCCTATTTTCATCACAATTTCCTTCTCTTTCTCGTACTGCCATTTGAGTACAACCTTTTTAGTCGACATGCATTCCAATTCCCCGTTCGCTTTCTCCACTTCAACCCTCTCTCTCTCTCTCTCACTCTCTCTTATTCTCTCCGTTTCATCGGTTTCTCTCGTGCTTTCTCCTTCATTTCCTCTCGCTCAGTCCCTTTTTACATCCCTTACTCCATCCATTTTCTTCCTGCCACCGGAATGACTGCCAATTCCAGTTGTCTAACCAAAGACTCTGCCGTCTATTCTCTTCTAGGAAACCGTCTGGCTTCATTCTTCAAAAAGGAATAAAGGAGGTATGCAAAAAAAAAGAAATGATGGATTCCCTTGGCCGCAAAATGCCTCAAAATTGGATTCATATCAAAATGGCGGCAGTCCATTTCGCAGCTTGTGCAAAGCCTCGAGCAATTCATCAAGAATTCAAGCATTTTACCACGAAACCATTCGGAAAATTGCATGTGAGGACGATTGGATTAAGAGCGAATATGTTACGAAATGAAAATTGTCTGAAGCTATACATGAAAGGACATGAAGGACATGATAACACCCGCAATCAAAAATAACAGAGAGCCGAGAGAAAAGGGCCGAGAGATCCTTTTCACGGCTGAATCCTACAAAGAGAGAGAGAGAAGAGGAATCTGCTGCATGGAGTCCCGGATGTGAACGTCCATATTTCTCTAGTTCACTCTCTCTCTCTCTCTCTGTCCTTTTTCTGTTTATCTATATTCTCTCGCTCTCTCTCTCCCTCTCTCTCTATCTACCTCGTTCTCTCTTCGCCTCCTTTTTGTGCAGGGCAAAAAAGTACGCGAATGGAAGAATTTTATGTAGTGCTTCCTCTTACTTGATGATGTGGCTACAGTTTTATGATACGAGTGTGAATTGAAATCTGCGATTAGACAGAAAGTGGAGGGAAGAGCAAGAGAGCGAGAGAAAAGGAGAGAGAAACGGCGAGTTTGAGAGCCACAGAGAGATTTAAAATACTCGGATCATCGAAAGCGAAAGAATGCAAAAAGGCGGTTGGCAAAGACGAGATTCTCCCTGAGGAGAAACCTGAAAATGTCAAGCGCCTCTAGTGACACGAAAAGCATTCCATATGCATGCATATTCATCATCCACGCTCTTGGTCTCTGCGACAGAAAGAATGTGACTGTGAAGAAAATGAAAGGCGAACGAGAGTGAGAGCGAGAGAAAGAGAGAGAGAAAGAGCGAGAGAAAGAATGATAGACTGGGAACATTAATAAATGTGCAAAAATAGTTGAAACTGTTGTAAAGAGAACAATTGCGCAGTAACAATTGTTGTTCTGCATTTTGCCACTTGTTCTTCAAAGACATTGCCCATATTCATCCTATTCCGCAAGACAGATGCGTAATAATTTGGTCAAGAGGTAATAATTCCGCAACACTGCAACACTGCAATCGTGCCGAACAAAAGGAATTGAAAGGAGCTCTTGGAGTCGGTTCTTGACATGATTTGAAGAAGAAAAAATGAGATCGTAAAGTAGCAAGGCAAATGCATACCAGTAACACTATTTGCTGAGGCGTATGAAACCACTTGATTTCTAAAGAGTAATATTTTTACGTAGTAATACATTACGATGCGAATCCAAGCTTGATAGTTGGAAATGGTGGAGAGCAGCGCGCTTTTGGGTTGCTTCGGAAGCCGCTGCATAGTTCAGAAAAGGAAGGAAATGAGAGAGACTGAGAGGGAGAGACGGAGATTGAGAGAAGGCGAAGAAGTAGGAGAGGGCAGAGAGATTGAGAGTGAGAGAACGAATGAGTCGGATACAGAGACAGAGAAGCATGTAGAGAGAGAGACAGAGAGAGAGAAACAGAGAGAGACAGAGAGAAAGAGAGAGAGATAGAGAGAGAGAGAGAGAGAGAGAGAGAGAGAGAGAGAGCAAAGAAGTAGGAAAGGGCAGAGACAGAGAAGGACGTTGTCCGTGACAACCAAAGACGCACTTGTTATGCGTGTCATCACTTCAGAAGAATATTCCACTTTTACTGTTAAAGGGAGGGGCCTCAAAGTCTAACCCAGAATCTCGCTTCAGTCTCCAATTTATTATAACCGAAGTTTCACCAATCTCATTGTTTTAGAAAGTATTGCGGCGACTTCAACGTTCTTTATCTCATGAATGCTATTTCTTTCGCGTAATTAGACAATCGGAGAAAGCATTTCGAGATGGGAAAGAAAGTGTGGTCGTGCATGGGAATTCACTAGTGCTCGCCCGCGCGGTTGGAAGAATTGATCGGAGTTCCCGCTGGCTGAAA
Organism: Allodiplogaster sudhausi; assembly: GCA_945643635.1. Lineage (NCBI taxonomy): Eukaryota > Metazoa > Nematoda > Chromadorea > Rhabditida > Diplogasteridae > Allodiplogaster > Allodiplogaster sudhausi. Next base: position 119,326 of record CALZFC010000246.1, read on the forward strand.
TTCCATGTCGTGATAGAAGTTAATTTTTCGCGTTGTTTTGTACTCTTTACCTTGTCAGGCTGAGGCCGGCGGATGTGAGTGATGTCCTCGAGTCGCTTGGAGACCTCAGCCATTGGGAAGCGGTCGTTCGGGTTCGGAGCCCACACATTCTCCTGATTTGTATAAATAGCGAATCTTTTTTTTAAACGAAAATATAAAAAGCCGACTTGGATCAACTTGACAATGTCCGGGTGCATCTCGCAATCTTCCAGCGACATTCGGTAGCCGCTTTTCACCTACAAAAACATTGTCATCACATTAGTAATGAAAATAAGTATTTTAATTATTAATAAATAATTCTTTTATTCAAAAATTAGAAGTTCACCTTGCTGACGACGTCGTCGACCTTCATCTTCGGATACGGCTCAATGCCGTTGTGGAAGATCTCCCAGCAGAGAATCCCTGGGAAGATGGAAACTTGAATCCCGGAAGAAAGAAAGAGAGGAAAGAACCATAGCTGAAGACATCCGTCTTCTGCGTGTAGATTGCCGATTTGATCGTCTCCGGGGCGAGCCAGCGAATTGGAACCTGGCAAGCAAGAAGAGATCACTAACACCAAACCAAACATTTCGATCATATTGAACTTCCTCGAAAGTGTTCTCTGCTTGCCTTGTTCTTGGGATTCATCTGGTAGACGTTTCCCGGGCGCGACAGCCCAAAGTCGCTGATCTTCACCTTAACCAAGGACTTTTCATCCAATCCGATGAAAATTGATTACCTTGTTATCTCCATACAGGCAGTTCCGAGCAGCAATGTCGCGATGCAGGCAGTTCTTCTTGTGGAGGAATGGCCCAGCTTGCCTGCAATTCATGTCAAATTAATTAATATCTTTATAAATTCAAATATCTTTCTGAAGAGCATATTTAAAATACTTTAGCCAACCTGCACAATCATTTCCTGCTTGACACCGATGGACACGGCGTTCTTCTTGAGGTACGAGTCCAAGGAGCCCTGGTCGGCCTGAATAAAGAAATGCAACACATGGTCACGAGAAAGATTGCACAGACCAGCTCCATGACGAGCATGAGGGGCTCACTGAGCGCAGCCACTCCGTAGAGGCGGACTACGTTCGGGTGGTCGAAGTACCGCATGAGACGGGCCTGCAGTTGAAGCAGTCATTGTCTTGCCATTACAACCGAGTCCCTTTGTCTAACCTCACGCATGATATCCTTGATCTGATCCTTCGTCATGGCATCGAGCTTCGCCATTTTGATCGCGACCGGCACCTTCTTCCCCGTCTTCCGCACGAACAACTCTCCCAAGTGCACCTTGACATTCATCCATTACTTTACCAATCAATCGATAATACAAATGACGAATTGTTTTGCCTCGCCAAAAGCTCCAGCGCCAATCTTCTTGGTGGGTTTGATGTCGTCGTGCTCGAGTTCCCAGTGGCGACGCAAGATCGGCGTTTGTATCACGATTGTTGCCTTCTTCAAAGAATCTCACTTTTCAGACAGCAAATAGTAGATGGCCTAACGGAGGTGAGCGAACTCCGCGTGGTGAGATGGTGCTCAACGAGAAGGCCAATCGAGCCGAACTTAGTCATCCACGGAAACTTGTCCATCACTCTGCATGCTCACGATGAAGTGTCTCACCTGCAGGGAATTTCTCACATACATATTTGTCAATATTTTATCCAACTACTTGAACGAGAACCATGCAAATACGCATAGATCATTTGTATGCTTTCAAATTTATATTTATTTTTTTATTATGATGCGAAAAGGCCGATTTTCGAACTGGCTGTTGCTTGTCAACCAAGACAGAGAGGACGCATTCCCGCTTTCCAGGCTCGGCAGGCTCGGAGATACGGAGAAGAAAATCGCCCGGCTTACGGAGAAACGACTTAATTTCTCATTTTTACTAGTATTTTATATAAAAGAACTAAGGTTTTCTTTTGAAAACCTTAGTTCTTTTATGAAGCCTTTCCAGTCTACGAATTCGAGATGGAAAAAAAACCTTGATGTCTTCTCTCGGCAGAAGGCCGTGGTAGAAGGGATAGCTCACCAGTTCGCGATCCATCCCACGTCTTTCTCTTAAAAGGACAACTCTTTGTTGCCTTTGTTGGAACGGGTAAATAATTTTCTTCTCTTTATTCGATGGCAACAATTAATCAGCAGACGAAACAAAGACACAACCTTCCACAAAAGCTGCGATGAGTGTAAATGACATTAAGAGTGAGCAGCAAATTACAAGCGAAAGAGAATTCACTTGATACGTGATTATATCTACACACATATTATTTTGAATTACTATATGTACTTAAGGACACAATAAAAACTCGGACAAAATTCACGGTTGCACGAGAAGTGCACGAGAACTGAACTCTGTCGAGAAGAGTTCTTTCTGCCCCTCGTTCCCGCTCGGGCCGATCTCCCTATCCATCTTCCTCTTAAAGGAACAGTTCGGGAAGTCTTCTACAGTAGTGAAAAGGGTGAGATTTGAACGCACGCGCTCATACAGCGGTCATTGTTGATCGAAAGAGCAGGCGGCTCATGATGTCAAACTTGTCAAAATTGCCCCCTCCCCTTGTATGCTCTCCCGCCTCGACTTACTCCGTCGATACCCGTACAGCTTCTCGCTTGTAGTCTCCGCAAAAGTGGTTGCTATGCTCATGGCAAGATTCATTAGGGACGATATTGATGCCACTTTCTTACTACAAATGAAGTTTCTGAAATGCAGCCAAACACAGCTATCCTTCTGACTGCACATCCATGAATTTATCAATATCACATGAAATCTGCATATCATGAATTTCTCAAGCAGGGGTGGGCAAAAACCGGCCCGGGCCGGCCCGGCAACTCTCCAGGCCGGGCCCGGGCCGGGCCTGCATTCGTAGGCCCGGCCCGGCCCGGGCCCTACTTCCAAAAATATCTGCCGGGCCGGGGCCGGGCTGTAATCTCCTCCCGGGCCAAGCCCGGGCCGCCGGGTAGTCATCGTCAGCGTGCTCTCGTTTATTATGTCTCCTGAATGAAAAACACCTCAATGAGACGGCGAAGAAGCGAACATTAACTGACGAAATATGTCCGCCACAATTGCTCTTGAAAAACACGTAAGGGTCGCAGCGAAGGTAGGCCAAGTAATTCGTTTTTTTCATTGGCTTCGCTTCATCAAAACGGTAATAAACCGTGCACATTCCTCGAGTTTTCTCCTTGTAGACAAGGAGCGAATCTTCATATCTCGTCACTTGCATTAGCTCCTCCTTCGTAATCTTCGATATGATTGTCCAGGGATAATACCAGAGAATCGCGAATTCGGACACGGCGAGCAGCTGAGGGGACTGGGATGAGTCGGCAATCTCGTGGGGCATGAAACCACCAATTGGAGACAGACAACGAAGAGCCATTCCGGTGTAAGTGAATGTGAAGGAAGGGACACCAGCAATGGAGGGAGCAGCACTGAATAGACGTGGCTTTGGAACACGAGCATATGTATAGAATGCAGGCTCCTAATTCATGCGTTTATGAAAGGCCATCCCATGCTAACCATAAATAAGGTGTGAATTCGGTTGCATACTTAGCATAGCTAATTTCTTGTTAATTCCCATTCCTTCACACGGCTGGAATTCATTCAATAGAGAATAGAGAATATGCCAGCCCTTTATAACTCAAAATTTTTCATATACACAGGCTGGTTACTTATCGAAATGCATAGATTATTCAATAATCACATGTAATAGGAATCTAGCGAAGTAACATGACTAACTAAGGCAAAGACATACTGTTGAAGAATTAGCAGCTGTCGAAAGGAACGGCATTAAACATCAGGATATTGACGGATAGAAGTAAACAACAGTTGCATCAAGTACCGATGTCAAATAAGAAAATTGAAGTATATAAAAATGAACCATTATTCTATTTATAATTAAAATTTTATACGATGGCGATATTGATACATAATTCTAATACGACCGACATTTATAGAGAATGAGTGAATTATGTGGGTGGCAGAAAAAATGACAAGCGACAAGGGAAGACTAGCAGCGATGGCTGTCGAGATGATCGGGAGGAGGAAGGGGAGGGGGCAGCCGTCTTCTCTTCTCCGTCCTGCACGGACTCCCGAATAGTCTGTCCTCTTCATTCTTCTTCCCACCACTCACTCGCGTCAGTCGAATGCAGGCCACAATGGTCAGTACCAGGAGAGCAGACACCAATGCCGAAAAAGCTCCTGAATGCGGTGGTGATAACATTGTATTAGATTGTTTATGACCTGTGAAAACATTTAACCCGAGAGAGCAAGAAGACCCGAACGGGAGATCGCACAGCTTTCGACCTCTGAGCCTTGGTCTCCTTTATGCCCTCAAACATTTTATGATCACTTCGACTATCAGAGCAGAGACAGTCAAATCTTTCAGTGTCTCTCCCTCCTTCTCTCTCTCTCTCTCTCTCTCTCTCTCTCTTTCTCTCTCTCTATCTCTCTCTCTCTAACCCGGAGTGGTCTGCTGGCCATTCTCATCAAAGAGTGGCGGCTCCTCGTCCAACTCGTAAATCAGCAGCTGTCCAGAAATGGTCGGAAAATCCGAAGGAGAAGTAGGAGAAAGAATGAAGTCCTCATCAGTGGGAATCGGATCATCCCTACGACGGGCACTCGCCCAGTCGACCTGCGAAGGAATCGAGGAGTGGAGAGAAAGGAAGAAGGCACTCTTCTTTCGAAAGAAGAAAAGAAAGAGACATGAACTTGTCCGATCTTGTCTCCCCTTCTAACAAGGGAACCGTCTGAAGATAAGTTGGAGAATTTTGATCTCACCTATCCAGATCGATAGTCCAAGTCGAGAAATGATGATAACCATTTTTACTTTTTCCTTAATGGCCTCTGGCGATTTTATATTGATTTTTAAATTTTGCATAAAATCGCGGATTTAGTGACCTTGCCATTGTCAATGTGTCACTTAAGCAATTAAACATGGCCTGCGCGGCGCAGTGGGATGCGCGCTCGCCTGCAGTTTTGAGCGTCGCAGGTTCGAACCCCATTCGGTTCAAATATTTTGCTGCAGTTTTGCAAGTTCAAATTTGAAGAAGTACATAAAGAGAAAATTTTTTCAATGAGAGGAGAGTGCATATACACTTTAAATTGGTGTTAAAAAATTTTTTACTTGTGTATAAGGGCATTCCGTGTTGGATGGTGTTCAATTCGCCCTTGCTTGCGAATCCACTATCAACCTATTCGGTGGGGCCTACCCCAAAAAAGTCGAGGAAAAAACTTTCCCCGAAAATCACCAGAGGGGGTAATTTGGTGCGAGGATTGCGAATATCTAGTTTATTTTTAATTCTGAAGTCATTAAAAAAAATATAGAAATTTGTTTTGATCTCCTTTTGTGGAAGAAGACTCCTTTCTGTTTTCCGAACTGTTTCCTCAACAGGAACTCGGACAGATAGTCTACATACTTCTTGTTGTTTACGCCGTACTTCTTTTTTGGAATTTATACCGCATACCTACTTACCGTAACTTTTTTTTAAATGACTTCAGAATTAAAAATAAACTAGATATTCGCAATCCTCGCACCAAATTACCCCCCTGTGGTGATTTTCGGGGAAATTTTTTTCCTCGACTTTTTTGGGGTAGGCCCCACTGAATAGGTTGATAGTGGATTCGCAAGCAAGGGCGAATTGAACACCATCCAACACGGAATGCCCTTATACACAAGTAAAAATTTTTTAACACCAATTTAAAGTGTATATGCACTCTCCTCTCATTGAAAAAATTTTCTCTTTATGTACTTCTTCAAATTTGAACTTGCAAAACTGCAGCAAAATATTTGAACCGAATGGGGTTCGAACCTGCGACGCTCAAAACTGCAGGCGAGCGCGCATCCCACTGCGCCGCGCAGGCCATGTTTAATTGCTTAAGTGACACATTGACAATGGCAAGGTCACTAAATCCGCGATTTTATGCAAAATTTAAAAATCAATATAAAATCGCCAGAGGCCATTAAGGAAAAAGTAAAAATGGTTATCATCATTTCTCGACTTGGACTATCGATCTGGATAGGTGAGATCAAAATTCTCCAACTTATCTTCAGATGGTTCCCTTGTAAGCGGGCCTCTGCCGTGCTCCGGTTGTCTGGCCGTGGTGGTTGCCTTGAACAGCCGCCTCTCATTCTTCTTCTTCTCTGCCTGCTAGCAAGTAAAGAGTAAAGAAATATACGTGGCAAAAAGGCCTTTTACTAATTCTGCCATAGAGAAGAGAGCACCACAAATGAAATAGCTTTCTGCCCACCAAGCTGAGCTGGTTCTTGAGCCTGTCCATGCCGACGAGCAGCGCCCTTCTGTCATCCACAGAATCTCGGAACATCTTCTGAATCGAATCAGCGTCCACGTCGTCAGGCAGCGATGCAAGCAGATCCGTCAGATTCGGCGGGATCGTTAACTGAATTTGGCTAATTTAGACAAATCAATTAATTACTAAATTTCCGACAAATATATATATATATATATTTTTTAGGTAAATAAGAGTTCTTCGTATTGAACCTCTTCATAATCGTTATAGTCCCCACTCAGCGTCGTTCCGGATGAAGTCGGCGCTGCAAAATTGGAAATAGTTCTTCACTTCTTCATCTTTCTTTCTGCGCTCTGTTTTTTCTGAATGCAATAGCTTAGTGGATTTCTCAAAATTCCTCATGTTTTCTGCGAATCGAGGCTAATTTCATCATCTCCGAAATCCTTTTGACAAATGCAGTGGCTGAGCATGCTCAGAGAACTGCCTCCTGACTCTTCCCCGGCAAGCAGTCCATTTCCAGCCAGTGTCCTGTCTCGCATCGCCCTCACTCTCACTTACCACTACTTTCTTCGCTTTCACCTTCTATCTACTTTCACTCTCTCTCTCTCTCTCTCCACCTCTCTCTCTCTCTCTGTGTGTCTCTCTCTCTTCTCACATTACATCCACTCTGTCCCTCTGTCCCTTTCTGCCCCCGCTTGACCTAGATGCGCTCCTTCTGGTCATAATAAGGCGAGCCTCGGGCGACTACCCTTCCAACTCATGATGCTAATTACAGCCCAGTAGAATATGAACATGCGTGGAGCAAAAGAGAGTTAAAAAGAGAATAAGAGAGAGAGAGAGAGAGAGAGAGAGAGAGAGAGAGAGTAACAGCGCATAAGTGAAAGTGCTAGAAGGACTATTGAAAGTGAGAGTCACCGGCTAAGTGGCAGATGAAAACCGAGAGTGCTGAGGCGAGGAGAGAGCAGAGAAAAGAACTACTGTGCAATGTGACGAATAAATAGAGTGGATGAAGCATGGGAGAATGATTTGAGCATGGAGAAGAGATAAGGCATCAGGCGTTGAAATGGAGAACGACGGCGCGAGAAAGCGAGCGAGAAAGAGAGACAGAGAGAGATAGAGAGAGAGACAGAGAGAGAGAGAGACCGATGAGAGCGGTAGAGAAAAGGAGTGTCCTGTCTAGAACGGCTTGCTCCTCAAGGGCTTGACCGCTTGCACTTTGTGGGTACTACTCCGTATAATTCACTGTCAAGTTCATCCGAAAAAGGAGCCGAGCCATGAGTGGAGATTATACTGGAGAGGGGCATTTAATAAGAGAAGGAGAACTCAGAAGACTTGAACTGGTTACTGGAAGGCAACTGCCAGAGCAGCCACCAACTGAATTGCACCAGAATCAGAGACTGGTTCGCACACCACACGAACACCCAGAGGGGAATAGAGAATTTATTAAGCTATTCAAGTCTCTTTCCGTAGGCAGAATGTGCATAAAAAGATTCAACACTGACCAGGTAAGAAACCGTTTGATGTCTTCGTACGTGTAAATATTTAGTATGAAAAATTCTATTATATGTCAATATGCATACAAGTGGAGAATCTGGAACCTTTAGTGAAGGGCGACGAATCAGGAGAGGAAGGAGCTTCCCTTTGAATTGGCAGACCAGGCGGAGTGGGCGAGTCCGTGGCGATGGCGAGGTCGTCTTCCGTCTCGAACTGCTCCGTCACCGTCTCGGATGCCTTCAGAACGAATAATTGTTTTTTTAATACAACATTTCTTAATTAACGATTTTTTCGAATGTGCTTGCTTAAAAGCACTGACATAAGTGCTTCTCGAGGTGGAGGCAGCAAGAGATAATTCGTCCCTCGCCAGTTCGTCAGCAGAGAGACCTGGACCGAAGACAGTGACCGCCTCTGAGGTGGACGCCGTCACGGCTTCCGAATCCGTGTTCGAGGATGATGATCTGCCGTATGGGCCGGTTGGCTGGGTCGGGCTGCAGGAGTTAACACAACTACTCCACAAAACTCAAGCATGCAACGAATTACGACTTCAAATTCATATATGAATTCCAGATTAAAGGATGGGGTACTTGTGCAGCTTCTTCCTTCCATCATAATCAATGTCGAAGTCGTCTCCGAGTCCCTCGTCCTCGTCCCCTCCGAACGTGCCTCCGCCACCCTTCGTCCCTGAGCCGAGTCCGTCTTCGTAGTCAGCGGGGGTTGTTGTCGTCGACGGCTCAAATTTCATACAGAAATTTTTACTTTTAATTATATATATTTAACTTCTAGCCACATTATAAGAAAGACAAGAAGATTCCACAACGGCAGCCTGTTTATTGCACCTTTACTGATTGACGAGCAGCTTTAGTTGTGGTCGCCTTTATGCTATTGAACTTTCGAGTTCGTTTTGAGGCCGGCTCCTCGAATCCATCGTTTGTCGGAAACTGCATTGGAGAGAGAGAGAGAGAGAGAGAGAGAGGAAGCGATAGAGAGAGAAAACGAAATAGAGGAAAAGGGAAAATGAAAGCTCATTGAGTGGAAGACAGGGACAGAGAGAAAGGGCGAGAGAGAAGATTCTCTCGAATGATCTATCTCTCTCTCCCTCTCTTGAAAACGGTAATAATTTCGATTAGCAGAGAACTGGAAGGCAAACTTCGTAGTCAATAGAACGGTTCTCTTCGACAGTCGGGGGCGCGGTGGAGGAGCACGAGGCAGGGGGCTGCAAGGACCTTTCATTTCAAATACTAAACTCTTTTTCTCAACTACAAAAAGGATTAGACAAAATCTTGATTTGAATTGAAAGACCACTCCTACCGTAACCCCTCTGCACATTCCTCCTCCCTTCATGCACATCTGAATCTGACAGAAGAACCAGACACCCGGCTTATCCGCGAATTTGAATACCTCAAGTGATAAACCATCATTTTATAGAGTGTAATAAATGACAGCGTCATTCGCATAACTATCTCTTGAGATGGAAAGCGAGAAACAATGAATACTTGAGATTCCGCATAAGCTCGTTGAAGGTCGGACGAATATCGAATGCCGGTAATTAGAATCGGATCCACAGGGCAGCTAAAAAGATATGGCAAGTCTGTCTGCATCTCTCTCCTCCTCGCACTCCCTCTTCATCTCTCTACTCCTCGCACTCCCTCTTCATCTCTCTCCTCCTCGCACTCCCTCTTCATCTCTCTCCTCCCCGCACTCCCTCTTCATCTCTCTCCTCCTCGCACTCCCTCTTCATCTCTCTCCTCCTCGCACTCCCTCTTCATCTCTCTCCTCCTCGCACTCCCTCTTCATCTCTCTCCTCCTCGCACTCCCTCTTCATCTCTCTCCTCCTCGCACTCCCTCTTCATCTCTCTCCTCCTCGCACTCCCTCTTCATCTCTCTCCTCCTCGCACTCCCTCTTCATCTCTCTCCTCCCTCGCACTCCCTCTTCATCTCTCTCCTCCTCGCACTCCATCTTCATCTCTCTCCTCCCTCGCACTCCCTCTTCATCTCTCTCCTCCCTCGCACTCCCTCTTCATCCCTCTCCTCCCTCGCACTCCCTCTTCATCTCTCTCCTCCCTCGCACTCCCTCTTCATCTCTCTCCTCCCTCGCACTCCCTCTTCATCTCTCTCCTCCCTCGCACTCCCTCTTCATCTCTCTCCTCCTCGCACTCCCTCTTCATCTCTCTCCTCCCTCGCACTCCCTCTTCATCTCTCTCCTCCTCGCACTCCCTCTTCATCTCTCTCCTCCCTCGCACTCCCTCACCCGCCATCATCGATGACGTCAGCCTTCTTTCCGAATCCGTCAGTGACGTAGCAGTTCTTGATTAGAACGCCGAACATCTCTTTAAAACGATTTTCGCATTAATCTTTTCAATAGACATACATACATACGCGTGTGGCAAGGGAGCCTGGGCATTCTTTGTCAAAAGCCAAGCTCGGACTGACTGTCGTTGCAGTGCCATTGATGGAGAACCTTGTCGCCGACCCTCGCGAATTGGATGGGCGGCCCGGCGGGGCGGCCCGCGTCCAAGTCGTCGATGCTCGAGCGGTGAATGGAGTACGAGCAGCCGGGCAGCCCGTGCCGGGCTTCCACTTCCGTCGTCGGAATCATACTGGAATGGCAGGTTACAAATATGTACAGTCCCGCTCAACATTGTTGGGTCCGGTATTAATAGTATTAATAGTATTAATATAAATAATACAAACTGGAATAGCGCGATGAATACGCATTTTCGTGTCATTTCGCGTAGGAGTTTACCTATTTCGACCATGGAGATTACGACTGTGAAGACCGTTTTCAAAAATATGCTGAAATGGCTGAGAACTCATAATATTGCATTTAATTTGGCCGTGTTTGGGTTCCAAACGGGCTGGCTTCAACTCCTGGACTACAAAGTGCAAAATAACGTGAAATTTTCAGAGCACTTCTTGCCTTTTTTGGGTTTCTTGTTTTATTTCCTTTGAGTTTCTCATTTTGTTTATGTACAAACGACGAAAAAAAAAGCAAAAAAAATTTTTCGTGCTTGCAAAAATCTGTTCTCAAAAGGATATCGAACCGAAACCTCGAGATTGCCGGTCAAAGACTTACCAATACTCTACAGACGGCACGAAGTGATCTGATGATACCTTTCTTTGGACAGCGTCAATTGCCTTACAAAGGAAACGTCGATTCTGAACACGTTCGCTCATACTTTAGTAGGAGACAGAGAGAGAGAGAGAGAGAGAGAGAGAGAGAGAGAGATGGAGGAATGCGAGAGAACGAGAAAGAAGGAGAGAGGGAGAAAGTGAAAGATAGACCGTTGGAGAGAGAAATATAGAGCGGGAGAGAGAAAGAGATAGAGAGAGGGCGAGAGAGAGAGCTGAAAGAAGGTGCAGGCGCTGTTAGCTGACAATGAGAAAAAATCGTTGGTCTAACGACATACCGTAGCTTCAGCCTTCAAACGGTGACGCAGAGTAGATGTAGTCGACGCTGCACCTTCTTTCGCCTCTCTCTCTCTCTCTCTCTCTCTCTGTTTCCCACTAAAGTAGGAAACAGAGAGTGTTCAGAATCCACGTTTCCTTTGTGAGCAATCGACGCTGTCCAAAGAAAGGTATCATCAGATATGTTTGTACCGTCTGTAGAGTATTGGTAAGTCTTTGACCGGCAATCGCGAGGTCTTGGTTCGATACCCTTTTGAGAACAGATTTTTGCAAGCACAAAAATTTTTTAAAGCTTTTTTTTTCGTCGTTTATACATAAACAAAATGAGAAACTCAAGAGAAATAAAACAAGAAACTCAAAAAAGGTAAGAAGTGCTCTGAAAATTTCACATTATTTTGCACATTGTAGTCCAGGAGTTGGAGCCAGCCCGTTTGGAACCCAAACGCGGCCAAATTAAATGCAATATTATGAGTTCTCGGCCATTTCAGCATATTTTTGAAAACGGTCTTCACAGTCGTAATCTCCATGGTCGAAATAGGTAAACTCCTACGCGAAATGACACGAAAATGCGTATTCAGCGCGCTATTCCAGTTTGTATTATTTATATTAATACTATTAATACTATTAATACCGGACCCAACAATGTTGAGCGGGACTGTACACAGGAATTTTAAAGGGGGCCCACGTATGCTGAATAAGGGGCCACACGGGGGTGCGACCACGCCGTGGCCCCTTATTCCGCACTCGCTCAGCCACCCTTCACCCGAGCAACCTCGCCGTGGCCCCTGATTCTGCTTGTGGTGGCCACTAATGTTTTTTGACGTCGAAATGGGGCCACGAGGGGGTTTCTTTAGTGTAAAAGTACGGTTGAGTGCTTTTACGATGTTTCTAAAAAACGAGATGGACGCTGCACTAAAATATTAGTGGCGCCATGGACTTTTTGTATGTGCTGTTCATTATCTATTTCAGCTTCTGACTTAATTAGTTTGTTTTTCATGGTTTGCGATGGATTGCAAGCGAAAATGCGACTACAGGATTGGATCGAGGCGGCCCAACTGAAACTAGTCGCGTAACTTTAACAGGTCAGCGCTGTTTTGTATATTTTAAGCTCGCTGCGATGATTTTTTTTGAAGACGGTGCTGCACCTGACGAGATCGAGCGCGACCTGTTCCGCGGCGAGAGAGACACTGAAGATGAGGACAGCGACGAAGATGTTTTGGAAGAAGACAACGGCGTGGACACTGCGTTCGCACAAGGTCAACTGCTCCGGCAATGATTTTTTTTTTTACTTCAAAGCTACTCTTCCAGCGTGCGGTGATGACATCGACTGGTATCTGCGCAGCATGATGGGACAGGCAGGGAGACCACTCTTTCTCAAGAAGTGTTGACTAGGACAAGACTTACGATCTTTCCTTCCCGCTGGGATAGATAACGCCCCCTTGCCTGTATATTTTCCGCATGTTAGGATTCTCGTTTTGATTGTCATCTGATTCTGGTAACTAGGAGAATAAAGGTACTTGTCAAATTGATGAAAGCAGGAATGAGAACAGCAACGAATAAGGAGCAGCGAATGGTGGGATAAGGGGCCCGGATGAGCTGGATAGGTGGCCCAAGTATGTGGAAAAGGGGGCCCGACAACGGAGAATAAGGGGCCCATGCTCGTTGTATAAGGGGCCACGACGCGCTCTTTCGGGAGCATAGGTGCTTGATCAGGGGCCCGACAAGCGGAATAAGGGGCCCACGCTGGGTCGATAAATGGCCAAAACAGCTGCTCGGGTGGCCACTAATTTTTCCACGTCGTGGCCCCTTATTCAGCTTACGTGGGCCCCCTTTAAAATTCCTGTGTATGTACATGGATGGTCACATTTAACAAATTATACAGTGCTCCTGTTTAACAAGATAAGTTGATCTTTTGCATGAATGAAGATCTTTCAGACCTGACGCCGAGCTCGGCAGTCAGGCCGCGGTTGGCTTCTTCGAAGAAACATTTGACGTGGAAGGCCTGGTCCACTTTGGTGATGAACAACTGCAAGACAACGACTTTGTCTTCGTCTCTCTCGCTATTTTTTTCTCTATCCTTCTAATTCTCTCTCCCACAGACTCCCTTTCCTCTCTCGGTCTCCCTCGCCCTCTCCTCTCTCTCGATCTCTCTCCCTCTCTCGGTCTCTTTCTCTCTCCCTCTCTCGGTTTCTCTCTCTCTCGATCTCTCTCCCTCTCTCGGTCTCTCTCTCAGTCTCTCTCTCTCTCTCTCTCTCGGTCTCTCTCTCTCGCTATCTCTCTCTCTCGGTCTCCCTCTCTCTCTCTCTCTCTCTCTCTCTCTCTCTCTCGGTCTCTCTCTCTCTGTATCTCTCTCTGCCTCACCGGATGGAAGGATACGACGAGAGTAATGCCATAGTACATTCCACGTGGATCCACCTGTCAGGATACATTGTGAGAACGTTTAGGATTTTTGGTTGTCATTATGAGCAGAGATGCACGCTGGCCCAAATTTTTTGGGCCGGCCCGGCCCTTCGGGCCCAAAATCTCGGCCCGGCCCGGCCCGCAGTTTTAGGGCCCTTGAATTTTGGGCCCGACCGGCCCGGACCCTCGAATTTTGGGCCCGACCGGCCCGGACCCTCGAATTTTGGGCCCGGACGGCCCGATTTTTTAAAATTTTCCGATTCCAATTTTTAATTCGTCTTTTTCCTAGCGAACCTTTTTTTTCTTTTAACTTCCCGTTCAAAAGGCTTCTCATTTATTTCATTCTGAAGCGGAATTCGACTCTCTGAACTGCAAAATTACTCATGATCAATAAGAGTTCAGTCGGTCATGAGCAACAAATTTCCTAAAAATGGGCCCTATCGGGCCCTTGGTTGGGCCCGGCCCGGCCCTAGAGGGCCTTGGAAATTTGGGCCCGGCCGGCCCTGGGCCCGGGCCGCGTGCATCTCTGATTATGAGTAAAAGAGTATTCTTTTAGATTGAAAGTTTGCAATAATGAATGAGCTGGACTAGCCGATCGCAGACTCTTCATGCCGCAGAGTCCGAAGCGGAGATCGAAGTGAGGCTTCTTCGTTCTCTCTGCCGCGAAGTCATCCTTGTAGCAAGCTTCGTTCTCTGCGCGCCCCTTCGCGTAGATCCGGCCTAAATTATTGACTTTATTAAACAAACGCGATCTTAACAAAGAAGAGTCTACCTGCGAAGAATTTCCTTGTTTTGACCCAAACACGAATGGAATCCTCGAGACATTCAATGTCCGGCTCACCGACGATGTCATTGTCTATGCTGATGGCAGCAGTGGGTTGGAGAAAAAGAGAGGAGGCAAGAGAGAGAAAGATGAAGAGAAAGAGGGAGTGCGAGAGAGTCAGAGAAGATCCTCTATGGTCAGAATCTCGTCGTCGACGTCGGCTCTCCGTCTTCATCAATTCTGTTGTCCCGTCCATTGTTCTGCTTGCCGTGACAATCGGACAGCGCTCCTGCGAATATCCCAATAATATTCCTTTTACTGAAATACAAGAATATTTATTACAAGTAATGACAAGATTGATATTACTTGAAAAGAGAATATGATGGAGTGAGAAGAAGAGCAGTAATCGTCTCGCTCTTCATCTGGGACCCGAGGCTTTCTTTTCGAAAAGACGACTGGAGCTTCTTCCGAAGTACTCGGTTGAACGGGATCGGAGGGATTCACATGGCTGCTGCTCTCCTCGAGTGGTCGTCGCCTCCGAAGAGGCATCAGAATCGGCTGAACAGAGGATGATATTGGAAAAAAAATGCTAGAAGCGAGAGAGCATATGAGAAATGGAGAGAGAGGAGGAGAGAGAGAAGGAGAGAGAGAGAAAGAGAAGAGGGGCAGCTCTTTACTCATTAAAAAGACTGTATCTATGAACTGAGTGTGGAGATCCACAGCAGATCCGTGTCTTTGGATTACGACAGCATGGCGCCAAAGACACAGACAAAAGCATGAGAAAGAAATCAAGGAATCATGAGAGGAGAGCGAATTAAGCAGCAGAAGAAAGAATAATAAAACAGCGAGGATTGCAACTGTAAGTTGGAAAGATCAAACGCACAGAAAAAGCACGAATGAAGGAAGCACATTCGTGATAGAAAAAGCGAAAGGAGTATGAAAGGAAGAGTCACAAACTAATAGTCAAAAGAAACTGGCGAGAGAAAGAGTGTCAATAATTAGAGAAATGCAAAATAGAGAGATGTATAGAGAAAGAGACGAAAACAGAGGAGATCCACCAGTCAATCTCTCCCTATTGTATAAACCGAGTCATAGTCGGAATACCGCTAGTTACCTGGCGGGACTTCTCCAGAGAAAAGAGACTCGAGGGGGCGGAGAGAGAGTGGAAAGCGAAATGACAGTTCTGAGTGGTTATTGCTCTGTTGCTAGAGCGGGCATCTTTCAAATCCTTCCTCAACCTGAAGCTCCGCCCACTTCTATACCAAGAAGGTGAACATTAAATTAAGTTTCACTGCACGATTACAACTGTCCAAGCAGGATTATGAAACTGCAACTTAGATTTCGGTGAGAAAGGAGCGAAGAAAGAGGAAGAGAGAGAGAGAGAGAGAGACAGAGAGACAGTGAGAGAGAGAGAGTGAGAGAGAGAGAGAGAGAGTTGGCAGAGAGAAATGGAAAGAGAATTTGGCAATAAACCTGGTCCGATGGGCGAAGTCTGAACCCTGAAGAGCACGGCAAAGTCCTTCTTGACCAGTAACCAAGCTGACTTATTACGAGTGGAGCAGCGTTTCAATGTCTGGCAACCAGTTCAATCCGTTCTTTCCAGACTAGAATCTCGCATTACTCGCCATGCGAGGCGGTCAAGTACAACAATGCAAAAGAGGAATCTCGCCTGTTTAATCCTCCACAAATTATATATAGGCTATGTATATATTTAATATTAGCTAGCCCTGGTATAGCCCAATGTGAGTATGTATCTACTCTCACACTAAACCTTACCATTTCCTGTCAGGGTTCTACGCCCAAAGAAAACGCTTACTGTAATCACTCACTATAAGTCGAACAAGATGCTGTAGTTTGCAAGCTATTATGAACTAGGGCTCTCGGTTCCAGAACTGCAATGAAAGTGAAAGAAAGATCCTTTTCCCAAGCCTGTAAAACTGCAGTCAAAGAACGCATGTTTGCAAGATCCAACTTGACTCTTATCATATTTATTAAATGAGTGAAGCATACGGTTCAAAAATAATTACAAATGACAGTATCATGTAATAATAATCTTCGCTCTCAGAAACAACTCTATGAAATACATCTGGAATGCTAGCAAAGGAAGATTGAGCACAGGTAATATTTAAGTGAAAGTAAGATGCAGTAACATTAAATTTGTATATGAACCTCTTGGTTGGTCATTCCTGGCTCTTTTCTTTCTTCTTGGGGCTAATTCCAAGATGCTCGAAGATGGTTTGAAGTTGTTCGGGAGTCAACTCTTTCTGCAACTCCTTCGTTCTCTCGTCCAGCATTCGAATTCGCGCCTCAAAGACTGCAGTTAGAACATATCCCAGTCTTGCAACGCAACAGGAAAAGAGCGAGATATTCAAATTTTACAATCGTGCAAAATCAATACTTGAAAGAGTTTAAATAGCCATCCAAATGTGTGCATTACTCACTCTTACATCCAACGCCCAGCTAATATCGACAGTTGTATTTATGAAAGAGAAAATGGAATAAACGATACGATCGACTCACCTGACAAGTCGCCAAGTCCGCAGTGATTTGCAGAACCGAAGCCATCTCTTGACGCGCTTCCCTCGCAGGCAGTGGCTCCAGAATACCAAACGGACGAAAACGACCAGTGAGCTATAAGAAGTTAGAATTATTTTCGTAAATAAAGTCCTACTGTTTACACGGAGTGTTTATCGTTTTATACAATATTAAAATTACGGCAAAATACTACTTTTATAATTTATCCGAAAAAAGGAAATAAACTGAATACCTTGACGTTCCTTTCGCCTTCCTCTTTTGCTTTATCTTCCTTCTCCTCTGAATCCTTTTCCTCTGATTCCGGTTGTACGTTCTCCTTAACATCGTCAGCCTTCCCTCCTTTCCTCCTCCGCAGTTTTTGTTCCTCGCCATCCTTCTCTTTCCGTCCACTCTCCTCTTCTGTTGCCTTCTCGGCGCTCGCCAAATCGATTAACTTGAACTTTACAGGAGCTTCTTCAGATGTGGATACTCTGAAATGAGGGACTCTCACCGACATCGCTGATTTTGTGCCGCCCAATTCTTAGGGATAATCTACTTGCACAGCACATCAGGTTTCCCCATCTATAGGGAAAATATAATGTCCAGTTTAAAAACACATCAATGCGAATGGCTCGGCGGGCTACAATAGTGCTCTATATATAATATTCAAAATCTCTGGCATTTATGTGGGTTTCCGCACACGAGATAAACACTTTAAAAATCAACATTGTGATAACAATGTTGATGCTTTAATTGCGTATGTTCGGCGGTCCAGTTGAATTAAACATGAAAACCGAGTCAAACCTAATAGATGGGGTCAAATCCGTGCCGCCGACTTTCGTAACGCTGGCGAGGCTGAGTCCAACAACCGTTCTGGAAGAGAAATGGATAAAAGGTAGAAAGTTTTCTTTACATGTGAAAATAAAGCGTATTAAACTGACAGAGACAATAGTCTAGAAACCTCGAATACATATCTAAACAGGCCTGAGCACCTTGCCTTGGCTGTGGCCATACGAGCAGTGGCGAGCCGAGTCTCCAACTGCACCATCAGCCGGATGTACTCGTCCACCACGCGACATCGCTCAAGGGCCGTTTTGTTTAGCAACGCGAAGCTCATCTAAATAACATATATCACAATTGTAAATAAACAAACAAAAATAAATCCTGAGAAACATTTTTTTTATAAACATCCATGCAAGGGTGAAATGATTTACGGTGCGTTCTTTTATAGTTTAAAACTGAAAACCGCTAATTCTTAAAAAGTACCTAACATTTAACTGATTACGACACAACAATTTTCACAATTTAGATGAAAATTTTGGCCAACGTCGGCACGGAGGGTACCCCCTTCCGGTTTGAGAGAATTTTGGTGCGTCGAACTGTAAATTTCTTAAGTTTTCCACAATCGTATTGTGTGACACAAACGGAACGGAACTTCAAAATCCTTAGCGAAGGTGAAATTGCTGGCAAATTGCCAGTTGCCAGAATTTTCAAATTAATGAGCACATATTACAGTAACTTTTGGAGGGAGTTTAAATCACTTCGATCGATGCATTTGGAGGAGAGCTATATGCTGTGCCTAGCCGCGACGCATGAAACGGGCGCAACGCGGATTTGGTGTGCTCTCAAACCGGAAGAATTTGTATGACCCGTACCCTCCGCGCGTCTGGAATGAATTCTGCTCCGCTTATGCTTTAAAATGTATAAAGTGTGTTCTTATTCTTTGTCTTGCTTGGATATTGTTTATAAATAGCTTAAATAAATAGATAAAACCTAACAGGATAAGAAGCAGGAGGAGTTTGTACATACATATAAATGAAATAAGAGGCAATGAATAACCTAGCGTTGTAGAAGGGTTGGGTAGAATGTTATCACCGTGTATCAGAAGGAAAAGGAGTTGCCCGAGAGTGGTGAGCACAGTTGATGCTGTTCATTCTGTGCTGGAGTCTCCTTGACAACCGAAAGTGCGTGTGGTTGCAGTGGGAATGAACGGGAACGAGTTGCCTCTGGCACGCAGATACCCTTTGTCTCATTACTCTCATTTTATTCAAGCAAATAAACAAGTATATTTAAATTTATGGCTCCAATTCTTTATGCTTTTCTATGTTGTCATCTACATATTTATTTTTGAGTGATGGGTGATGCGAACAACAATAACGGGGAACGAGATTCGCGACGAAACTTTATCTTCAAGCTTGCTTCACAGGTATCGCAACTTATCACTCTGCTTATTCGTTTCTCATCGAAGCGAACCTTCTATTTAAATCTCACTTTTCAGCTTAACTAACTCTCTCTCTCTCTCTCTCTCTCTCTCTCTCTCTTTCTCTTTCTTTCTATCTTTCTCTCTCTCTCTCTCTCTTTCTCTCTCTCTCTCTCTGGCTATCTCACTCTCTGACTCCCTATCTCTCAGCTTTAGTCCGTATTACAATATTTGTTTGTAAATATTAGCAAAAATAGGTCTTGTCGCTAAACATCACCGAAGAGCGAATCCGGAAGGTCGGGCCCATACAACTTTCTGGATTCCAATGCTACGGTGCTTGTGATTGCAAGGAATGAGCAGGCAAGTTAGCTAATTAGTGAGGCTCCGCCCCTTTCTCCAATCAGTGATAGAATCGAGATGGTTGATCGGTGTTAAGCGAGGAGTGGACATCTCGAATGCGGTGCCTACGAGTCGTGCGAGTGGCCAGGCAATCGTCTTCTACAAGAGCCGCCCTCTCCCTCTCAGCAACGACAACTTTCGGTTTCTCATTCTAACATCGATCTCTCTCCTCTTCCTTCCCTCTCTTTCGCAGCTTATATCAACTCATACCATTTCAGAGCTCAAGCCAACGTTGTCTCACTCAATGGCGTTCCCAACGAAGTCTTTCTGAACTCTGTTCGGCAGGTTAGTGGCTACCAATCCAGCCTTCAATTTTTGTGCTTTTTAAAGCTTTTAAAGCTTTATTCGCGCTTATCGGGCCAATGTGTTGATGGAATACACGGGGATCTATCACATGGAAGTGGGCGATCGATGGGCACCGGCGGGTTCGTCGAAGTGGCCGACGAAGATTAGGCTTATCTTATCCCGGCCAGCCAGGCGGTTTCTCCGGGAGCAGCGTCGATTGATGGGAATTTTTGTGCTGATCTATGAAAATGTATTTTTTTACAGATAGATAGGGAGAGAGAGAGGGAGCAAAAGCGAGCTATAAAATATCCTTGTTTCCATGGAGGTGTTCGGGAAGTCGTTGTCCCCCGAGCAGAGTGGAAACAAACAGCTTCTTCATGTTGTGGGCGAGCTGCAGGAGAACCTCCTCGCCAGCGTTGAGAAAGGAGCCGGAGACGGTTCGAGTGTTTTTTTAACTGAAAGAAGTAAAGGATAACAAAATAACATATATATTTTTCTCAGCTGTGACCTCGCTGACTGACGAAGTACAACTTTGGGGGTCGCGATCGCAAAGCAGCACAGGCCGCCAGTACAACGAAGCACTTGAACCACTCGCGGCAGTTGTGGACACTCTTGAGGTTTAGAACAGCAAAATACGTGATATCTCTAAAAATATAAACATTAATTGAGAGCCGACCAGTGGAAGAGCTGGCGGCAGTTGTGGAAGCAGCGGAAGATGCCGTGGATGCTCTCTGGAACTGCTCGCCCTCCTATCCCGAGACTCGCATGCGAAGTCTCCTCGCGTGCATCGGTCTCTCTCTCCCTCCCTACCTCCCTCCCTCTCTCTCACTCCTTCTCTCTCCCTCCCTCTCTCGCTCTATCACATATTAATTATCCCTGAAATCAAATATTTTAACATCTTCAATTTCCAGGAAACACACTCTCCGACGAGATTTCATCAAAGCTAGGAAAGATGCAGTTGTGGAATGCTAAGGAAGTGAGTCTCTCTCCATCACTGTTCCTCCATCCTTCATTCCAGATCGAGGAACGTCTCCGGGTGTCCATCTCGGTGTGCGATGAATGGCAATTGAGTGTCCGTCTCCTGACCGGCCAGACCTGGCCTCGCATGCCTGATAATCCATGGAAGTCTGGCACACTTCCGCTGCCTGCCCTCCAGAGGCGACTCGAAGATGTCTGTTAATATTCACATATGTATATATGTATGTATGCATATACATATATATAAGTATACATATTTATTTTTTAGTCCACCAAAACATCTGGGTGATTTGCTCTGCGAACGATTGCTAATATGTATGTAGCTCTATGGCCTTACTTTAAGTTGTCTTTATCATTCTGTTGGAATATATGAAAATATATACATACAGTCCCGCCCAACATTGTTGGGTCCGAAATTAATCCGATTAATCCGATTAATTAAATTAATTTAAATAATTCAAACTGGAATTGCGAAGTGCTGAGGATATGCCGTGCGATTTCGTCGGAGGGTTTCATGTCTTTTTTCATTGCGCATAACCCTGGAAAAACCGTTTTCCAAAATATGCCGTAATGACAAAGATCTGACTATTTGACGAAGCTACGCTGTTTAGCGGAATTTTTTGCGAGGTGTTTGGCTGAAAAACGAGCATTCTGAATCCAGCAGCCAAACTACAAACAACAAATTAGAGTGAAACTTTCTAAGCACTTCTTATTTTGTTTGAGTATCTTCCTTTGTTTTGCTTGAGCTTCTTATCATATTTGGGTATAAATGATAAGAAAAATGGAAAATAAGATATTTTGTTGCAAGCAAAAAATTAGCTCTTGAAGAGCATCGATCACCGGACCATGGGATTCCCAGTCAAACGCTGTCGCAATCAGGGGTGGGCGGCCCGGGCCAGGCCCGCGGGTGGCCCGCGGCCCGGCCCGGCCCGGCCCGCTGATGATTTTTACGGCCCGGCCCGGGCCCGGGCCTAATATAAATTAGCGGGCCTGGCCCGGGCCGGCCCGAATGGTACAAGGCCCGGCCCGGGCCCGGCCTTATCGAACGCGGGCCATCCCTTGCCCGGCCCGCATCTGAATTTAAAATCCGGGCCCGGGCCTAATTTCTAGCCTTTCACGCCTAATGAAACGTCGGCATCCAAAAATAAGGCCGAATATATGATGGTTTAAACAAAACAAAATCCTGTTTTTTCGCGTTTTTGACCTGTTATGATAGATTTGGGCAACGTCTGCAAAAATTTACGGGTAATTTTGATGAATTATATTTAACCCGCCCGTGTTTTTGCTCCACCTAAGCATATTTACGGTTGAAAACCTGGCCCGGGCCCGGCCCGGGCCACTCCCGGGCCGGGCCTTGGAAATTAGGGCCCAGCCCGTCCCGGCCCGACAGGCAGCGGGCCGGCCCGGGCCCGGCCCGCCACATATTTTTGGAAGTAGGGCCCGGGCCGGGGCGGGCCTACGAATGCAGGCCCGGCCCGGGCCCGGCCTGGAGAGTTGCCGGGCCGGCCCGGGCCGGTTTTTTCCCACCCCTGGTCGCAATACACCACACGCAGCTTGAGGAAAAAGGAATGTACCTTTCCTATCACATTATCGCAGCCTCACTCTCTCTCTCTCTCTCTCTCTCTCTCTCTCTCGTTCACACATACTCTCTCTCCCTCTCTCTCTCTTTCTCAATCTCTCTCACTCTTTCAATCTATCCCCTCCTCTCTTTCGCTGTCGTCCTTTCTCTCTCTCTCTCTCTCTCTCTCTCTCTCTCTCTCTCCCTACCTCTCTTTCAGTATATTTCTCTCAGTCTCGTGTTATCTCTCTCCCTCTCTCCCTCTATCTCTCCCTCTTATTTCCATCTCTTTTCATTCAAGGCGATAACTGCTTTTTTGGTTGATTTTTTGTCGGGTCCGGTCAGGATAGAAAAGGTACATTCCTATTTTCTCAAGCTGTCTATGGTGTATTGCGACAGCGTTTGACTAGGAATCTTAAGGTCCGGTGTTCGATGCTCTTCAAGAGCGAATTTTTGTTCGCAACAAAATATCTTATTTTCCATTTTTCTTATCATGTATACCCAAATATGATAAGAAGCTTAAGCAAAACAAAGGAAGATACTCAAACAAAATAAGAAGTGCTTAGAAAGTTTCACTCTAATTTGTTGTTTGTAGTTTGGCTGCTGGATTCAGCCTGCTCGTTTTTCAGCCAAACACCTCGCAAAAAATTCCGCTAAACAGCGTAGCTTCGTCAAATAGTCAGATCTTTGTCATTACGGCATATTTTGGAAAACGGTTTTTCCAGGGTTATGCGCAATGAAAAAAGACATAAAACCCTCCGACGAAATCGCACGGTATATCCTCAGCACGTCGCAATTCCAGTTTGAATTATTTAAATTAATTGAATTAATCGGATTAATTTCGGACCCAACAATGTTGGACGGTACTGTACATATAATATATATATATATATATTTATTTAGTTCAAAAGGGTTTTAAGATATAACTTCGACTTTCCAAGCTAACAAAGTATACTTGATTTACAGATCTCCCTTGTACATACTGTCAGTTCGGAATAAGACGATGGCTAAGCTGTCCGTAAGGAGAATCTGCTTCCCAGATCCTGTCGCTAAAGCAGTTGTCGGAGCAGGCGTCGTTTCTTTTGAACGAGCGCGACTCGGACGGAGACATCGACCGAGTGATCGGCGATTCTCTCGGAGACTTCCCCCTCTTCGCCGTCTCCCCCGCTAATGAACGCGCCTGGCGGGCAAAGCTCCAGGTTATTACTGCTATTATTGTTTATCTTCATCTCTATGCTTCCCTGTATAATCACTTGATTCAGTCAACGGAGCGTGCGATTTGGCCCAAGATCGAGAAGACCATTCCAATCCTGAAGACGCGGCTGCACATGAGCAAGCTGGAGAACAGCCTGGTGCGGACGACTGTCTAGAATTATTATACTAACTATTATACTTTTTTCAGATTTTCTCTGATCTGGAGAAGTACAAACACTTTCTTGCGCGGGATATTATCAAAGAAAAGCTGCTGATTGAACGGTTTCAATCCAATCCTTCTCTCAGATTTGAATCCCTCCATAATTCAGCGAAAACTTGCTGACCAAGCTGAAGACGCTGGTGGAGACAAACGAGCGAGAAGTGGACTCGAAGATGTCTTCAGGCATGACTCTTCTTTCAGTTGTTCAGTCCTTTGATTCCTCTCTTCAGGTGAAGTCAGAACTGGCCGTTTTCTCACGGACGTCGCGGCTCGAATCGTCTGGCTTAGGCAGCATGATTCGCAGGCTAATTCTTTAACATCTAACCATATTAAAATCCTTTTTCGTTGGCACGAAATAATATTTAGTAAGTTATCGATTACTTTTGCAGGTTCGCAGCATCGAATCCTCGTGCGCCTCTCTTCTTGGCGACTTGAACGGGTTCGCGGAACTAGAGAGAGCCATGAAAGGATTCCTTGAGAAGCTCAAGGCGCATGAAAGCGACCAATTCGACACTTGGTCAGTGCCAGAGGTGTCAACGGCCCGGCCCGGCCCGGCCCGGCCCAATTTCCCAGGGCCCGGGCCGGGCCCAAAAACGTTGGGCCGGCCCGCAGGGCCCGTTTGGGCCCGATATAAAAAAGTTGAGAAAAAAAAAAAAGAATTAAGTAAGTTATATCGTTGACCCTTTTTACTGCTCTTTCAACACCGTAGTTGTAACTCTCGCTGTCTGTCAATCTTCTGTAGCCCTCGTTGCCTGTCATTCATATGAAATTCCTCTTTATCATTCTTTCATTTCTGTTACTTTTATTTATTTCTGTTAAGTCTTTCCGTCGGCGGGTGGCCGTCCGCACAAGTGAAATGGAGGGCGACCCGCTAGAAGTGGATAATGTACCGGAAATGGATCGGCGAATCCTAAAGAAAATTTTTGGTAAGATTTCTTTGAATTTGGAGTATGAGTTTTGCTACCTGTTTTACATTTCAGGAAAGGACTATGGCACTTCCGAGCACACGAGAGAGCAGCTCCAGTCGCTGGCTAACGCCCAACTCGACCGCCTCCTCTCGCGTCCTTTTCTCTTCTTCCGAGACCGTCCAAGAGGTGCTGATGGCGATTCCATCAAGCACATATACTACAGCTATTACGGAGACGAGGGGTCTGCTATCATTACTCGTCTCGTCTTCTGCACGCAATGCCGCCTTGTCATGACCACTGGCGGCAGTGTCAGGTGCAAAGCTGCTTTTCTCTGTCCTTTATCTTCAACAACGTCGTATCAGTGTTCCATTTCAAGTTGTTTATGTTTAGTCGACATTTGGAGAAATGCAAGAGTGCGAAGAAGACGAAGACCTCCGCTTCCTCGACCGCGACACACTCTTATCTCAATGCTTCATTCAACTTTCGTGATTCTAGTGGAAATACCCATGATAACCCCCTGCTTGCTTGGAAGGAGAGATCCTCTGACTTCCCCCTTCTCTCTCGAGTGGTTTGCCAGTTGTTCTCAATTCCTGCTTCGACCGCTACGGCGGAACGGTCATTTTCCGATCTCAGAAATCTGATCCCCGAGAAGAGAGAGAGTATTGGTGCTGAATCTGTCTTCCGTTCTCTTGTTGTCCGCTCACTCATGAAATTCGATCAGTCTTTGAATCCTCGCTAGGAAAGTTCGATCACTCTATGAATCCTCACGAAATTATGATATCGTTTCTTTTTGTTATTCTCTTACCTGTTAATCCTTTATTCCCTGCTCATTTGTTTACAATGTAATAAATTGAAGAGTCTTGTTAAACAGAATTTTATTGAACGAATTGGGCCAAATCGGGTTCAAAATACACTGTAGCTCACCGACTTTTTTAAACCTGAATTTTTGAAGATCGGGCTCAAACGGGCACCTCTGGTCAGTGCTCAGTAAATTTATGCAATCGCGTTACACTTGTAAAAGTAAATGGAAATACAATGAAACGATAATATTTCTGGAATATTTCAGGTGCCACGAGACGGTCGAAGCCATCGACACTCCGGTCGACTCGATCAAACTAGACACGAATGGAAGAATCATGGTGCTCGAGAATGCCTCGGGCACTCTCCACGTCAACTACAGCGACCGCCTGCTGAAGCTGCTGAGAGAAGTTCATCGATGTGTTCCATCCTCCTTAGCAATTCATATCTCAGTTGCTCTATCAGCAGCGTCCTCCTAGAATCCTCACTTGTGTGCCTGTGATTGCCAGTTGCTCCCCAAACAGTTGTAATAGTAATGTTGTAATTGTTTGAAGGTTCGCCAACTGGCGAGTCTCGGTCTCTCCATCCCGGTCAAGATTGTCAACTGTGCACAAAATGGCGAAAAGTTTTATCGTTACGGAGTGACACTCAAGCAGGCATCGCAGCTTATTTTCTTTCTGCAATTGGAATTGAAATTACTCGCTTCGAATATGTGGATCAATATGTTGCTCATTTTTACAATACGATTGACCAACAAATGCTGCCATGCCAACAGGTAATTTAATCTAATCTATGTTTTTTTTTATGGATATACAAAATGAATGTTTAGGCCCTAATGCTCGAAGAGGCTCTTGCCTTTGAAATACTCGTGATTCCTCCAAAGAAGGGCGGCGGCGTGCAAAGTAAGCATGTGTTCATGGATGGGAGGGATGTTCAAAATGGCCATGTTTTCAGCTGCTTCTGCGATGAGCATCGTGACTTGGGAGAATCCAGAGCAGCTGGACGCCTTCATCGCGCAGCTCCAAGCGGCTTCTGATCGACTCGCACAGCACAATCGGTCTGCTTCTACAATCTCACTGGGCCACTTGCGGAAACAGACATGCTCAACCTTGCCTTTCCTACAAATGGAACAATGATTGTTCGTTTAGCCGACTGCGCAACTCGCACTCTTTCATCGCGGAGCGAGTTCTTGAGTTGGCTTCGTTCGATCTTCTCAAGGATGTCAACAAGTGGAAAGAAACGCTGACAGCCATTCGTTCAAAGGTAGAAGATTTGTGTTTAGAAGGAATATATAGATTTTTTTACCCCATCGTCGTGCACGGACGTCATATTTAAAATTTGATGAAAAATGCCGTTCAATATTAAAGCCATTTCAGATGATGGAAGAAGAACAAGTTCATGGAGCAACAAAACAGAATCTCCGCCCGTGGCAGATCCATTGGGATCGACAGATATTCAAGGTACCCGCTTGATCATTTTACTTATGTACATGCCTTCTTAATATTGATGATTTCGCCCGAGTATCAAAAATGCAACATGAATAGTAATCTGACTATTGATTCTTGCAGGCCCTGCAGTTGCAGTACCAATGGGGAATTGAGAGTCTGCACATTCAAATTCCACTCATCCATTCGCAGCTCGTTTTCGTGTTGGTTCATCTAATAGTTCATCGATTACTTTATTTATTTTGAAAAATCAATTTTAGGCAGCAGAAACTTCAGCTTCGACCGCCTCTAGAAGAAATCAGAATGCGTTACTACAAGGAGATGCGGCGCTTTCTCTCTATTCCCGACAATTTCCGCGGAGTTCTTCAGACTGACGCAAATGTTAGTTTCCGCTTTAGAATTTTTTTTAAAATATAAATGAGCGTTTCAGGCAAATTTGTTACTTGTAAAATTCTGATATCAGACATAAATAAAATAATTTATTAATGATCTCCAGCAGCCAACAATCTTTTCTTCGATCGTCGACCTGAATGCGATGCGCTTCTCTGCGTTGTACGAGAAGGCCGAGCAACTCATGGCAAGAGTCGCCGCCATCGATCAGGAATTCGCGGCTAGTTTGAAAGAGAAAGGAGGGAAGCGGAGTGGAGGGAATCTTGCCATTTTGAAGGAGTGGGTGGTGCTCGGCCAGGTCGATTTGGAGTCTCTCATCGAAGACAAGTTTACGACTGCAGCCGACTGGGAGGCGCAGCTTAAGCTGCTCAAGGCGAAGGGCAGAGAGGCCGAGAGACTCCCGAAGTTGGCTCTCTCTCTCTCTCTCTCTCTCTCTCTCTCTCTCTCTCTCTTTCTCTCTCTTGCTCTTTCTCTCTCTCTCTCGCTCTCTCTCTCTCTTGTGTTCTAGTGAAGTGCGTCTTGACTGCATCGTGGTGTCGACTGCGCCGGTGAAGGCCGCGGTGGATGAGTCCCTTCAGCGTCTCTTCGACACCCTCGTCTGGTCTCTTCGTCATTCCGTCACCACTCAATTGCAGAGCGTCGCGCTGTTTCTTAACCAGGTCAGAGCAAGTTTTATTCAACTAGAAATTTTAACTTCTTTTTCATCGATGTAGACTGATGTTTAAAAGGGGTGGTGAATGAATAGGCGATCGGCGTCCTCTCCGCTCGGCCGCAGTCCATCGACGAAGTCGCCGAAGCAAACGCCCGCCATTCCGAGTTTGCCAAGACAATGGTCGAAGTGAGGACATTTACTTCTTCTGTGTTTTGTAGCCCCTTTTTTTGTTATATAAATACGATTTGAAGATGAAGTCACGCCTGGCAACGATAGCAGAGCAGCAGAGTCTGCTGCGGACCGTGGCGGGCAGTGGAGTGGAGCAGGCGACTTCCGTGCTGCAGCAGTGGGAGACCTTTCACATCATGCTGGACTCTCACCAGAAGATGATCAAGGAACAGGCCAGGCCCACTCCTGCATACATTATAAAGAAAGAATCATATAAAAAGAATGTTTTAAATGTATTGAATGATTAAAGGTAGACGTGCTTCGGGCGAACGTCGGAGAGCGTGCGCGATCTCTAAATGGAGAGACGGAGAGACTCGTCGCGAGATGGAATCAATTCAAACCCAAGAGTGATTCTCTACAAGGGGAAATGGTAAGGCATATCGTTTTTCTCCTATTCATAAAATGTTGAAAACCAGCGGGTAAGTGTTTTTTTTTAAACATTTATATTCCTGTCGGCATTCTTTAGGCCGAGATGCTGAAGGCTGTCGAGTTCATTCGGGAGAAGAGGCAGCAATTCAATGATCTCAACGAGCAACGCATTAAACTCATGTATTTTTATTTAATTTAGGATGCTGAAGATCCCCTTTATATTTATATGGAACTGTATGTTCCTGCTCCTTCATCCATTATTTAACTTATCTGAGGACAGACTTCTTTTGTTTCAGTGCCGAATGCGAGCAATTCCAAGTGGACGAGCCAGCTTTTCCACATCTCGATGAGATGGGCACTGATCTCGACGAATATGAAGCTAATTGGTTAATATTTAGAAAATGTTAACATCTAAATAAAGAAGTCGTGTTTATCAACACACGTTAAAGCCCCTAATGCTTATGATAAATTTTAAGGCTGCTATACGAGTCCTTCAACGACGAACTGTCAGAACTTGGCAAAGAAGAGTGGATCGTTTTTCGGTGCGCACATTTCTGTTTCATAAGACTTAAATAATAGAGAGAACGTTCAGAAGCAAGACGTTTCTCTTTGACGAGCTGCTTCAGAAGTGGGTGGAGAAGATCAAGGGATCCCCTTCCACTCACATGTGAGTTCGACTCCTCAAGGACATCGACTCCTTTCAGGTCAATATTACATATCACTCGCAGTCGATCAGTTAATGCTTGAAAAGTAACTATGTAATAAAGTACTAAGTTTAAAGGAGTTCTCCAAGTCGCTCAAATTTTGCCGTGGCGATGTACTGAGCACCGATCACTGGCTGGAGATGTTCCGGATCCTCCATCTTCCCAAGTCTGCCCTTCTTTCTAGCCTCTTCTTCAAGAACGTAGTCCCATTCCTTGCAGAGGGACAACTCTCGAGCGTCTCCGCTTCTCCGACCTGCTCGGCGTGCAGCAGCATGTCGAAAATGTCGATTTGCTGAAGCAACTCAATGCTCGCACACAGGTGCACTCCTTCTCCATATCGCTCTCTCTCTTTCTATCTCTCTCTTTCAGCTCTCTATCTTTCTCTCTGATACCTCTCTCTTTTTCCGTTTCTTTTCTCATTTTATTTTCTCTCTCTCTCTCTCTTTCTCTCACTCTTCTTTTCCCATTTCTTATTGAAATAGCCACTACATCTTCTTTCCTGCCCTCCAACTATAGGGAGAACCATTTTTTTCATTGTTTAGGGAGAAGTTGCCATTCGTGAAGCGATCCAAGAGTTGGAAATGTGGGCAGCACAGGTTTGCAATCTCTTTCCTCTTATCCTCCTTTGTAGCGCTTCAATTATCTTTCCAACCATAAAAAATTAACAATTAACCTTTTCTTTCAGTCAGAATTTGCGCTGGCCGAATACAAGAGATCGAACGGAAACATGATCAAGGTTATCAAGGAGTGGAAAGAGGCGATCAATTCGGTGAGCGAAACGAGAAATTGTCTCTTAATATTTAAAATGTGATCATTTATAAACATACATATATTTTTTTTATTTCAAAAACACTGACGAAAACTAACGCTTGATAAGTTGTCTTAAGGTTCAAGACAGCCGAGCTCTGCTCCAGTCGCTGAAGAGCTCGCCGTTCTATGCGCAATTCAGCGATAAAACGAGCATTTGGGAGACGCGGTTTGGTTGATCTACCGAGAATTCGTTTAGACTCTTCTCATTGCAGTCTCGGCGACTTGGACGTCTTCCTTTCTCAGATGAATGAGATCCAGAGAAAGTGGATCTATCTTGAGCCCATCTTCGGCAGGGACGCTCTCCCTTCTGAAGCCAGTCGATTCGCACGAGTCGACAACGAATTTCGCGACTTTCTATCGGGTAGATCTCTTTGATTATTCATCGATTGCCAACAGGAAACGAACCAAGAATTCGGATGTTACGCGTGATTCTCGTCTCGTTTCACAATGCACCCGAGTTGGCCTGAAGAGAACCTTTGAAGGAATTGTCGATCAGCTGAATCGATGCCAGCGGACACTTAATCAATTCCTAGAAGTAAACTTGTTTTGTTTTTTCTCCAAATAAAAAAAAATTATGGGATAATTGTAATATAAAAGAGCTCAGATAAGTGTTAAAGATTTGTGAAGATCTCGTATTAATGCAATAGGACAAGCGTTCTGCCTTCCCTCGTTTCTACTTCCTTGGCGACGATGACCTCCTCGAGATTCTTGGCCAATCTACGAATCCGCAAGTCATTCAGGCACATCTCAAGAAGCTCTTCCAGGTTATTCTGAGAAGATTCTGATAGATTCTTCAGACTGGCCTCTTTGCAGGGCATAGATCGTGTTGTGTTCGGCGGAGGCCAAGAGACAATCACAACGATGGTATCTGCGAAGGGCGAGAACGTCCCGCTCTCAAGGCCCATTCGAATTGTCCCCCAAGTCGAGGTCAAGTAAACTACTTAAGTTGAAAGAAATACTATCTCATCACTTATTTTTCAGTCTAAAATGTTTACTTTAGACGTGGCTACAGCAGCTGTCTGATGAAATGCGCACTACAATCCGGAAGCTAACAATTGAGGCCGTTCGAGATGCGGCCATCGATCCCGGCAGATATCCTTCACAGGTACGCGGCCCTCTGAATGTCTGTCCAAGCTGAACCCCTTGAGGTGCTCTGCTTGGCTGAAGAGATTCGCTTCAGCCGCGACGTCGAGCAGGTCTTCATCTTTATCTTTTCTTTATTTATTCAACAAAATCTTGATTTTGGATGACTTCGTAGTCCCCGCTTCCTCAGGCTCTCACGTCCGGCGGAGGGTCGGCTCTCTCTTCAGTCAGGGCCACCCTCCAACAACAACTCGCCAGCAGTACATCTGCCAGCATCTCCGACCCCGTCCTCGAGCTCAAACTCAAAGTGGGGAATATACTAAGGCTAAGCTCATAAAAGACGTGCTTCAAATATAGTTTGTTTGTTGCGAAATCTACTTGGCCAACCTTAGGCGTTGATCCTCGACCTCGTGCACCGAATCGATGTCGTCGAGCAGTTGATTGCTGAGAAGACAAAGTACGATTCTGAAGAATTTTGTTTATATGTTAGGAGAAATCAATTATAGCGTCATTTAACCTTGAGCACGAAATTAGCGTGGATGTGGCAGAAGCAACTTCGTTTCTACGTCGAGAAAGAGACAGTTGTCGTTAGACAAGTCCACGCTGAATTCGAGTACACTTTCGAGTATCAGGTCGCTGCTTACACTTATTATTTATAACAACAAAACTAAAGAAAAATATAGGCTATCTACCATTTATTTTCTGTTTTAATTACCAAGCTTAATCGGCAGGGCAACCAAGCAAAGCTGGTGCATACCCCACTCACGGATAAGTGCTATCTGACACTCACGCAAGGTTGGCCTTAGAAACAGCATGCCTTTTAAAACATGTAGCATTTGTGAAAGGATATTACAGCGATGTCAATGGGCCTTGGAGGCAATCCGTATGGCCCCGCTTTAACTGGAAAGACGGAATCAGTCAAGGTTAGCGATTCAAGTTGGACTGCCTTTTACTCTCTCGGTGAACTTCAGGCTCTTGCCTCGCTCTTTGGCAGACAAGTTCTCGTCTTCAATTGCGATGAAGGCATCGATGTCCACTCATTGAGCAGGTTCAGGAATGTTTTTAAACTCTCTCAAACTTCTCCTTGAATAGAATTTTCGTCGGACTCGTGCAATGCGGAGCCTGGGGTTGCTTCGACGAATTCAATCGCCTGGATCAGGTTTATTCTTCACTATCCTTACACATTATTATTTTTTTATTTATTGCGTTTATAAATATGTAACTTCAAATGTATACCGTTCTCTGAAATTTCTTAGACCGTCCTCTCCGCGGTGTCGATGCAAGTGCAGACCATTCAAGATGCCATCAAACTCAAGTCGCCGACATGTCAACTCGGGAATAAAACTGTCAGTTTATTTTGCCACATTCGTTAATTTGTTACAGTTAAATTAAGTGATCATTGATTTACGAGCAAACACAGTTAGTATTTGTTGATTGAATATAGTGGACAATAATTTTAATTTTGTTTCTTTAAGTTGTCCGTGAATTCGAACTCAGCCATATTCATCACACTGAATCCCGCTGGAAAGGGCTACGGTGGAAGGCAGAAGTTGCCGGACAATCTCAAGCAACTATTCCGGTGAGACTGTTCCATTGCATTTAGTAGAGAGTGTTTGATGTCTAGTGTGATCCAGGCCAGTTGTGATGAGCGCGCCCGACAATGAGATGATTGCCGAGACTGAACTCTTCAGCGATGGATTCAAGTCGGTTCAAGCTCCTTCTCAATCCCTCAGACTCGTCTCTAGTATCCTCTTTTCCCAAACTGCTGGCACGCAAGGTTGTTGCACTCTTCCGGCTCAGCAAGTAAGATTTTGGGCACTTTATTAGTTAAAAATGAAGATGCCATTTCAGATGATCCGCATTGTTGCCTTTTCAGAGAGGTTCTATCGGCACAGCAACATTATGATTGGGGCCTTCGCGCGCTGAAGACGGTTCTGCGAGGCTGTGGAGATCTTCGGAGGAAACGAGGAGGCGAAGAGACTGAGAGGAATATCGTTGTCCAGGTCTCTCTTGCTCTCATTTAAAATAGCATAGAAAAGAAGTTACTGATGTTGCAGGCTCTTCTCCTGAACACGCTGTCCAAGTTGACATTCGCCGACTCGCTCAAGTTCAACGGGCTCATTGATGGCATCTTCTCAGAAGTCAACAAGGAAATGACCAAAGTAATCATGATCTACCATTCTAAAGAATTATCAAGATTGGCTTTACTATTTTTAGTTCGACCAGCTGCTGCAGCCTCTCAAGGATCACGCGGAGAAGCTTCACATCTCTCTGGATGACAAGAAGGTCGATTTATGAAGCTTTGGTGAAAGAATGAGCGGAGTTGTTCAGTTGCAAAAGGTGTTCGAGTTGTACGAGCAGTTGCGACAGAGAATGGGAGTCGTGATTGTCGGGCCGAGCGGAGCTGGCAAGTCAACACTTTGGAAGCTGCTAAGGTTAGAGGAAGAGAGGGGAGAATCGGCTGGGAAGGAATACGCTAAGGTTAGAGGAAGAGAGGGGAGAATCGGCTGGGAAGGAATACGCTCAACGCATAACCATTGTATGTATGTATATGTATGTGCATAGATCATAGACTTATTACTTCTCAGAGCGGCTCTTCTTGCGAACGGCGAAGCTCTCAGTGTTGTGCACTTTAATCCGAAAGCAATGACGAGGACAAAGGTAAGCAGTCCTCTCTCAATTAGTCGGTGGTGAAAATATAACGATAAATAAACATGCAGCTGCTCGGTCACATGGATATGGACACTCGCGAGTGGTCTGATGGCATTCTCACGGCTGCTGCACGGCAGGTTACTGCTGTTTATTGGCAGACTCGTTATTTGCTCTCAACGTTAAAATGTAGAGATTAGTCCTAATTATTACGAAAAAAGAAATGTTCAGGTAGTGAAAGATCCGTCGCGGCACACGTGGATTGTGTGTGACGGAGACATCGATCCGGAGTGGGTCGAGGCACTCAACTCAGTGCTCGATGACAATCGACTGGTTGGAGTTTCTAACGTCCATTCCATCTCTCTTTGTTCATCTCTCTTCTTTCCATCTCTCTCAGCCGCCCCTTCCTCCTTCAGCTGACAATGCCTTCCGGAGAGCGCATCCAATTTGGAACGAATGTCAACTTCGGCTTCGAAACGGACGATCTTACGTTTGCTTCGCCAGCAACAATTTCAAGAATGGGCATGATCTTTATCAGGTTACTCTCGTATAAGGACATAATTTGAAGAAGAATAAAAGTAAGCTCTCCCATGGTTTGCAGTGAAGAAGACTTGACGATGCCCGAAGTACTCTCGAATTGGCTTCTTGAGGCAGCAACTGAACAGGCAAAAACAATTCTATTTTTACTTTTAAGAAAGTTTCAAAATAAATTAATGGAAGAAATCTCTCTTCCTTTGATTTAGGCAGAAACATTTTAATTTGATGTTATAGGAGAAAGCCGAGGCAGCATCGCCAGATCTGCCTGGCTGGGTCGGCGAAAGTGTCGTCCGCTGTGTCTCGTGGACGCAGAAAAAGGTATTCTAGTCATTCTCTAAAGGTCTACACGACTTCAAATATTTTTTCATTGTTTTTTATAAAATAAAAATAATAAAAAATAAAAATCAGGTCGACCCACAACTGCAGCTGACGCAAGCAGCGCTTCTCCACTGCGCGCTCGGGCATGTTCGGTTAGGCTGACCTGGCAGCTCCTTTTGGACTCCTCGTTATCTTCCCCTCTTGCAGAAATGCGAGGAGTCGCAACGAGTTCCTGGTCGTTCTCTTCCGTGGACTCGCTGCTCTCGTCTCCACAGATGCAAGGAAGGAACTCGCAGAACAAGTCTTTCATGTCAGCTCTCCCTTCATACCTTCTTCTTCAATCTTATTCATCCCTCTTCTCGCCTGTTTTATTAAATATATATAAGAATTTAATATGCTTCAAAACGCTTCAGGGAATGACTCTCCCCGGTCCTGCTGAACTTCTCTTCTGCGATAGTCGCGCCGACTCTTTCCTCACTTTCACAGACGATTTAAGCGGGCAGGTAATCAACTGATGTTTACTTTGCGGAAGAGGGGAGGAGAACAGCGAGGAAGTTGTTGTTCAGGTCAAGCTTGACGAGATGCAACACGAGCGTCGTCGGCCGTTCATTCTCACGGCCTCTGCGCAGGCCAACAGGGAGACTGTCAGATTCCATGATTTCTTCCATTCTGGGACACATCAAATGCTCATCTTCAAATTTTTATCTTCGAAATTGCATGCCTTTATTGATAAATGCTTTCCCAGGTGTTGTCTTGGCTTTCGTTGGGAAATCGACAGTCGTTTGTCGTCGTCGGACCGGATGGTTGTGGAAAGGAGGAACTTCTGCGGCTAGTCTTTAAGAAAATCCTTTAAAGTAAAAATTAAAATGAAACCTTTAGATGTGATTATTTTGAGGTCATGCCTCGAGGGCGACACTTCTAGTCAAGTTGCCGTCCTTCACTGCAGCGCCCAAAGCAGGCAATTCCACAAGCACCTATGTTTTATATGATAAAATTTAAAAAAATTCTTTTAAAATTAACAAAATTGTATCCAGTGCCTCGAATATTCTCCAAATCCTGCACCAGCATTGCGTCCTTGTCTCTCGGCTCTGGCCGTGTCGGAGCTGCTTGCGTTCCTGCAACAAATTCTGACTTATCGAGGCTTCTATGACGACAACTTTGAGTGGATCGGAATGGAAAATATTCAAGTTTGTAATTAAAAACGATTTATTTCCTAAAAGGAAAAATATCGAGGTAATTATGTTTGCACATACATATGTACATATGTAGGTTGTGGGCAGCATGTCGGGAGGAGTGGGGGCGGGCCGCTATCCACTTCCCCGTCGACTGCTCTCGCAACTCAGACTGGTCGCAGTCGGTCTTCCCTCTGAGCAAGAGCTCACTGCCATTGCATCCGCCTATCTCACACCTATTCTAGAGGTCAGAGCAGACTTGATTGAGCTGCCAAACTTATTTTGAAATGAGAATTCACTCCTTCTTATGTCTGCCTTGCACTTACCAATGTCAACCAGTTGCAGCCATCTCAGCAAGCAGCCGCCCGCATTGAAGCCGTCGCCTCCACGATGGTTCGCATCTTCGGAGAGGTCATTTACGTATTTTTCATTCCATTTTAATTAAACATGTAAATATTAACAAACATATGTGCATCTACATACATATGTCTGTGTACATATGTAAGTATGTAGAATGTACGTATGCATATATGTACGTCAGAAAATTTTCACAAAGAGCCTCGGGAACATTTGTTTATATATTCCCGTCGTTTGTAGGTCAGAGCAACCTTCAAGCCGACCGAACGCTCCCATTACGTGTTCACGCCGAGAGATCTCACAAGGTTTGTTGTCTTTTGGAGTCCCTTCCTTGTTCACGGAAAGTCTTGGCAGATGGATTGTCTCTCTGCTTCGGTACGAGTTGTCAGCAGATCCTCAAGTCATCGCAAGGGTCCTCGTCAACGAAGCCTATCGCATCTTCTGTGACAGGTTTGTTCTGCTTTCTATTAAGATGGTTGCTGTAAATTGCATGCGAATGTACATAGGTTGGTTACTGCGGATGAGCGGGAGAAGTTCGACGGAATCATTGCCGATGCAACGAGGGCTCCAGCGAAAGGTTCCGTTCATCGCATACAGAATTTCAGACTAGAATTTATATATTAATATTTCTGCTTTATATGCATATTCTCTTAATTACCAAAGTATTGATTAGTAATAATGTATTGAGATGATCGGGTGTACGTGACACAGACAACGGCAGTGCAGACACGGAACTCAGTGGGCGTGCCCCTCTCCGCCATCCCTCGTTCCGACTTCCTTGCACTGCTTAAGAAGGCTGTCAATCGATATGGTCACTTT
Organism: Allodiplogaster sudhausi; assembly: GCA_945643635.1. Classification (NCBI taxonomy): domain Eukaryota; kingdom Metazoa; phylum Nematoda; class Chromadorea; order Rhabditida; family Diplogasteridae; genus Allodiplogaster; species Allodiplogaster sudhausi. Next base: position 156,236 of record CALZFC010000246.1, read on the forward strand.
TGCTTATGATCTCGCGCTCCCTTTATTACTCCTTCTTATGTTTATCCTCCAAAAAGATCATTTTGTTGTTGAATAACATCATTCTTTAAAGAATTCGAAGTGGCTGACTTCAAGCACGCTATACTGGACGAACTTGTCGACTTCTGTGCCAGGATTGATCGAGTCCTGACGGCGCCAGGTTACTCTTTTTCCCCTACCGTAATCCAATCTTTCGCTGCAGGAGGATCTCTTCTTCTCGCCGGCCGCTCTGGCCTCGGCAGACGCGACGCGGTCCATCTGATTGCAAACATGCACCAGATGAGTGTTGTGTCGCCCCGAATCGTCCAGAACTACGGACAGAAGCAATTCGACAACGATCTGAAGAGTGTACAGCCACAATTTATAATTCCTGTCCTATGAACGTAAACGAAAGTTTTGTATTAAAACAAAATATTGAAGGCTATTCAAACGGCGATCTCGCAGTCCGAGCACGTTATCTTCGTTCTCGAGGACTTTCAAATTCGCGCTGTTTCCTTCCTTCAACAGATAAATTCACTTCTGTCCTCTGGCGAAGTTCCAAGTCAGTTTTGAAGACAAATTCGCAAACGCAATTCTAAGAACGCCTTTTAGGACTCTTCACTCAGCAAGAGTTCGATTCTTTGTCGGTTCCTCTGAGAGAGCAGGCGGCTGAGGAATCCTTTGATGGACACCTCTATGAATTCTTCGCTTATCGTCAGTGTTTTCCTTTCAATTAATAATGAAAAATTAAATTGAGATTAAAACAAACTATATATGTAATGTGAAAAGGCACGCGCTGCCTCGTGCACGTCGTGCTGATTCTCGACACGGACGGAAGAGACTTCGAGTTGCGAGCAGCAGAGAATCCCGCACTGTGCAAGCAATACACAGTGATATGGAGAGATGGATGGAGCAGTCTCTCTTTGCAACAGGCAACTCACTTTCGTTCTTGTTACTTTGCAATTACTTATATCCTTTGTGTTAACAGTTAAGTGATAATAAACGACAAGGCATTTTATCACAGATGCCGTCTGTTCACTTGCCAAAATTCGGGATCTCCGACGCTCCCGAAGATATCTGCTCATCTTTTGCTATTCTCTACAACTCCTCTCCTGAACAAGCTAGTTGTTTTTTGCTTTTCGCACCAGCGCTTTTAGCATTATTAGTCCCTTTCAGGCGCCACGGAAGTTTGTAACTTTCATCGAGAACTACGCAAGTATAGTGTGATAAGAAGTCGACAATCAGTGCGCGCTTCAACCGGCTTAAGGTCCACTTCATCATTTTTCCGCTGCCAAACCTGTAAAAAAACATTAAAATAATGTATTACAAAAATAGAAATTATAGGCAGGCGTAGACAAGCTGACAGCGGCTCGTGAGACGGTTGGGAAGATGCAGAAGAGAGCAGGAAAGAAGATCAAGCTGCTGGCAGAGAAGCAGTCGGAGGCTGACGAAGCACTCGCTGCCATCACACAATCGATGACTGGAGCGACCGATCAAAAGGCCAGCATGGAAGAACTTAGAGAGGCGACGGAGAAGGAGAACATTCGAATCGAGAAGCAGAAGGCAATCATCGAAGAGCAACTCAAGGACGTCCAGCCAATGATTATGGTCACTTTCCAATTTCATTCTTTCTTGAGTGACCGATTAATCGCTCGGTTTAATCTTCAGGAAGCACGCGAAGCTGTCGGTTCCATTCGAACGGAATCTCTCTCAGAAATTCGGAGTCTTCGGGCACCGCCCGAAGCCGTCCGAGACATTTTGCAGGTCAAACCTTTATTATACTATTATACCATTTAATTCATCTTTTGCTTTTTTTGAAAATACAATATTTACCCATTTCAGGCCGTGCTATTGTTCATGGGTGTCCTAGACACTTCTTGGGAGGCGATGAGAAAGTGAGTTCTTTTTTTATATGATCAATGAAAACGCTAACATTGTAAAAGAAGTGCTTCTAACGTCTTGAAATCCGAAGATTCCTGGCAAAGAGCGGAGTCAAAGAGGAGATTATGACATTCGACGCGCATCGAATCACTTCTGACGTGCACAAGAAGGTCTCCGCTCTCGTCAACAGCAAGGCCGCTTCGTTTGACCCCAAGGTTATCTGGTTGAAATGTTGACCCTTCCTCTGGCAGACTATTTCTCCCATCTCGCTCTATCTTTCGATATCTGTCTCGCTCTTTATTTATCACTCTCTCTGTCTCTCCCTCTCGCTCTCTCTCTCTCTCTCTTCACCCAGAATGCGAAGAGAGCCTCGGCAGCGGCGGCCCCCCTGGCAGCATGGGTGCTCGCCAATCTACAGTACTCCATCATTCTCGAGAATATTAGTCCACTTGAGAAGGAGAAGAATGATCTCGTCAAGTTAGAACTGGCAATTCGGTTCGTGGTAATTACAAGTATGTATGTCTCCCATTGCAGGAATCTACAAAAAGCTGACAAGCAAATGGAGAAGCTTTCAAAGGTTTGTTCTAAATGATGATATGAAATGTAACTAAATTGATATCTTCAGGGTCTTTTTACTGTCGATGCTCAAGTGGCCGAACTGAAAGCTCGCTTCGAGGCGCTCATGAAGGAGGCCACACAGATCAAAGTCGACCTGGACAAGGAACAGGTTCAGACAGTCGAAATATTGATTGAATACATGAAAACGGACTTGCCACTTAGCAATGGAAAGATGGAACTTTTGAGGGAGTCATTCGAGTGGCGGGGACTCTCGTCGACCGACTCGGCGGGGAGTACACGAGATGGCAAGAACAGATGCGCATTCTCCAGACTGAGCTCGACCAGGTATTCACTCCTTCCATTCTAGTGCGCAAGCCTCATCTGCCGGTATACTGTAGCTGGAACGCCAAGCCCTTCTCTCGGCGGCATTTCTATCTTTCCTTGGCGGAGCCTCCGAAGGCGTCCGGCGAACTTCTCTCGAGAACTGGCGAGGAATCTGCAGAGTCGCCGACTTTGACTTCGTTCGCTTCAGTGCCGACGAAGCCGTTCAAGTCGGAATTCATCTTCCTTTTCCCATTCCTTCGTATTTATGAATTTGTTCTAGAATAGTTATACAGTCCCGCCCAACATTGTTGGGTCCGAAATTAATCCGATTAATCCGATTAATAGGATTAATTAAATTAATTTAAATAATTCAAACTGGAATTGCGAAGTGCTGAGGATATGCCGTGCGATTTCGTCGGAGGGTTTCATGTCTTTTTTCATTGCGCATAACCCTGGAAAAACGGTTTTTCAAAATATGCCGTAATGACAAAGATCTGACTATTTGACGAAGCTACGGTGTTTAGCGGAATTTTTTGCGAGGTGTTTGGCTGAAAAACGAGCAGGCTGAATCCAGCAGCCAAACTACAAACAACAAATTAGAGTGAAACTTTCTAAGCACTTCTTATTTTGTTTGAGTATCTTCCTTTGTTTTGCTTGAGCTTCTTATCATATTTGGGTATAAATGATAAGAAAAATGGAAAATAAGATATTTTGTTGCAAGCAAAAAATTAGCTCTTGAAGAGCATCGAACACCGGACCATGGGATTCCCAGTCAAACGCTGTCGCAATACACCACACGCAGTTTGAGGAAAAGGGAATGTACCTTTCCTATCACATTATCGCAGCCTCACTCTCTCTCTCTCTCTCTCTCTCTCTCGTTCACACATACTCTCTCTCCCTCTCTCTCTTTCTCAATCTCTCTCACTCTTTCAATCTATCCCCTCCTCTCTTTCGCTGTCGTTCTTTCTTTCTCTCTCTCTCTCTCTCTCTCTCTCTCTCTCTCTCCCTACCTCTCTTTCAGTATATTTCTCTCAGTCTCGTTTTATCTCTCTCCCTCTCTCCCTCTATTTCTCCCTCTTATTTCCATATCTTTTCATTCAAGGCGATAACTGCTTTTTTGGTTGATTTTTGGTCGGGTCCGGTCAGGATAGAAAAGGTACATTCCTATTTTCTCAAGCTGCCTTTGGTGTATTGCGCCAGCGTTTGACTAGGAATCTTAAGGTCCGGTGTTCGATGTTCTTCAAGAGCGAATTTTTTGCTCGCAACAAAATATCTTATTTTCCATTTTTCTTATCATTTATACCCAAATATGATAAGAAGCTCAAGCAAAACAAAGGAAGATGCTCAAACAAAATAAGAAGTGCTTAGAAAGTTTCACTCTAATTTGTTGTTTGTAGTTTGGCTGCTGGATTCAGCCTACTCGTTTTTCAGCCAAACACCTCGCAAAAAATTCCGCTAAACAGCGTAGCTTCGTCAAATAGTCAGATCTTTGTCATTACGGCATATTTTGGAAAACGGTTTTTCCAGGGTTATGCGCAATGAAAAAAAGACATAAAACCCTCCGACGAAACCGCACGGTATATCCTCAGCACTTCGCAATTCCAGTTTGAATTATTTAAATTAATTTAATTAATCGGATTAATTTCGGACCCAACAATGTTGGACGGTACTGTATTTGAATGCTGGAATTTGTAGTTGCGATGGAAAGGAAATGGCCTTCCCCCGGACGCGCTCTCTCTCGAGAACGCCGTCATTATGATGAGAGGAAAGCAAACGCCACTCATTATTGATCCGACTGGAAGAGTCGCCAGGTTTGCTTGTGAGAGAGGCATGCTCCCTTAGGAATGATAAACGGGTAATCGATTTCGACTTGATTGCAGTTTCATCGAACGACAACTGGAAAATTCAGTGCGACTTAAAGCAGCGCAACCGGATCTTGCCACGCAGGTCTTATTGAAGCTTACTCAAAGTTTATCGACTATTTGAAAATGTTGATTTTTCATATTTGGGAATATTGGCTCCTTCAGATCGAACTTGGCATCCGATTCGGCAAACGAGTGATCGTCGACGACGCAGCAGAAATTGATCCGATGCTCGTGCCGCTTCTCAGACGAGACGTCTCCAGCCAAGGACCGAGACAGGCATGACCATTCTTGGTCCCCATACGATTGCTACCGTATACTCGTCCCAATTCAAGGTCGTCCGATTCGCTGAGAAACAACTGGATTTGCACGAGCAATTCTGTCTGTTCGTCTGCACCAGGAACGAACACATTTTAGTCAGTTTAGAACGAGTCAAATAGATCGATGACATTGCAATCTGTTGAAGGTGCCTGCTCATCTCAAGCCACTTCTGGCCGAAATCAACTTCACGACAACGCAAAGTGGACTCACTGCTCAGGTTGGACTCTGCTGTGATTGTCTGCATCTCTCTCCTTTCACTTTCTCTCCTATTCTAGCTGCTGGGACTAGCGATGGAGCTAGAGAAACCCGAGCTAGAAGCTCGCTCTAATGAGCTGACTCGCCAGACTGAACTCTGTCGCCTCCAACTTGACGAGCTGGAACAAGTCTTGCTACAGGTTAATTCGATTATATGTATATTCCTGGTAGAATAAAGCTGTTGTTCCCTGGCTGAGACTGAATGGAACAGGAGCTGGCAGCATCCGAGGGCGACCTTCTGGAGAACGCGGCGCTGCTCGACTCACTGAACCGGTCCAAAGAGAATGCGGAGCGGATTGCCGGGTCACTCCAAGAGAACGAAGTGCTCAGGAAGCAGCTTGTCGAGGTCGTTAAATCTTTAAAAATCGTTACAATTTTTATGGGGCTAAATTAAATTACATATGTACATCTTCTAATGTTAGTCGAAATGGCAATGACTCCCAGGAACGGAACAGAACGGAACAGAACGGAACAGCTACGTCTCACTGGCTCGTCTCTCTTCTTCGCCTTCGCTCATATTCACCGCGTCAATCACATCTACAACTACAATGTCAACACAATCATCAAGATCTACAGGCGCATTCTCACTGAATGCAAGGTTAAGTCTCACTAAATATTGCACTTATAAAATGATTTATATTGAAAGAATATATTAGAGTGAGAACGAATAATATCCAGGACACTTCATCATCTCGGTTGCAAACACTCTTCCTCGCCGTTTTCACTCAGATCTCGCGTTCTCTCTTCAAAGCTGACCGTCTCATGTTCGCACTTCATTTCGTGCATGGAACGCAGGCCAAACTCTTCCTGCAAAATGTAAGGAACCATGCGAAATCGTTCTGTCACCTTTTATTCATTTTATTTCTTTTTCTAGCAATTACTCTTTGTTTTACCAGGAATGGGAACATTTCTGCGGCACTTTGGTTGCCTCTGGCGAGGCGTCTTCAGCCATCAACACAATTCCATGGATTGATGACGAGCAGAAGTCATCAGTCGCACGTCTTCAAGTAATCCAATCCGAGTCAAATACAATATTCGTTCAACTGGTCAAAATTACCAAGTTACATAAATAATTGAAATAACAAAATATTAAAACTATTTTGTGTGGAAACGATTTTCTTTAGCGTAACCTACCGGTGTTGTACAAAACACTGCAACTGGACGACCAAGGCACTTGGTCCGACTTCGCCCGCTCCACCGAGGCAGAAAACGCACTTCCACAGCAGATTGAGAGCAAGATCACTCCATTCCAGAAGGTCCCTCTTTCGTTTCTGTCTTCTTTTTCGTCTCTCAATTTTCTTTTTTCGTTTTCTCTCTCCATCGCTCTCTCTCTCTCTCCTTTCTTTCTTTTCCCTCTCCTTTCTTCTTCTTGAGGTTCTTCTAATCCAAGCTGTTCGCAGTGATCGTCTCTACTCAGCCATGCTTCAATTCGTTCTCCGTGCCATTGGTGAGTTGGTTGAATTGCAAGTAGTGGATGAGAATAATCAAGACGATTTGAGGTGTGGATTCGGTGAACCCGCTTCCCTTCGGCCTCCTTGACATTTACGCGGAGAGCAGTGCGGACGAGCCGATTCTGTTGCTCACCGTTTCTGGCGCCGATCCCTCTCAGGCATGCCTCTCAATCTCAATATATAGCGTAATATTAATTTTATAAAGTAAGTGAATAATATCTTTAGGCTGAATAAATTGTTAGATATCTAATGGCAGGAGCTGGAGGAAGCTGCTCGGCGAGGCCCTGTCAATGGCCGATTCGAGTCTATTTCAATCGGCCAGGGACAAGAACAGGTTCTGCCTTCTGCACAGTAGAAATTAATAAAGCTTCGTTATTAATTTGATATTCTTTTCCTTGTTTTCATTCCTCTTTAAAAAGAAAAAGAAAATAAATAAATGAATCAGAACGCCGTCGCTGTGCGGCCGAAAGTGGAGCGTGGCTTGCAATCAGCAACGTCCATCTCATGCTCTCCAGCCTTCCACTCATCCAGAAGGTTCTCTTTTCTCTCCAAGATAAATACTTGCTCTTCTTGTGTAGGAGTTGGCCCTAGTGACTCGTCACAGCGACTTCCGCTTCTGGTTGACTTGCGAGGCTGACGATCGCTTCCCCGCCATTCTGCTTCAGGAATCACTGAAAGTCACATTTGAAGCTCCTCCGGGCATTCGAAATAACATCATGAGGCATGTATTCCCCTTTTTTATTTAATAAATTACACTACAAAGCCGTTTCTGCGTCTACGTATATGTATGGACATACATATTTAGTTATGAGGGTGAATTCTATTCAGAGAAATCGTTGCTTTTCTCTCTCATTTTAAACCACTCATTATTTTATTCTCTTTTTTCTTGTAGAAGTTACGCGCAATTCGATGGCGGCGCCTCCTCGGACGTTCTCTCTTGCCAGGGTGTCTTTGTCTCGGTTTGGCTGCATGCATTGTTGCAAGAGAGGCGCACTTTCATTCCACAGGTTAAATAAATAATATATATTTTAATGATTCTCAGAATTTGATATTAAAACAAAAATATGATCGTTAAGGCCTGGACTAAGTTCTACGATTTCACGAGTGCGGACATTAGAATGGCAAAAGCTGTTGTGGAGGAGCTCACAAGAGCAAGTGGTCTGCGCTTTTTGATCTTGACATTCTATTTATTTATTTGGACACTTTAATATCACCGTTGTTTACTGAAAAGGAGTGCAGATGCGATTGCAGCACCCGACTGGTCGTTCATCCAAGGCCTCTACGAGTTCGTCATCTACGGCGCGCGTATTGAGAACTCCTTCGATCTGGCCGTGCTCAAGGCCTATCTCAGACGGTTTGCTTAGACCACCACTTCATGCACAACACTGTGGGGTTTTATATATTGCGTACAATTTGTCCAGACTGTTCAACTCGAGCAAGATCACCGGACGAGCTGGGCAGCAAGTTGCAAGAGACGTTGAGATCATTGCCTCTCCACGGGTCGAGGTATTCGGAAAAAAATGTTAAATTTTACTTGAAATTAAGCTAATTTCTAATATAAAATGACGCTGTATTGTGCAGGATTTCGCTGCGTACGCGGAGAAGGCGCTGCCTGCAGAGGACTCGCCCGCCCTCTTCGGCCTACCAGCCAACATTCGCTTTGCCTGGCAACTCACGGAAGCTGCCGCTACTCTAGCACTCCTTAGACTTGCTGGTCTCACTTCTTTACATATGTATCTGTACTATTCCAAATGGGAGAAAAGATAAAAGAGAGAAGGAGAAAGAGAGAGAGAAAGAGGGATTTGCTTCAAAGGAGCTGCAACGGCAATGACGGAGACAAATAAGCATGAAAAGTGGACGACTGCCGGCAATGCAGTTCTCGCTCATTGGAAGCGTCTCCTCACTGTCAGTCTAATTTCACACAATTAGGTTTGAGAGGGATGTAATTCCCCTGCCCTTCAGGGTTCCGACTTCCATACTCGTCCCCGCACGTCTGCTCCAGTTCGCTCTGGAGATCCGGTCACGCAGCTACTCGCACTGGAACTGGAACATGCCGTTACCATTGTGAGTCTCTCTTTCTATCTTTATCTCGATCTCCCGCTGTAAGCTCTTTTCTCTCTCTTTCCCTTTCTTTCCCTCGTTGCTCAGAATTGGTCATCAAAATACCACTTTTCTTCTGTTAATTCATCTAAACCTGCAGGTGCAAGAGTTGCACAGAAGTCTGACCTCACTGAGTCGAGTTCTGCGTGGAGTCGTGAGTGCGGATGCCAAGACTGAAGAAGTCGCCGGCAGCATCCTTCTGCATCAGGTCGAGCAGCCGCGCTATTGAAACAACGTTTTTAATGCATCATCAAAATGACCACCAACGAATTTGTTGAATGTGTATTTAGACGCCGGAGAAATGGCAGAACGTTTGGCTGGGACCGGACGACCCGGTGGAGTATCTCTCGGCTGTCGTTTACAGAGCCAAGTGCACGCAGGTCTGTGCTCTGACCCCCATCTTATTGAATAGCCTTGCTAGTTCAGGACATGTGGAAGGCGGCGGAAGCGGGCGAGCTGCTGACTCGGCCGGTGAGTCTCGCGAAACTCTTCCGCCCTGCCACAATCCTCACCGCCATGCGACAGCTTACTGCTCGGTTCGTTCTATTTATGTTGCTTATTTCATCCACTTTAAAAGAGAATCAAATCATTCATGAAAATAATTAACTTTTTTGTATAAATTACTCATAAAAGTGCAGATATACAAATACAGAATATGTGTAGGAAGTTACGCGTGGAGCTGGACGAGCTGGCCCTTCGCTCTGCCTGGGAGCCGGGCAGAATTCCCTCTTCTTCTCCTTCCATCACTGTCTCGGGACTCCTCGTGCAGGTGTCGCCTCTATTTTATTTACAATTTCTTTAATTAATGTTTTAAATCCGCAATATTCTAAGGCGAATTCCTTGGACAGGGCGCTCTCTTCGAAGGCGGCTCGGCTGCTTCTCTGAAGCCCTCGCAAGCATCGTCTCCGCCCGTCTCCACGGCGCCCCCTTTCATCCTCGCATGGACTCCCCTAGTACGTTGTCCCCATGAAGAGTAGATGAACATGTGCAATGATGCAGAGGGAAGCAGCGGCGTACTCCTCGGCCGAGTCCGTCTCCGTTCCTCTCTACACCAGCGCCAGACGAGTCGAGTTGATTGCAACGGTGCAAATGCCTTGCGCCCGAGATGAAGTCGACTCCTTCCAAATCGCTTCCGTCGTGCTCTTTCTTAAGTGATTGTCACGACGCTTTATTGTCAATACATTCATATGCATGTCTTTAATCAATTGAACGGTTGATTCAAAGTGTGATGAATACTGTAGCTCCGGAATATATACATATTTATATTATATATCATATCACATATGTAATTGAACATACATATAGTTTACGGACCGTTGTACTATGTAGATAATTTAATTAGCAGTTAATATTTTCCATGCAAATAAATCGCATAATTGAATTCGGTTGACCCTTAGATAAGTCTCTTAGATATATTTACATGCAAAATATGAGATCAGTTGTCATCCATTGCTCACTTACATTATTTGCATAATATGTCATGGAGACACTTCTCTCTCTCTCTCTCTCTCTTTCTCTCTCTCTTTCCTTCTCTCCCCCTCTCTCTCTTTCTCTCTCTCTCTCTGTCTGTCTTTCTCTCTCTCTTTCTTTCTCTCTCTCTCTCCCAAAAATGCCTTTTGATGCCATTGCGATGAAAATATCTCTCGGCACGACAGTTATTGCCACTATTTTATCTCTTTCAATGCTTTAACATCGATGGGCGAAGAAGAAAGGAGTCTTTCCATCTGGCACGGAGATGCGTAGCACATCAATACATGCAGGAATTGCCAGTGGAGTTATTGAACTAACAAAGGCATCATTTATCATGCAAGCTTTAGTTCGCTCACGCACTTCTCTGAGCAAAGATATCCTCCACCGCCGCCGCCGCGAGGAGCCGTTGGATAGCTGCCTCCGCCGGACGGCGCCGAGCCGTATCCGCCGCCGCTGCCATACGAGACGGGACCCTGTGCAGATGCTGGCGGCGGAGGAGGAGGAGGAGGAGGTGGGGGAGGAAGAGGAGGTGAAGCCGCTGCGCCGCCTCCTGAGTATCCTCGGGAACTTCCACCACAATTATTTGCAAACATATGTATGTAGTACATACATATATACATACATATGTATGTACATACATATGTATGATTAATATGCACGAACATTTATGTAGCTATAACGGAATTTCAAGCTGACCAGACGGGCTGCTCCGTGGCGGGCACGGGCAGTACTCGCCGTTTCCTCCGGGAGAGCCAGCTTCACCGGCCGGGCCCGCCTCTCCTGGTTCTCCGGGCATTCCGTCGTTGCTGGGTGCCCCAGGAGGTCCCGGCGGTCCGGGTGGTCCTGGCTGAGGATAACATCCACCAGAGCCGTCGGGACCCGGTGGTCCGGCAGGCCCAGCGGGTCCGGCCGGATCGGGCGACAACTTCATTCGCATTCCTCCAGCACCAGGACATCCCGGCTTGCCTGGATTACCTGGGCCGCCATCGGGTCCTGGGCTTCCGGGTGAGCCAGGTGGACCGGGTTGAGGATAGCCACCTCCAGCCATGCCTATTTCTCCTGGTTTTCCATCGGGTCCTGGGCCTCCTGGCGGCCCGTCTGGGGCCACGAGGTCCAGGAGGACCTGGCGGACATTTTTGACACTCCTGAGTCATGGGATAAGCCATCGCCATGCCGGCCATCCCTGCTTGTCCAGGACTGCCAGGCATTCCGGGCACTCAAAGGAGAAAAAAATTGGTGCAAGCGAAAGATTCAAATTTTGAAGTATTTGCATGAAACATTTCTTAAATAAATTGATATTGATAGAATAAAGGAATGCTGACTTCCAGCTTCTCCCGGCTGCCCGGATGGTCCGGGAGGGCCGGGGGGACAGGGGATGGCAGCTGCTCCAGTGCCGTAGCCACCTCCTCCGCCTCCTCCTGCTCCCGCGTATTGTCTCCGCACTCGCGCCACAACGAAGTCGCTGTCATCGGACATGCTTTTCCATGTGGCATCGGCCAGTTTCTCAAAATTATTCTTATTACTTATTTCTTGAATTTTGTATACTTACACTAAGTTTTTCCCAAACGGCCGAAATTTTTCAACTATGAAATCATGGATGTCGTTCATGGTGGTTACTTGGAGGTCGTTGACATCCCGGACGATCGAGATGAGAGAGAGACTCGTGAGGACGAGCAAGAAGGAAGTGGACCAGGCGAGGAGGCAGAAATGGCCGGAGGGCCGAGCCACTCTAGCAGGGGAAGACATCGAAGGAGTTCTGCTCTTCCTCAGGCAAACACTCGCTTTTTATAGGTTCTTATTCATGGACAACAAGTAGTAGTACCTTTAGTGTGAGAAGGCATTTTACTTAGGCACTTTGAGTGAGAGTGGAGAGAGTCAGAGGGCAGAGAGGGAGTAGAGAGTGAGAGTGGAGAGAGTCAGAGAGCAGAGAAGGAGTTGAGAGTGAGAGTGAGGGAGAGGGAAGACAAACATCGAGATACGCGTGATGAGTCCGGTCAGGCGTAGAGTACTCACCCTGGGGTGCATGACGTGCTCAGAGCATTTGAAAACAAGTTTGGAGCAGAGTCGCCAATGTGATTAATTAACTCGGTAAAGCATATGTCAGTGGCTGTTCTTCATTTCAAGCTTGTGTTATTCTTCCCGACTTATGTATGAACTCTGTCTACAGCCGGCTAGTTTTGGTAGTGTGAGAGAGAGAGAGAGTAAAAGCGGGCAAGGGACAGAGAGAGAGAGAGAGAGGGAGGGAGAGAGAGAGAGAGAAAGTGTGAGAGCGAGAGAGTAAGAAGTTGGTAGCGTGAGAGAGATAGATATTTTTAAGAATGAGGTTTTCTTGTCTAGCAAATGTTAGAAAAATGTCTCTTCAACCGAAAAGCAATCGGCTTGTTTAGATAGTGCAGTGTCCCTTCACGTATCTCCTATGACATATTTGATTCTAATAACAGAATGCTAAATTTTGAATCTGGGTTATTTTTCTCATAATACTCAAGAAATTTAACGGTGAAATCAGTTATTATTGTCGAAAGGTGTGCTTCGTTCTCTGCGGATAAAAACGGAGAACAGGTAGTTAATGCCGACTTCTCATTGACATTTATGTACTGCAATCATCGGCCAATCTAGGAAGCGCTACGTACGATCTTTGGACCCCTTACAATGGTAACTTCGAATGCTCACTCGCTTTAGCACTATGTGTAAATCAATGCGGCTCGTTCGTGCTCCCCATTCAGGTCCCTTCCCATCATCAGATAAATGATCATACAATACCACTGGCATGACATCGAATTTCTGCAGCCTCGAGTCTCTTCATTGATCATGCAAATATGTTGTGTAAAAGCTACTGTTCAACTTTTCCTTGTACAGATGTATAATTCATATGTATATACATTCATATGTACATATGTATGTACGTACATACATACACATGTATGCATATGTACGAATACGCACTCAAGAATGGACACACTCGCGAACAGTGACAAATTCTTGTCCTCATAGTAATCCATCCCAGATGATGATACCATTGCTCATCCAATATCTTCTTCTCCTTATTGTTAGCTAAAATGTTTTTATCCCTTCGTGTACTTTTTATGCGGTGCATCACATAACGTCCGCTCACCTTTGATACAAATTTATTTGGCAAGCCAAATGAATGCCTGGTAGGGAAATGCACGTGAGGAACTCGTTAATAGCGAGACAGAGAAGGTGGGAGAACGAGAGAGCGGTGGAAAGGAACAGAGAGAGAGAGAGATGGAGAGAAAGCAAAAAGTTGCAAAGCGAACGTTATATAATACCAGTGAAATAGCGTAGCCTCTTCCCCTAGTCCAAATCCCTCTTCCGGATATTCACTCTGCCAAAGTCTCCGTGATAGACATCGGCTCTGCAAACAGTTGATTCAATATGATCAGAAATTGTTTTATGAATGAACTTTAATTTTTTTGAGATAGCATTCAATGATATTTCAATGTTGTAATTCGCAGGCTGTATTTCTATTCTTAGCATTTTCTCGTTTCTTGTATGACATCATCGTGCAGTTTAATAGCGAAAAGAAGACTTTTAACGACTACATCGAAAGCGGTCTCCCACTCGCAGTCACACTAATCACATTCTTCTCAAGGTCTGCTGTCGGTTTGGAATACCCAAACAGGATTACCCTCTCTTTCGATAAGTGAACTGTTCGAACTCCTAAGCCTCCCTTCTGTCCCTTTCCGTCTGAACCTGTTGCGCATGAGGGTGGGAATGGCATGGATGGTGAGTCCCTCGATGGTGTTGACAGAAGGAGACCGCTCCCTGACCTCGGCCGCCTCCTCCTCCTCTTCTCCCTCCCCTCCTTTCTCCGTTTCGGAAATCGAGCGCAACCGTCCGGACACCGATGGCAGCTCCTCAAATTTTTTTAAAAAATAGAATGCAGAATAGAGTCACTGATATGATAGAAAAAGAGGAGTGTGCAAAAGAATGAGAGCGGCAGAGAGAAAGAGAGAGAGAGGGAGAGAGAGAAAGAAAGAAAGAGAGAGAGAGAAAGAAAGAGAGAGACGACTACCTTCTGCTGCACTTGTGGCTGTTCCTGGCCGGCCCTCCTGCCAATGGTTGCCTCCGCTAGTGCAATGATGCCAAAGGCACCATTCTCAATGGCAATGTACGCGCAGCGGTTCACGATGCGCATCACGGGCAAGCCGAAGAAACAGATCGCGATCACCACTGGGGACGACTGCAGATGGAGAGAATTCAGAGAGAGAGAGAGAGGGAGAGAGAGAGAGAGAGATGTAAAGAACGAGAGAGAGAGAGAGAGAGAGAGAGAGAGAGAGAGAGAGAGTGGAGATAGAGATGGGATGAATTGAGAAAGAAAGTGGTCATTTAATTCATAATAAATATATGAATGGTAAATCGATCGCAAGAGTTGGTGAGAACTGATTGTGAGATTTATTGGATATTCGAGACAGTTGGATGAGAAATGGGGAAAGAAGTAGAATGTGACTCTAAGAGGGACATATAGGGAGAAAGAAAGAGGTAGGTTACAAAAGAAGGAAAAGAGGGGAAAAAGAGTGAGATAAGAGGAATGCATACGCAACATTAGGGTACGCATTCAGAGATTCCCATTACAATTAGAGCGAGAACTCAAAGCCCGGGAATTGATATAAAAAGAACGTAACCGGTGCGTTCTGCGGCATGTAATCGCCCAGGCCAATGGTGCCGAGAGACATGAACATGAAGTAGAAAGAGTTGAAGAGGGAGATGGGATTCGGCCCCCAGCACGCGTCGTAGCCAGTCACCAGAGCAGCCGAGATCAGGATGTACACGAAACACAGCAACGCGCACACCTTATTGTTAGTATACTAGCTATTCCTTTTCTTTCCTTTTTTGCGGCACACTTCGGCCATTTTCACACTGAAAAGACAAAACAGCATCTATGTATGTACACATGCAGATACATATGTATGTATTTAAATATGTACATATCTTTACGTACAATTCCACTATTGTTTTCGAAAAAAGAACCTTGATTGGCAGTGAGATGACATCAGAATCTTTGACGTCGTAGCCCCGCGCTTCTCTTTAGAAAAGAAGAGAGCAACATGTTAAGAGGGAATGAGAAATGGATGGAAGAAGAGAAAGAATGAATAGAAGAGCGAGCCTTGCCTGTACATGAAGACTGCCCGTGCATATGCCTTCGTCACGTACACTAGCACCCATTGGCCGATGGCGCGAGTGATTACGATAGTCAAGGGTACGGTAATCAAGGCGTACACCAGGGTCAGGAAACGGGTCAGATTGTAAGAAGGTGACATGGTGCCTCAAGCTGCATGTATTATTCACTCGTGATTGTGAAGTATGTACATAAGTATTCGGAGTGTTCAGTCAAGCATCTTCAACAAATAAAAAGTCTACCCCAGCCAATGGAGCCGAAGATCATTCCGGCATAGAAAATGGCGTTGCCATAAGTCCACATGAGATTGTCTTCGCTCTCTAACTTGTGAAACGTGCTCTGGTAGTATTTGCCCTCCAGCTTTAGCAGCGATATATACGCATTCTAAAGAACAACCAAAAATGAAAACATAAATAAATGAGTGTTAAAAAAAAGCTTTGCATATCACCGCTATTCTCATGTCATGCTATTACTTACTGCATGTCTGTCGAATGCTCTTGAGAGTATTCTCTACCTTGAAATGTGTCTCCAACTCTGGATCGCCAGTCTCGGATCGATTCCGAAGATCATCGGCAAGCTCGTTGATCTTCTTCGTGATCATCTCCAGATTACTCGCTTGCATCTGCAACGTCTATATCGATAGAAACAATAGAAATAAAATGAAATAATAAATAAGATTGGAACCGGAAAATATTAGTAGATATTCAGAAGGGGAAATATTAGTAACCTCAATCTCATAGTCCTTCTCAAAATAGTAGAAAATGTAGCCGCCCGCAGCTGAATAGAAAAGACCGATTCCTCTGAAAAAGTAAGCATTTGTTAGTATTCGAATGTCCTTCTCACTTTGTTTGCAATAAGACAGAAAGAAAAGGTGCTTATGATGAAGAAAAGCAGGCAGAAAAGTAAAGATTAAATCGGTGGCAGAAAGCATAGCTAACATCAAAATAAGATGACGAATGGTCGTGCGGTATCGTTTCATCATGAGGTAGACGTTTAGGTCGGAGACTTAATAAAAACTACTGTTTATTTTGTTGAATTCTAATCCTTATGTAAAAAGAAGTGCTTTCAGAGGATGAAAAAGAGTATCGAGTGGCTGAACTTACTGAGCGGCTCCTTGTTAGGTCTCGGACCTGGAAGATTATTGCCAGGCTTCTTCAGCTGTGCGATCTGCGGTATTTTACACATATTGACACATGTTCACATATATATATATATCTATATACATATGTACGCGTGTACATAAGCACTATCTTATATTAGACTTCATTTAATAAAATGAGAGAATGAAATGAGTCAAATGATTGGTAGAGTAAGTCTCTTAACCTCATGTGCGTATTGCCTGACGTGTGGGTGTGGATTCATGTAGGTGTCTCCAGCATGCGGGAACTTCGGAAAGATTGGCTGAATTCAAGAATATTGAACCGTCATTAATTCAGCAAGCTATAAGCTAGAAAGAAGACTGAATAGTCTGACTTGCTTGACAGCCTCTCCATTCGCATTTGTCTTCTCTTCTTCTAAACACGCAGCCTCCACTCTCGGTTCTCGTCGCTGTCAAGTTAACATAACAGTCAAATAACAATAATCATACACCCATAGTTTTCATCACACTTCGTAATAGAACTTCAGAAATAGAATCAGCCAGACAGAGGAAGTAACTATAAGGATGAAAGCAGAATGTGCTTACCTTCCCTGAAGCGTCTTCCGTCTTCTTTTCGCCAGTCATGAATAAAGATTGCTGCTACTCTGCCTGCAAGAGCATGAGCTAACAATAAAATATACAAATAGAGAGTAAGATGTAATGATTGGACCGGACCATTTACTGCCAACCACTTGTGACTAAGAGTCTCTCACTTTCTCTCCCTCTCCCTCTTCTTTCACTGCTTCTCTCTCTTTCTCTCTCTCTCTCTCTCTCTCTCTCTCTCTCTCTCTCTTTCTTTTCTCAACCATTTTATTTCTACCCATAAAGAACGATTCAAATTATTTTTTAGCCCCATATAAATGGTACATCCATTTTTATTGAGTGCGCATTTAATTGAGAAGAAATAGCAGAAGAAATGAAGAGGCAGACAGTGTAAGAAATTCTGCAATCATTCAGATCCGCTCAATCGACAATGATCATACGCAGTTGGTCTTTGCGGCCAAGTCGTCTATGCTCAGTCTACGTATTTTATTCAGACTCTCTCTCTCTCTCACTCTTTCTCTAACACTCACACACGTATAAACTCCCTTTATCTCTCTATCTCTCGCACTCTCTCTCTCTCTTTCTCTCTCTCTCTCCCTCTCTCTCTCAGAATTCCTCTTTCTCCTCGCTGTCCCTAAATGTCACACTCTTTTTCACTCCCGATCTATTCAGAACTTAACAGTCGTCTTTCTTCGCCGCTCTCTCTAAACGGAACTCGTTGTCATAAATCTCTGACATCTCACATGCAATCTCATGCCGTTTCTCTTTAATATGATGTTTCTCTCTCTCCTCTTCCTCTTCTCTATGTGTTTGTTTCCCTCTCTCTCCTTCTCTCAAACTTTTGTTTTCACTCAGCAACCAACTTTCTATCTGCTTCTCTCGTTCAAATGAGGACATAAAAAATATATTACGGAGCAGCAGAAGACATCAGTTTCCTTCTTCTGCCCCGAGTGACGAGTTGCACAGAGAAACGATTGAGAACCCAAACCAAGACGAAAGATTCTCTCTCAATCTTTCATCGCCTAATTTCTACTCTTGAACATCTCATCACCTATTTATGAACTTGCTTGCCTTGCTCAACCCTTCGTTATATGAGCTTTTGATGCCGATTTCCTTTCCTCTTTGATCTGATAGTGCAACAGATCCAGTTAATGTGCCCGCTAATCTAATATCGTGCATGGAGAGACATAAACGGAACAGTTTATTTCGGAAGGAGAAGAGGGCGCCGAGAAGAAGAATGGAGAACGGGGAGAAGTAGACAGGAAAGGGCCCTTCATGGTTACGGGAAGAGGTTGAGGGAAGAGGTGGAGCGAGCCGTGGGGACGAGAGAAGAGTCAGAGATGGACGAGGACGTGCGGATGGAAGTGGCCGAGGTCCCGCGGCACATCTCTGCCAGATTCTTCCTCAGCGCCTCCAGCATCTCGATCGGATCCTCTGGCTTGCTTAAGTAGTCTCAATTGTATTTGCAAATGAATTGCATTAAAACACACTTGTTTTCTAGAACAGCTAAATTTGATAGAAAATAAAGATGAATTTTGAAGAGAGTGCGGAAATGAAGTGTTCTCAGCTAGCCTCTTTGCAGACTTGCTGCCCATGCCCGTGAGCGAGGGAAGAGACGCAGCAGACGACGTGCCGTCGATTGGATTGCACGTCACACTACCAATTTAAAGATTGTTCAAACTGTATGCATTATATAAACTACAAATTCAGACATTTTAAAATAGTTTCAAAAACTGCTAATTGGACATTTCAGTATCTTTATTAGATACGTAAATACTATTGCTTTTTTAAATCTGTTTAATTTGTTAAATCTAGTCTATAAAATAGCGAGTGCGCCTGCAGAGCTGCGGGCTGTTGGAGCGAGGAGTTCCAGCGAAGGGGATGATGGGATGCAGGAGATCGGAGGAGCGCGCAGGAGAGGCCGGCGCAGTGCTGTACTCCGAGAGACTGGAGTGCGAGGACTGCGCGAGAGAAGAGAAAGACGGCAGAGAAGAGAGAGACGGCAGAGAAGAGAGAGACGTGCGAGACGCGAGAGACAGCAGAGACGAACCAGACGAACAGGACGACGGAGTCGGACAGTCCGCCATGCGAGTCAGCAGATGGGCTGCCCTGCAAGGAGATCAGGGGAAGGACAGAACAGCAGATGAGACAGACCCACATTTTTCAACAAGAAAATTTCCTCTCAATTTTTCCTGCCATTTTTCTATTTGTAAATAACAAGGCAGCTTGTTGCATTTCCGGCAATTCGATAGATAGGAAGAAGAATAGTCGATTGAAGCTCCGTACCGCTTGGCCTCGATGAGATATGCTTCCTCCCACGCGTCGCGCACCAGATTCAGGCGGATGTGCAGCTGGAAAAGCCGATATTAAATTTAATAATTTAATTAGCTATCTTCAATCAATAACGGAACCTTAAAAATAACCCTTTTTCCCGAAAAAAAAACAGACATTGTGGAATTCGTCCTTGGCATGATTGGTGAGTGCCGTGATACGACGCTGCAGCGTCTGAGGGAGAGAGGAGACGGCAGCGCTCTCCCTGAACATCGTTCAGTTAGTCCAGACATCTGCTTACTTTCTGGGTGGACAAATAAGCCCTCCGATACATATCATTTTTACTAGCTGCTCCCTTTGTACGCGGTGTTCTTCCTGCTTTAATTGACAATAACTGACTGAAGCTTCAGTGCCAGGTGCTCAGCCATGGCAGTGGCATCGCCCACCACTTCGAAGCAGTTCGCCTGCTTCTGCAAGGATTCCAACTCATCTTATTAATCTCGTTCTGATATCCACGAGTTCAGCATGATGGTCGATATTGAATTCTTGATAGAGATCCTAACAGCTTGGAGTGGCGACTTGGTAGATGGAGTGCTGTCTCCTCCTTCAGGTCTCTTGCTCCGTCTCAGCTTCTTCTTCTCGCTCGCTCGACTTCCCTCGCTTTTGTCGGAAGAGTAGTCGGAGTCAAACAGTTTCACTGAAGGATTAGAACTATGCCAAATATGATGATAAGCAAGAGAAGCAAAGAAATCACCAACCCTTCATGACGTTATCGACGATGGATGAGAGTCGACTGGATGCAGGAGGAAAGTGAGACAGGAATGGTGTTCATTCTCACTTTCCTTCTTTTATATCGTTTTAGCACGCAAATTTAGTTTCATAAAGAATTATCTGGAAATGTTCTAAAAGTATAGACTTATTTCACAACTGCACTCCCGCAAGTAAACATTTCACGTCAAAAGTCCCGTTTTTGAATTCTACCCAATTTCGTGAGCTCCATGAGTTCCATTCTTCGTACATTTGTGCATCACATAGAAATTGCTTGTTCATAATTTTTTTTATCGTAATCCGAAATGACTGTACAGAATATGATTTAAATAAATTACCCGTCCGTGGGCCAAGAAAGCACGATACCTCTCTTGTATAATATGATGAGTGGTCACATTTATATCTCAAATACGTAATAATAAAAGTATAGGACAAATTCTAGCATGCAATATAGAATAAGACTAACATGAAGTACAAAACACACGTGTTATTCTCATCTGAGTGGGGCGGTGTGGTGGAGAGGGTGGATGGAGAGACTCTTCGGGTGATCTCCCTCGTGTTCTCTTTGGATGTGCTGTACCAGCTGCCTCACTCCAGCAAAGTGTCCACTGCACAGCTTGCACACCATGTCGTCCGAACTGCAATTTAACATATCTCGGAGATTCGCTATTTATCGTAGGGAAAAGGAAAAGTGCGCATTTTGCTGGCCCTTATAACAAAGTGAAAGTTGAAACTGAGTAATGCGTAAAGAGAAAAAGAAACACGGACTTCTTTTGCGGAAGTACAAAAGATGCAGCGGTTCGGGCGTCTCGTCTGGCGAGGGGAGCAAGGAGCTGGAAAGGAATCTGGATAGATTCTCTCTTTTCTCCTCATCTTCATTCACCACTTTCTTGCTTCTTCTCTCTTTCCTCAACCTGAGCTGTCTCGTGATCCTCGCTTGCATGGTGAGCAGCTGCTTCTTCTGCAGTGTTGAAAGGGACATCGCAGACAGAACAAACTCCGGCCTCGTCCCTCTCCACGTGGAGGGGAGCGAAGGCTGAAGCCCGCAGCCTTGCCAACTGGTTAGACGCGTCCAGAGAAGAACGCGTCGCACGCACGTGCATCCGTCTGGAATACATTCTTCATTACATCCATAACCATAAGACCTATTCCTTCTGCAAAAGAACTATAAAACAAGCATGTAATAATCATGAATGAATGCGGCAGCCGAGTATCACAAATCCCTGACCCGCTAGAAGAGATAGCGGTGAGTGTAGGTTGCGGATGCATGGCAAGGACTCGGCCACCCTCCAATCTTGTCAACAGAACGCCATTTTCCGAATCAAGAGATTCCAGGAGCTGCTCTGGAACGGCGAATGAGAGCGGATTCGTTGAGGTGCCTAAATATTAATCGTAATGTTTTTCTCCATTATTACCAAGCATGACACTGGTAAAATATAGTTTTGATAATATTTAAAGATGATTTTCGGACATTTGTATTTATGTCAAACGTGCCTGCAGAGTTCGCTGCTTGCTGTGGCTGCCGAGTGGGAAGCAGTGGAGGAAGAGCGCTGAGGGAGCTTGGCATGCGCGAGCTCAGCTCCACACTCAGGCCACCCTCGTATGGCACTGCCGCTACGTGAACAAAGCGAGGGGGCTCAGAAGGCGCTTCTCTTGCCGCTTCACTCGCGGAAGAGGATGCGACACCACTCGAAGGAGATTGCTGCTTGATTGGAGGGGCTGGCAGAGCTGCTTGGGCAAAGGCTGAGCCTGCTGACACCGCCAGAGGGGCACGGTGGGCTGGACGAGAGATGCGCGTCAACGTAGAGAGGGCGCCTGGAGAGAAGAGAAAGAGAGGATAAAAATAGTACGCAGTTACAGTAATCCAGAGAGAGAACGGTACCAGGCACAGCAGAGAGAAAGCCACCACCACAGCGAGAGAGTGCGGCTGCGGAGGCCACCAGTTGAGAGTGCTGCTGTGCCTCGTGAACATCTCGCTCTTCTTGGTTACTGAAAAGAGAGAGAGAGAGAGAGAGAGAGAGAGAGAGAGAGAGAGAGAGAGAGAGCCGTGAACGAAAGAAAGGGAACGAACGTGAATGTGAGAGGGCAGAAGTTGCAGGCAGCAGAATGAGAGATCATGTGAACGCGGAGAGAGTTGCGAGAGAAGAAGGACTTGCGACAGATGGAGCAAGAGACCAACTCAGACTGAGACTCGTCAAGAGAACGATGCACCTGCAAGTATGAGCTGGGATTTGATGGGGAAAGCTTTACGGGTTACCAGGCGACGTCAGTTAATAATTGATAATTAGAACTTTTCACATTCACTCGACAAGTTAAGCATCTTATTATCGCATTCCTCAAAATATTAGCCAGTCTTTTTACTTATAGTCGTGCAAGGCCTACAAAAATTAGTATTTTGATTATAAAAAATTCGCCTTTGCGGGAAATGAGCTCGAAGACTGCTTGCTGCTCTCGTTGGCGAAACCCACTGGCGTTTTTTGCTAGCAATCATTAAATACCCCACTCATTTATCACGGGAACGGAACAGCACCTTTTCATGTCGACGAAGCGTTGAAAGCACTCGAAATTGATCTCCGCAAGCTGCGCATTTATACGGCTTAATCCCTGCAAATTCATCCTCACCATTTTTCATAACTTCAAAAAACTACACAACCTACTGAGCATCCATTCACTGCGGTACCAAAAACGATCATAACGGTTACGTTAAAGGGACAAGCTGACCGTCGTGAATTCGCATGTGGCGTACCACGTCCATCCGCTTCTGGAAGGACTTCTGGCAGACACCGCACGAGTGATTTCGCTTTTGTGGTGGGCGGAATGCTCTGGAAGATAGGTTAAAGGTCCTGCTTACGTACAGTTGTTACTTAAGCTCTTTTTATTTCAGGTACGTTGTGGCTGACCTCATTGGCGACTCCGATCGAATTCCGTGGTTCGCGAGGTGAACTGCAAACACTCCGCCAACCACAATCGAAGCACAGACTGGGCATTCCTTCAAAATAATCATTGCAGATAGAAAAAAATTACAGGGAAATACAGTCTTTAGTAAACGTAAGAAATCGATTGTTAACCTCTTCAACTTCGTTGTGGAAATGATCGGTCCTGGAGAGGGAGGAGTAGTGACGGAGCAGCTGCTCGAGACTGCTGAAAGTGTGGAGACAAGCACAGCAGACCAGCGAATCGGGAGGAACCATCAAGAAGCCATTGCGACCATCTAAATCATATCTTGTGCACTCTCCAGAAAGAAACATCTGCACGATGTATAAGTGAAAGTGCTGACTATTATCCCTGGATTCGAAGAGCTGTTCCGCGAGATCGCATCCCGTCACCATATCCAAGTCCACATCTAAGCCCTGCTCTTCCTCTGCTTCAATAATCACAGCAGATGGATCAACAGGTTCCAATGCAGTAGTTCGCACATCGCCTGCCATTAACTAGAGATTTCCATTAGCAAAATGTAATTTTTTTGCAAAGAAAAAAATATATACTACAACTGATGCCTTACGAAAGGCAAATGACCAAACCTGGTAAGCTAATCCATCTATCCTGACCGGGAAGAGCACGAATGGGCGGAGAAGAGCTCGCATTTGGCAGTATGGATGTCGGATGCTAGAAAATGCACTAGTACTATTTGGAATGCATTTGCTACCCATCTCCAAAACATTGTGCATCATACCAAGTCGTTCTTCACTTGCAAATCCGCTTCAGCTAGAAGTTGAAGGTTAATCGAACTCTTTGACTTGACGTGCGCAGTTTCGGCGTGCCTCAGCATATTGAACTTCTGAAACAACAAAGTCAGAATATGTCTGTAACAAAAAGGATGCCCCAACAAACCGTCTTAAATTCCATTTTGCAAATTTTACATTCCAGACGCTTTGACTTTGAAGATGTGCTCGGGTGATTCTTCTTCACGTGACTCTTTAGACCGCTTTCATGAGAAAAACTAAAGAGTAGTCATCATAAAAACGGTCCCAGCATTACCAAGCGCATGAGTTTCATGATGAAGGAGCAGGAAAGGGACTGACGTTTTCAGACACTTCTCGCAAGTGAATTTCCGATCTCTCGTGTGGACGACTTTGTGTCTTTCTAGCTCTTTCGGGCGCTGGAAGCTCTTCTCACAAACATCACATTTATGCTTCCGGGTTGCAATCGCTATTTTCAACGCTTCATTCTGAAATAAGTCAGTTTATATGTTGAAAAGACTTTTGGTCGTAAAAAAAACTGTACATATTAGCCCAATAGCTCACAGGACCGTGGGTGAATAATTCGCATCGTATCCATATTAATATCACAGAAAGAAGATCCACACTATACCTTTCGCACTTTCTGCTTCTCCTTAGTCGTGATGATCTGCTCGTAAGAATGTTTTAGCTTATGCGCCTCAAGTTCGAGAGGGGAAAAGATGTCTCCACATTTGGCACAAATCAGAGCCTCCGTCATTCCATTCTCCTTGGCTTCGTGCGTTTGTCGAAGGTGCAGGCGATATTGAGACTGAAATCAATTAAACTCTTGAAGGTACCAACACGAAGGATACAATTTCAAAGTGACCAACTTCGAATTCAAACAGAAGATTACAGTTGTCGCAGCTGAAATCATCTATAATCTCGTGTTGCAAAACATGACCACGAAGAGCACAGAACCGCGAAAACTTCTTTCGGCACAAAGGGCAGCTCTTTACTTCATTTTCAGAATGATAATGTTTTTCAACATTATGCACCGTAAAGTTGACCTCCTCGTTGAATGATTTTCCGCACTCTTGACACCTAAAGCGACATTGATCCGCATTCTTTGTAAGCAATGTCCGTAATCGATATCAAGAAGTGAAATCAATTCACAGGAAAGATAACGAACACATGCGCCTTTTGCAACTTGCATGTCGCTAGATGCTCTTGTGGATTACGAATTGAAATAAGTAGATCGCAAACAGAGCATCGAGCCTAAAAAGAACACTCAACCAATAAGAAACAGAAAAGAAGCAAGTTAACGGGCCTCGGCGTCATTTGCAATGTTTCTTCTACTGGTCGAAGGAACACACTCGACGGCAGAAGAAGACGAAGCAACAGGCTCCACTTGTGTTTCGTTCATGGATCCAATTTTGCATGCTGAATAAAACAAAACAAATAAGGATAATCGTGATCTTATAAGGTTAACTAACTAGTTAACTAAAGACGAAAAAACTAAAGTAAAAGCAGTTCTAAAATGTCAAAATTCTTGGCAAAGTGCCCATTGACAAAAGTAATCGTGTTGAGACATTTTAAACAAATACAGTACCATGAACTTGAGATGGAGTTTAATTTTCTTTACGCTTCCCTCCGCTTATTTATTTTTCCAAGGTTTATATCGTTCGTTGATATAAATTAATCGAGTTATTCTTATCAAGCTAGTGAGTATAGTGATTACGGCCACTGGTATAAGTCGTCCTGCGTTGTTTATTCAGGTGTTCCATTGCTTTTTTTTATTTTAGGTAATCATGACGAGGATTCACTATACTGCAAACCCGGAGAACAGCACGAAGTCGTGCAAGGCGCGCGGCTCGGATCTTCGTGTGCACTTCAAGAACACGAGCGAGGTGGCTCGCGCCATCCGACTCATGCCGCTCAAGCGCGCCCAGCGCTATCTCCAGAACGTCAAGGAGAAGATCGAGATCATCCCCTTCCGCAAGTTCAACCACTGCGTCGGCCGCAAAGCCCAGGCTAAGGCTTTCAACACCACCCAGGGTCGCTGGCCTGTGAAGTCGGCAGAGTTCCTGCTCCAGCTTCTCAGGTTTCAACGTTTACATAATGTTGTTCGACTATGTCTGATGGATTAACTATGATTATTTAAACGGGATTCATTAGTAAACAAATGGTGATATCTTAATTGGGAGGGCAGCTAAAATTTTTCCACATTGTTCGAATTCATTGACATATTAATGATTACGTAAGTTTTTACCCCATTTTTTATACTCGTTTGATTTACTCATTTGAACATCGATGATTATTGATAGCGTTTCTTTTTTGGGTTTTGGAAATTGTGGGAGAGAAAAATATGACCTTGGTAAAAATATGACTTCAGGAACGCTGAAAGCAACGCCGAGTACAAGGGACTCGACACTGACCACCTCGTCATCGAGCACATCCAGGTCCAGCGCGCCGCCAAGATGCGCAGACGCACGTACCGCGCCCACGGACGCATCAACCGTAAGGATATCTTTTCAGACTTTAATTTTTATCCGATTGGGTCCACTTCACTCCCCAATCTTTTCGATGTATTTTTTTTTTTACATTTATTTTTTAGAACATATCTTTCGTGTTTTATGAGGAGTTATTTTGCTGTAATAGCGAACTTGGAATGGCTATTTATTGAAATTCCCTTAAAGAATTAGTTTAAGCCCTCAAATCGGATTGAGAAATTTTTTTTTTTTTTTTTTTTTAGCATTTTTGAATGTGCGGTCCGAGGTTGACCTCTTTACTATTGATATAGGTGCTCTTTGGACATAGAATGAATGCAGTACTGAATGTTTGATTGGCCAATGTTTGAATATTATAGTTCTGTTCTCCCATATCGCCGAAAGAAAGTTCCGTGATGTTTAATTAATTCATATAGATTGCCGTGTGAACTTTTGCTGATGTTAATTCACTTGGGTTTTATTTTTACGAACAGGAGTATGGGTTAGAAGGGAGAGCTGGCCAATAACATCCCACTTGCAGCGTACATGTCATCTCCGTGCCACATCGAAGTGATCCTGGCCGAGAAGGAGGACGTGGTTGCCAAGCCCTCCGATGACGTCACTTTCGCCAAGAAGGAGTCGAAGAAGAAGCAGAAGCGCCAGCTGGCTTCCACCCAGATCAACTAATCTGATCCTCTCCCTAAAATCCTCGCTGTTTTGTTGTTGTTGCAAAATGAATTTGCCTATTATTTCTCTCGTTGTTCTATTGTGTACACAAGCATCAAGATACACGTCAGAGGAAACGTTTGTAATATCTGTATTTTCAAACGTTAAGAGTAGACAACTTAAGATGATGTAGTTCTATGCGAAAGGCGCGAGGGCGGGTATGAAGTGAATGAGGAGGGACGCGGGTTGCAGAGATGTCCAAGATCGACATTCCTCTAATAGAAAACGTTTCCATTGCGCTCACTGATGACATCCAGAAGGTGTGGAGTTGTCTTTAACCTTGATGGTGCCGTACATATAGATGGATTGTACAGATTTTGCGAGTGAGTTGTAGAACACCAGGAAACAGTTACGGTAGTTGACTACTGTAGGGAACAGCGAGCGAGTTGGGAATCTCGCTATGCGTTCTGGTTGTCTGGGCCGTAGTTGCCTGGCTCTACTTCTCTCGTATTCTTGGACTGATCGTCTCAGTTGTTGGTGACCGACTCATCAAGTTCTCCGGAACAGGTTTGCTTCTGTGGCCAGTTGTTCTTTCCATCTGCCATTGTGATCGAATTGAACAGGAAGTGGTTTTTGTGTTGCAGAAGGGTCTTTTTCGATTGGTTCTCTTTCTCTGAATCCACTGGCTGGAACTCTCTGCTTCCGTCGTCTTATCTTTGCGAATGAAGATGCGAGTATTCGTCTCAACGATGGCTTCATCGAACTGGCTTATTGGAGCTTTCTTTCTAACAAGAAGCCGGCTAAAAGGCAATCAGTCGCTTTTCCTTCTTACTGATATTTGTGAGCTCTCTCCAAAAAGGGACGTCTCTCCAATTGTTATTTTGTAGTGCTTCGTCTCGTCTCGGCGTGCAGTTGAATGGCCTTCAAATACACATTTACAACCAGGTCATTATGCAGATCTACAGGGTTTTTGATGACACTCATTTCATATCTTTCCAGACCCTGTACCCCTCTTTTAACTGTCTGGTTGAGGTGTATCGTTACCGTGCGATCGCGAAGCTTCTGAGGCTGGCAGATCTGCTGCCTACGAGTGCCGCGGAGGACTCCGTGTTCAAGACAACGGCCACCGCGGCTGAGCACGCAGCAGGCGCTGGGGCCAAGTAATTCTTTCTCTTCATTTCATTCATTTCGAGTCCTTTCTTTCTCACTATTCGCTGATGAAAATGGAGTGAATTGCACCTCTCACAGGCCTTCCTCAGCTACATGGGACCGCGTGTGGTCGTTGATTGGCCATGCCTGCCTCAACATCTCTTCCGGCAGAATTGTCATCGGAAACGAGCTCCTACCGTATATGTTTGTCGTCTCATTCGAGAATTCGACAGGTTAGGCTTTCTGTTTCCTGGAACAGGTGAATACAGCGGTTTGCAATGGATGTACTGTATGATTCGTATATAATGAACCGCCCCATTCTCCAGTGGCCATTCGCTTGGATGAATCGCTGCACGACGAGAATCTGCTTAGCATACACGCTCAGCAGATGGAGAATGTACGAGCGACTCTAGTTAAGCATCCAGAGTACAAGGCACCCCCAGGAGTCAAGGTTCGGCTGAAGGGATACGAAAGAACCGAAGTGGTGTAATCAGGGAGTATTACCGATACTATTGTTCATTTGGTCTTCGCTTTTGAAACCTTTTTATATTTGTTCATGCATATTTTTATTGTGAGAGGAATCTAGTCCAATTATTGAGGTTCCTGAGCCGCCTCGTACAATGGGAGATAACTCCTTCGTGTTGATGCAAACTGCCGAATTGGAATTTTTCTACATCGACGACATTCTTGGCGAGTTTTGATGTCGAATGACGCAATGAATATGATGTAAACTCTGAATGCAGGCTTGGAGAAGGCAGAGCAGCAGTCTCTGGATGAACATCGCCCTGTGTACGAGTCCATCATTCGTTGCAAGAAGAGCACCCAGTTTGCTTACGGGCCATGGGCGGAGGTTGGCTGTCCATGCTCTTCCATCAGTTCAGAATGCTTAACTTTGTGTTCCCTAGAACCAGCGAGCGGCTATCGTGCAATTTTTCTTTCCTCCAACATACGATGTCACTCCCGTCACTGAGCTGCCGAAGAAGGGCTCACGAAGGTCTGCTTTCCTGACATTCTCACTCTTCTATCCGCCTCTCCCCTCCATTTCTTCCTATTCCAGAATCAAAGTCCTACACGATCTGCGAATGCTGCTAATGGAGCCGGCCTCTCTTTCTCTCTACTTCATGCGAGGCGATAACATGGAAGTCATCGAATCACGCATCGGCAAAGGCAGCTCTATAGAGGTTTTTTTTGTTCTGTTTAAGGTTGATTAAAATGATTTGAAGAAAAGTTATGTCATACCTTTGTTTCCTTTTCGGGCGCAAGTGTGGTGGGTTACGACAGAAAACGGCTTCCGATGGACAACAAAAGGATCTCTTCTTGAAGTAATGTTTCGCAATTAGTTGTTCTCTTGTAATTTTTTCTATGAATGTGATATGTACTGTTGTTCATGCGACATGATTTTTCTTTAGATGGAATCATGGACAACTCTTGTGCATTCGCCTTTCCTTAACTGCGAGACCTTCTCATTTGAGGTTTGCATTTGTACACTATTGATTTTAAAGTGGTGCTTAAATGACGGTTGGTTGTTGTCGGTGTTGCTACGCATTTGCATACTTACAGGTTTCTGCTCAATATCCAAGGGCGGCGAATGCGAAGCAGAATTGGCAGATGACGTGTCTCCTCAGCAAGGCCACTCTCTTCTTCGTCTCCGAGCACATACCCTTCATATCTGTTCGCACTTTAATGCATTTAGTACGAAGTACAATAATTGATTTCAATAATTGTTACAGGATCTGATGAGTGAATGGGTGGGAGATGTTGCTGCGGATTTGACTACATTCGTTCCATATATTCTCACAATAGACGTCACAGTTCAAGATTTCGAGGTTTGTATGTGATACAGCAGCAACATACATTTGAGATCTTCTCAAGAGAAAGCCTACATTGAAGAATGAATAGCATTGATTGGTAAAAGGTAACGGTTGCTTAGATTGTTCTAATTGTGAATGAGGCGAACTGGTTGAGAAGGGGAGGTCCTCCACCAGACGAGAACTGGCAGGCTGCACTCGTCGGCCAGAAACTTCGAATTAGTTCGGTGTTCTCACACTTGGTCCTTTTTAATCACTTTGTTCAGATGCTGTTCTACCCTTTGACGACTTTGCACCAGAGCTTGTGAGGGTCACCTATGAGGTTATTTAGCTTCTTTTGTCGTGCTATATCTGATGGCCGCGGTTACCGCGAAAGTGGGGAAGACTATTTAGGAAGAGAAAGAATATATGATCGTGGTTTCTTGTAGATCCACGCAGCAGGCGAGCTGGCTCTGCGCGCGTCGCAGCCCCCGCAGAGAGTGTCCTGCACCCTCCTCGCTGCCCTTCTGGCCGCCTCTCCTACCATGAATGCTCGCCGCAGTCGCTACGGGACCCGATCAGTCAACCCAGCCGAGTGGGCGGAACTCTGGCGATCCGAAGCTGCCGATATCGTCCTTGAGGTTTACCAGTCATTTGGTCATCGTCAGAGCTGAAATCCCCCCGGGATGGCCATTTTTCACTTTATAACCCCCAAGTTTATCAATTTTTCGCATTCTAACCCCCCGGCCCAAGTTCAGACACAGGCACTATTTCAGCACTGGTCATCTACTCCGTTTCAGCACGCCTACCACCCACAACCGGGCACTTTCGTCTCTGAACTACCACCAGAAGTGCTCTCCCAGTGGATTTCGCGCCCTCCCGATCATCCATTCCATCTCACATCTGATTTGCTTTCTGTGCAGGTCATCCTTAAATCTCTGAAGATAAATAAAGATCAATTTTAACTCGGGAAATGAAAAATAAAGTATGATTTTCTGGTTGTTCTGTAATGCTTTGTTTTTAGATTGAACTTCATAGCAGCGAGCTTTTATTTTCTGGGGTAATTATCCGCCTCGTCACAAACTTCATCGAAAACTACTGCAGTTCCTATGATGTGGTTAGCAGGAGTTTTGATCTTGGTTATCAAGGTAAACGAATGAATGCCTCAGATGACTGACGTGGCTGGTGGTGAAGAGGCAGAGCAGCGAATGAAACCATCGAAGACGGGACTTGCTGTCGAGAAGCTCCGCCCACTTTCTGTCATTCTGGCAGCTCGGATTCATCACATTCGAGCATTCTGCCTCAGCCATGCCGCGCAGAGCAGTCAGTGGTCATCCACCGTTTAAGCCAATTTACTTACTGCTCTCAAAACAACCCTTCTCATGAATTACTATTCAGCATCTGATTGCGTGCAAATCATCAGCGAACAGATTGAAGTTGAAGTTGACAAAAACTTTGAGCGCTCGCTCATCCAGGTTATCAAAAGACTTTGTTTCATTGTCATAAATGTGTAGTCTGACAAATTGAACCATTTTACTATCATGTCGGAAGTTAAGATGAATCAAACACTACAGGTAAGCGTGGGTGGTTGCGGTGCTCGTCTTGGTGATGGAGCAGGAGCCAGCGCTTCTCCTGCCGGATTCGTCTCACTGTCGTCTCTCCAAGTTCTACCATTCTACATTTGGTTCGATGTACTCACTGTCTTCTCTTGTAGGTGCGTGGCCACGCCCTCTTTTCTCCTTTGGGCGTTCCTCCAGAACTCGCATCTCTTGAGTACGCCTGGACACTGCAGATTCTTGTGGGCGATATCACCGGCTGTCTTTCACCTGCGCAGGTCTCTTTTTCTCTCTCTCAAATCTTTGAGGTCTTTTTGGTGGAGTTCTCTACAATTCAACTAAGATAAGATCCCTTTCTACTCAGCTCGTGCAAGTTGTGGAGCTGATCACGACAATCCTCGCAATTGCCTTGGCAGATGATGACGAGGCTCGTCTGCCAGCTCGCTTGGCTCCTTGCCAGCACGGCCAGCTGCCCACCCAGTGCAGGGTGAGGATACAGTTTCCAACTGAATATACCCTTACATTCTAAGTAGAAACACTAGAAATACATATTGCATTAATGCACTTTGCAGGCCGCTGGCAGGCAGCCTACGATCTCAGGCGCGTCTGCCGGTGCAGCAATTACGACTGCAGCCTCTGGAATTGCACCAGGTGATTTATATTTGAATAAATCTTATTTGTCAATTGAACTTGTTGTTTTCATAGTGTACTAGTTTAGTGACTGGCCGTCGCTGTCCTTCTGGAGAGCAGCTCCAGTTCCGGCTGGTCAGACTATCGCTAGACACTGCACGCGTGCTCGTTGTCGATGATGCCACTGCGCTTCATGTAAGGCTTCATTTTTCTTCGCTTCTTCCGCATGCAGGACTTGTCTCTTTGCCTCATCTCGTCTCTCTCTCTCTCTCTCTCTCTCTCTCTCTCTGTCTCTCTCGCATTTTTCTCTCTGCCGTTCTAGCTGGAACTGGAGAGTGCCCGCTTTCGCTACTGCAACTGGCAGTCCCGCCACGTCGGTCTCTCACTCCGCCGTGCCTCTGCTCGTCTCCTCGTCTCGGCTCAAGGCGATCACTTCCAAGAAGCTGCGCGTTCCTTCGTCGATGATATCGACATTAGACTGAAGGTAAGTATGCGATTCAGTTGTTAAAATAAAAAAAAAGATAGAATAAAAGAAATAAATTGTTAGCTGAGAGAAGATGGAGAAGAAGACGCGGCGGCCCGCGTTTCCTTTGTCCGGGCACATGACGAGGCTACCAAGAGACTGCCTTTTGTGTGGGAGCCAAAGGCGGCTACCAAGCAGAAGAACGGAAGGAAGAGCGAGAAATCTGCCAAGGTAGTAGATAATTACTTCTACTTGTGCCTTTTGATATTTTAAATTCAGGAGAGTTTACAGGCTAAATCTGATGGATCTAATAAGGAGGTTGTGGTGGAGATTGAAGAAGACGAGAGTGGACTGGACGAGACTATGGATGATGACGATGAGGTGCTCGAGGGGGACTGCGCTTGCGCTGGAAAACTTGTCTTCTTTGGAGGCAGAGATGTCGTGTTAGTGTTTGTGGGATGATCTACAAATTTTGTAATATTCTGAATTAGTTTATAATACATCGATTCTATTAAAGCGTTTTGACTGAAAATGTTGAAAGACTTTTTTGAGGGGTCGCTACTGGAGCAACGGAGCAGTGAAATTGGCAGTGCTACCGAACGAAGAGGACGGATATCTCACGGCGGCGAAGGCTTTCTCTCTGGAGACTTGCATTGACACGTCGTCTCCCCTGACGAGAAGAGATTACTCGGAGAGAGGGCAGCTAAGATACATGGAAAGTGTGCTGAGAAGAGGCAGGAAGGCATGTCAGCCTCTTCACAAGAGTGTCTACAAGAAGAAGCATAGCATCGATGTCAGTTACTAGGAGTTCAGAGCTTCAACCTCATTCTAATTCAAGTGTTATCTCATCGTTGTTTTTAGAATCCATCTCTATGGTCCTTCCATTCGTTCTCAAACGAGACGAGAAGAGACGCAGTAGTTGCATACGAAGGCCTTCTTCCAATCTACAAGCTCCGCTCTCCAGGAGAAGACTTTCCAGAACTGGGATTGGTCGGAGAGATTGATCGGTGGATTCGAAGTCACGAGATCAAACTTGAGAGGGTGTGTTTTCTCTTTTTCTTCGCAGTACTTCTTCTCACAATCAGAATGCATCTTCGTTGTGACCTAATTTCATATTTAATTTATTGTAGTTGAAGAATGAATTTGTTTACATAATTTTTTTCAGAAAAGTAAAGGTATCGAAGATGTCAGGCTCTTGTTACCTATTTCGAGTTCTGATAAAGAAGTCGAGGATAAGAAGGAGAAAAGAAGCGACGTTTTCGATCTTCATGGCGCGCTAGCTAAAAAATTCTCGGTTGGATATATTTTTCAAAGAATGGTGTGGAATAAAGTGTCAATATTTTCAGCTTCTGCTGACGCCGCTCGGTCTTGGAGCATTGGAAGAGCTTGGAGAATCCATTGAGAAGGCCGCGAGAGTCAAACTGCGTAGTGCATGGCTTCCCCAGGTCAGAATTTGTATCTTTGGATTTGTACGACAAGTACTTCTACTCCAAGTTTGCCTATTTAGGCGATGTATTCCGGATGTGCCAGCAAGTTCCATCAGCAACCGATTCTCGTACACCGCAAGAGCTCCGCTCTTCGGAGCCCAGTTCTCTCCAGTACGATTGAATGGTATTTAGTGAAGGAGCGAATGAATGCGCGTTGCAGAAGGCAGCTTGCTGGATCATTTGATCGTGAACTTGCGACTCCCGCAAGTTGATGTAACTTTCCTAGCGGCGACACCTCCTCCATCTGCCGCAGCAGAAGCTACGAACACTCCAAGCTCTGTCCGCAAAGCCACTCCAGTAACTGATTTGATTTGAGAGAAAGGGAAGAGTAATCTTTATCGACTGAATAGTAATTCGCTTGATAGGGAACACCGACGACTGGAATGCATTCGAGTAGTCTGCCGTCCTTCTCTCCTGGTGGCCCCCATCCAACGATGGTCATTCTCACTGCCGATCAGTCACGAATCGGTACGAAGAGAGATGCTGAGATGGCTACCTTCACCTTCTCCATGAATGCTCTCGCCGGCCACATTGTCCTCCTCTCCAAGCTGTCAGTTATGCTAGTTTAGAGTGTTTTGCAATTTCATATAATTAGAATTGAAAGCGATTGTTTTTTTTATATTTCAGAAACGAAGAGGACAATGTGACATCTCGGAAGGAGGAGCCGACGCGGGTTTCGGAGCGGCAGGACGGCAGAAACGAGTCAGGGCTGTACGGGCGAGTGGAGATGAGACACTCGGAGGAGTGGCCACCCGGTGCGAGCGACTCCCTCTTCCATGCCAATACTGTACTCGAACTACACGTTCCGGGACCCAACGTCGTTTTCAAAGTTCGTTTAAGCAATCCGATCGATTCTTTTACCTAGTGTTATGTATAATTGAGAGTATGACTTGTTCAGTTCGCTCGCCGCAGCCAGCCTACAGCATCAACTTCGACTGCTCCGCCCTCTGCCACTGTCCTCCATGACCGCCTTCATCTCCTGCAGGCCGAGCTGAAACAACTGGACATGCGCCTTGTCTACGGAGAGGCCATGACTATCAGCAATCATGATCCAGGTTCAGCTGCATGTCATGCATGAGAGAGTAGTCTGCTTGCCTCAGCATTCCCGTGTCCTCCCCCGATGTGCTCCTCTCACAAGCGTTCCATTGCTCGCCATCTCGAGCCTTCTCTCAACACTTGGCTCATCGCACTCGCGAAGACAACGGCTACGATTGAAAAGGTCTGCGCTTCTCTCCCTTGTCATATAATTCATGGTTGAAGTTAGGATCAGGCGTTTTGTTAACTATATCTGGCATTTTATATTCTACGGGCGTATGAATGGTAGGTAGTGTATGCATTGAACGTCCTTCAGATCACGAATCGCCTAAGTGCTTGGCGGGACTGGCGACTGGCTCGTCTTCTTCACTTGGCATACGCAGAGAGGGAGCAGCTCATGCACTGTAGTCCAGTTGGAGCGGCCGTTGTAGCAACTTCCTCAGGCACTGGAGTCAGGAATAGGAAGGCAAATGCAGCAGCAGGAGGAGCGGCAGGGGCAGCAGCCACCACTACAGGGCCAAGGGCCTCTGACTTGGCCGCTGTCAGGAAACACGACGGACTGCAGCACTGTGCTTCCTGCGCACTCTCACTCGCTCTGCTTAGGTGATTGAGAGAGGAGAGAGAGATGAGAGAAAAAGAGATGAGAAACAGAAAGAGGAGAGAGATGAGAGAAAGAGAGAGATGAGAGCATCTCTGTCCCGCACGCAAGCACCCGGAGACTACGAGATATACAGGTTCTGCGCAACTTCGGCATCCGCTGACTGGGATGACGTAAAGGAGAACATGCGGCGTGATTCTGTTGCGAGAAAAGATATCCTCAAGGAAGCACTCAAGGACTGGCAGCCTTTCTTGGCTACCATTGTATCGGTATGTTGAACATTTTATATCCGTTCTCTCCAGTTCAACTGTCCTTTTCAGCTGCCAGTTGGAATGGACAGCCAAATGTTCGAATTGGAAGAATCGGAGAAAGAACATAAGGGAGAGAGAGAAAGAGAGACCGGAGGAGGGGCCAACGGAACTTCTGCCACCCCCGCGTCTGCCGCCCCCACAGCTTCTGCGATGTCTGCCACCGCGCAAGGAAACAGACAAGACAAGGAGAAAGGTTAGTGTGGTTGCCAGTGTTTCCTTCACTCTAATATAATTGCAGATCTTTATCACTACGTCCAGAAGGCGGTTCACCACAAGCAGAAAAGTGGAACAGACAAGAAAAAGAAAGGAAGCGACAACAAGGGATTCGGTCGAGATTTTGATCCGCATGTCTTCTTCTATGCTTGGTATCAGGTTAGACAGTCTATTTCTTTCTCTAATTACTTGTGTTCTTGTAAACTATATTAACTACGAAAATGATGAATACCTGTTAATCTATGCATGTGTAACCTAAGGAATGTTCAGGGACTGAAGCTTGATCAAGCGAAAGTGGACACAATTCATCCCATTAATATGAAGGTCATCTTCCAGCTGCATTCTGTCAAGGTTATTTTGCTGCTTTCTATGTTTACATATCGTTTTGGTTAAAAACAACTTATAATTTATTTTTAAAATTCTGTGACGAGATATTAGTGATTGAAATAGATGGAAACAATCGAGAGTCGATACGCTGTGACTTCGCTAGGAGCTCGCTTCGTGTCGCTCTCTGCTCAGCCCGCCCTCGCACTCGATGGAATCTCCGCCTCTGCCGATGTTCAGGTACGTTTCTGTCCATTAATCTTCTTCTTGTAGTTGCCAGAACATTTCTTTTATCTAGCTATTTTTATTTCAGGTTCAGAGGAATGTCGACAGGCGCCTTGCCCTTCTACCTTCCTCGGGATCCATCTCAATCCAGGTATATTTCAGTGTTTTTTTTTCTTCTTATTTTTGTACTTTGGTTATTTTCGCCCAAGACATGCCGAACCTTCTTTCCGTCCAGGGCGAGGCACATGTTCGTCTCCTCGAAGTGCAGTTGGTGCTCCAGAATCTGGCTCTTCTTGGCCAGATGGGTCTTGTGATTCGAAACGCTGTCCGCGCCTATGCGGTGGTCTATGAATCGTCGTGCAAATCGAATGGCTTGCAAGTGGTCGGAGGGGGCCATGCAGAGACTCCCGAATGGGCGGGAAACCTTATCAAGAGGGTATTTCTTTGAATTCATTATCTATTTCAGGTTTTGAGGAAACCTTTGATGTTATTATTTTGAGGTGGCCGCACGAGAATCCCTTGCCCAGAAGAGAAGCACGAGAGAGGAGCGTGTACCGCTCGAGGTTCGCTTTCTTCTCCAAATATTTAATCTCAGTTCCTTGAGTTTATTTCCTGAGGTGTACAGTAACTCATTACAGATCTCCGCTTCACTGAACAGCACAATCGAGAGAGTCAAAGTGGAGTCGACTGCCTTTGAACTCTGCGCCGCCGCTGAAGTCCAGCATCTCAAGTTATCTCTGAAGGTCAACTCGCAAGGCAAGCGAGTGGAGGTGATGAAGAGTCCTAGTTGTTAGAATGCAGTGTGATTGCAAGATTCCATCTACAGATCAAGAGTGACGGCCACACCCGACGGGCACAACTGAATGTCATCCGCCTTCCTACGGGTGGGGCACCACAAAGAGCGAATCACTTGGCACTCCTTAATATTCAGGTATCAGCTCTGATTTCTTTGGTTCTAACAATACCTATGCATATTGAAGGAGACTAGAATGGACGCTCGGAAACCGCAGACATCTCAACTGACTTCGATCACAGTGGGAATCGGCAATGTGGAGGGTGAAATTGGGCCGAGTCTCGTGGGAGTCTACGACATCGTGGAGAAGTACCAGGCAGAAGTCGAGAGGCACATGCAGTTCCTCGCCCCGCCCACGCCGATGGCATCCTGTGGACAGGAGACGGATCTCGCCAAGGTGAGGAGAATGGTAGTAGGTCCTTGAAAAGTCCAATTTTAGCTATGCAAATTTATTTATATAAATAAACGACGCAACAGGTTTGACATGTTGCCAGTTCGGTCAACTGATAATATATTTTAAAAAGGTATGCTTGAAGATTCCTGCTCTGGCCGTGCAGAGTGGCACGTCGATCGAGTCTGTTCTTCCACAACAACCACCTCAGCAGTCGTCAGAGGTTTCCGAATTC
This sequence comes from Allodiplogaster sudhausi, assembly GCA_945643635.1. NCBI lineage: Eukaryota > Metazoa > Nematoda > Chromadorea > Rhabditida > Diplogasteridae > Allodiplogaster > Allodiplogaster sudhausi. Next base: position 194,320 of record CALZFC010000246.1, read on the forward strand.
TCTTTCCTCTCGCTTTGCCCTGTCAGGTAGTTTCTCTCTCGGTACTTCCTTTATTGTGAGTTATAGATTGCCCTTACGGTGAAGCTGAACAGCGTGCAGCTCGCAGCGAATCCTACTCCTTCCGTCCGAACTTCGTTCCGGATGGAGAAGGCCAGAGCAGATGGCAGATTCGGTGCTTCCTATAACTTTCACTTTCACTCTCCTTCTCTCGTTCATCTTGACTCTTCCAGGCCCTAATCTACGGTGCAAACTGCGAATTGAGCAGCACACTCTGACAATAGAGAGTGAGACTGGCGCCCTCCCTGAATTGGGAACTAACTTCGTAGGCCCGATTCCGCGCGAGGCCCTCCGTCTCCCTCTTCCCGCAGTCACTCTTCAGGTTTTACTTTTTCGTAGTCCTAATTCGTATACCGTTCTTATTCTTCAGCTGACCCGTGCCACTGAACCCGTGATTCCCAGTCAAAGTGATCAGGGACAGTACCCTTACCTCGCAATCACACTCACTATCGGTTTGCTACCTGTTTTATTATTATTATGGAAACGTGTGACAATCTAAGATGAAACAATAACGAGTCCTCTTTTATTCAGATCCTCTACGTCACACATTCCCAACTGATGTTCTCAATCTCGCTCTCTTTGTCGAAGTCTCCCTTCGCAACGAAGTCAAACTTCTGCTTGACAAGCTGGCACATCGTCAGGTAGAAAATATTTCTTTGGGTTAGGTGTAAGAAGTAGCTTGATTTCCATCTACTCATTACAATTTTTCTTTAGTTTTTATTTTATAGGATTTCACCTTTTTGAACTTCATTTCGAGGAAGAAATTAAACGTGCAACTTTTCAAGAACTTCTAGTTTAAAGAACAATGAGAGAATTAAACTACAAATTTAGGCGACGACTGCAGCTACGAAGACTGCTGGGCCTTTCAAACAAGTATTCATTTGTATTTTTGACCTTTTAATGGTTCTTTTTTTATATAATTATAAGGGATTTGCACAGTGGTTGTGACAGTTGCGGTTCTTTTTTGTTTAAAAAATAATGTGTACAACGAAATTGAAGAGGTGCTTGTCTAGGCCGTGAATCCTCCGCAGTTGAATCCCGCAACGACCGCCGAAAAGCAAGCTGCCACTACGCACTTTGCACTGAAGGTTTTGAATTGAGAAAAAAGGATGAGAGAGAGAACGCGCAAAAAAAGAGAAATGCAAGAGAGACGCTGAAAAAGAGTTGTGTTTCTACTAGGTGGAGAGCAAAGGCGCTCCTTGGCTGTGCCTGACTGCGAAGACACCGACCGGCACTGCCGTCCGTCTGCAGATCATCAATCTCAACATCACTCTCAGCAATCGGGAAAAGAAAATCGGGGTAGTCCATTCTTTGTCGCTCTTCCATCACTTCACCATTCTCATGGTTGTCCTTAGACGGAGAGACTGCTTGGCTCAATCTCCCTCATGGTGCAACTGGCACTTGGTCAGCTCACAAATGCCGAGCACCTCGATGACTTTGCCAAGTTCGAAACAGAGGTATGCCTAGTTTATATCGTAATAATTATATCACAATGGCTTACTGTTTTGTACTTTATTATTATTATAGCTGTAAATCTTTCTTTTCAGGTGAATCTGGAGCGAAAGGACGGGACGACGACGTCGGATGCAATCAACGCACTGCTGAAGGCGCCAGTCTGCGAGTTGCACCCGCGGGCGGTGGAGAGAGCCGTGCTGCTCTGGCTGCATTGCAAGGCATCTTTCGAGCACTGGGCTGGCAGGAGGCAGCTGCCCCTTCCCGTTCACTTTGCCACTCACGACGAGATGGCGACGTTGACATCTCAGAGTTAGCCTGGATTAAGAAAATTGTTTTCGCAATTGAAGGAAAAAAGTAACTCGCTATTGCAGGAACTGTTGATCTGACCGATTCCACGACTTCGGTGGAGCTGCCGCCATCTCAATCGCAAGGGGCCATCCCTTCTGCTCTCCACGATCTCGTTCTCTCTCTTCTCATCACCGATCTCTCGCTACGCGTTAGTTGCTAGAAACTGATCTACTAGTGCAATATTGCATGGGGAGTAGATACCTGCTTTCAGATTCCTCTCCGCCCGGACACTCAACTGGTTCTGATGCTGAAGACAGCGAATGGCACTCTCTCAGTCCACAACGATCTCGATGTCGGCGCATCCTTCACTTCGTTCACAATCGCCATTGTTGAGGCTACTGATAAGGTAGATCAGAGTGATATCCAAGCGAGGGGAGACTGGAACTCTTTCAGGGTGCTGTCGAGTTCCCAGTGGTGCCTGGGGACAAGGATGTCAAGCACGGTGGTTTCTCTTCTAATTTCATCTCTTTCCCCAGCGGCCAGCTTCATCTCACTTCAGCGGTGGACTCTTCATTTTGTCCTAAAAAGGCTTCAGTTGAATATAGAGCAGATGTTGTCCACTTTGATAGAATTGATCTCCCCTATCCTTTAGGTGTCTCGCTCAATGGATGACGGGGCGAGTATGCGTGTTGTTGTGCATTCGAATATGGAAGGAATGGTCATGGACATGGATCAGAGGATTGGGCGACTCACCAAGGTTTCTCGTTTTTTCGACGTTAAAATTAATGAAACCGATTTCTGCCTCACTGTTGCTGCTGCCTTTTCTGATGGAAGTATCAACGAATGTCAGGTGCTGATCTCTGCCTTCACGTCCCTCGGTGACCCTGCCACTTCGAGTGGGGTGCGAGTGATGGATGAAGTGGGCGGAGCGAGGGGTGGATCTGCTGCGACTGGCGCTTTCCACGGCTCGACACCTTCTCTCGCTTCTCTCCAGTCTTCCGTTGGCTCTTCGTCCAACGTCGAAGAAGAGCTCAAAGCAGCTCTCAAAAGGCTTCCCTCCATGGCTGAGAAGCAGAAGTATCTCGAGAAGCAGGTGGGTCGTCTTACTTTCCGAGACATCTTCTTTGTATTTCATGAATAATATGCATTCAGTTTTTTATTATTTATTTCCTCATTTGCAGAAGATGAATCAGCTCGCACTCGTGAACGACATGAAAGAGCTTGAAATGAAGGATTTGCCGAAGGAACAGGTCTAAAACTTGTCTCATTCTTTTTCCGATTTTGAAAATTGTAGACAGGTTTTTTGATTTGAGAAAATAATTTGTAGACAAAGCTAGCAGCGATTGAGCAAGCTCAATTGGCACTCGTGAAGCGCGAGCTCATGAACAGACTCGGAGGAAAGAGCGATGTCGAGGTATCTTATGTTCAACTCTTCTTCTCTTATAATTAGTCTCTCGCTCTCTCTCTCTCTCTGTCTCTCTGTTCTCTCTCTCTCTCTCTCTCTCCGTCTGTCTGCTGCATTCTTCACAAATTTAACTTACCGAATTAAAATAGAAAAGAATTGAAAAAAATGAAAGAATGCCGAATTATGCTTTGCAGGAAAAGAAGCGTGGCGCAGGCGGTGGGCGTGGATCTCTTCTGAGCGAAGAGCTACCACCGAAGCTGAGGCCGCTGACGGAAAGAGTCAAGATGAGGGTGGAGGCAACTCTCACTGTCAACAATGGACGGTAAGAATGGAGTCAACTAGAATAGATGCGCTGCATTACTTACGCTTCGTAACTAGCGTGCGTTCGGCACGCTACGGGCCTTCGGCCCGGTCAATGGCCACCGGGGCTATCGCCCCGGTGGCCATTTCCCGATTTAAGAAGGTATAGCGCGGGTTGTTTGTCTAGCGGGGCATTAATTTCATCATTCCATTTACCTACAATAACATCTGAGTAATGAGAATACGCCAAATGGAGTTTAAAGCGCAGACCTTCTTTATAATTACAATCTAGAAAAGGAGTGCGCCTATAAAAAAACCATTCCAGGAAACAGCATTTAAGATAAAGAAAAGATTCACCCGGAAAAAACCATTCTCATGCGCCGCAACAAAAAAAGGGGAGCGAGAAACCCGCCGCAAGCATAACAAACAAAATACTAACATGCTATAACGAAAAATAACGAGAAAAAAAACGACAACGAAGAGCGGCATAACATCAACAAATCAAATAAAACACAATTTGAAACATTTCATGCGGCGTGGCTTGCTTCAAATGCTGCGGGCTTCATTCAGGGAAATGCGGGAAATTCAAACGGGTAATTATGAAGGCTAACTATGTTTATTTCACTTTTTCTTTTATTCTTTTACATCTATTTCATGTTGTTTATTTATTTTTGTTAAAATTACATCGAAACCTTTGCGAGATAATGGTTATACATACCGCTATAGTGCCTAGGATTCGATCAGCTCAAGGTCGCGCTTCCTGAACCGGCTCCTTTAAGGCACTTATAGATGGTTTTAAATAACGGAAAAATCACCAAAAATACTTCTCATCATGTTGATTCCATATATGAAATCCGTTTTTCGATAGCAAGTCCAGTATTCGGTCAGCGATTCTCCAAAGGTCGCTCCTAACATTAAAATTTGCCCCTTTAATCGATCATAGTTTGAATACAAGTAATAATTGGGAGATAAGACCCACATAGAAAGATGCGCAATGAAAAACTGCATCTAAAAAGTTTAATAATCAACCGGCGGAACGGGCCGATTTCGAGAAAAGTCCAATCTACAGGCGAAAAAGTGCCCAAAAACTAATTTTCATTCCCACCGATCTACCAATCGATATATCGATTTAAGCTTTGTGGCATCTAACTAAGCATTCCCTGGACTATTCAGAACTATCTTTGTTATTTTTGTAGGTGCCCCAGAAAAAAGATATTCCACCTCAAAGTTTCCCGAGTGGCCCCCCTGTTAGGCGCCGGCGCCGGCGCCAACCAAATCTTCTGAAAAGCACCTAGGAAGGTAGCCAAGACTTCAACGATTCGAACAAGACCTCCCTTGTTATCATAGGCCTTTTCTACTGCCCACAGGAAGCAATTTCCCGTAACCGGTCAATTCATTTTTTACGTTGTTTAATCTAACAAGGGAACCATCTAAGCATAACCCGGCGGATTTTGATCGCACCTGTCCAGATCGATTGTCCAAGTCGAGAAATGATGATAACCATTTTCACTTTTTCCTAAATGGCCTCCGGTGATTTTATATTGATTTTTAAAGTTTGCATAAAATCGCAGAATTTAGTGGCTTTACCATTGTCAATGTCTGGCTTAAGCAATTAAATAGGACTGTGTGGCGCAGTGGGTTACGTGTTCGCTTACAATTTTGAATGTCACAGGTTCGAACCCCATTCGGTTGAAATGTTTTGCTACAGGTAGTAACTATTCCCATCCCAGAGGTCGAACTTCAGAAAAAAAATTTTTCGCTGAAATTGATTCCAAGGAGGTTTTCGGCACGGGGAAAGCGAATATCATACTCATTTCTTTCTCTGGCTTCGCTCAACAACACTTGCAAAGTGAGCATCTTACTTCCCTAACCTTGCCTAACTTACCGTGAAAACGACCTCATGATAACAAATGGATTTGATATTCGTATTCCCCGTACCCAAAACGCCCTTGGGATGAATTTCAATGAAAAAGTTTTTTTTTAATTTTCTTCTGTGGTTAGAATAGTACAATTGTACCTCCTGCAGTTTTGGAATTCAAGTTTGGAGAAGTACATACGAAAAAAATTATTCCGGTGAGGGGAGAGTGCGTATACACTTAAAATTCGTGTAACAATAGCTTTCTTCTTGTCTACAAGGGCATCTGGTGTTGGAAGGTGTTTACTTCGCCCATAGTTGCGAATCCGTAATGACCTATTACGTTACATATGCCCCAAAATGTCGAGAAAAGTTGTTCCCCCAAAATCACCACAGGGTGGTTATTTGGTGCGGGAAACGCGAATAACAAGTTTATTTATTAATTCTGGCCTCATTTCCAGAAGTACCGTAATAGGCATATGGTTGCTACCTGGTACCAGACATGGAAGAAGACTACATTCTGTTTTCCGAACTATTTAGGTCATTGTGGATTCGCAAACATGGGCGAAATGGACTCCTCTCATCGGAATAATTTTTTTCGTGTCTACTTCTCCAAACTTGAATTTCTAAACTGCAGCAAAAATTTCAACCGAATGGGGTTCGAACCTGCGACTTTCAAAACAGAAAGCGAGCGTGCAACCACTGCACCACGCAGGCCATTGCTTTTAGTCACAAACTAGACACCGACAATGGCAAAATAGTTATCAGCAACCTACCACCTCAATTTATGCAAATTTTTAAAAATCAATATAAAATCGCCGGAGGCCATTTAGGAAAAAGTGAAAATGGTTATCATCATTTCTCGACTTGGACTATCGATCTGGAGGGTTTGCGCGCGCGCGACTCCGAACCTGCGACCCATGACTTTCGATGTGCAGTGAAAATGTACCAAAAAGCCACAAAATTATTCATATCTCGAATATGCCTGAATCGTTTTGCACGTTTGACCTACCATTCGATTGCTAATTTTAGGCTCTACAATAAAAAAAATATGCGCCAAAAAGTGTCAGTGATAGCTAAGGCCGAAATAGTGGCCTGAACCTTCTGACCCCGAAAGTAGATCAAAAACATCGAAATATCAAAATGTTTTGTATGAGAAAGTTGTTCTCAAAAGAGACAGATTGGTATATAACATGTAGCAAAAGCTTTCACCACCGAGGAAAAACGGAGGCCCAAAGTGCGCTCCAAAAATTTGCCACTTCACGGTCCTCGCAGGGCACTTTAATGAAAAGCCAGACAAACGCAATTATACTCATATTGAAGCTCTCTTGAAGTTCTTCAATATTCTAGAAGTCTCATCCCGCTACGATCCCTATTCATAAAGATATGAATTTTAGAAGGTTCGCTCCTAACAAAAAAATTTGACCCTTCAATCGATAATATCTACAACTTCTAGTGTCCAAAAGTCGATAATTCGACTATTTTCTGAAAGCCCGTCAAAAACTCTACAATCGCAGTCAGTTTAATCAAAAGCGGACTTTGTAGATTTCGAGAAAATGAGAAGAATGAGCCTAAAAAAAGTACCCCAAAAACGTATGGTTTGCGCGCCGGCCTCGTACTGATCTACAAGTAGGTCAACAAATCTCAACTCCAGGAATCATATTCATTTTTCGACGATCTATCTCCCAGTATTTTTTGCATCGCGATATCTCTACCCGAAAAAAAGTTGCAACCACTCAAAGTCGCCAAAGTGCCCAAATCAGAGTCGCCTCCGACCAAAGTTTGGCCGCCGGCGCCGGCGCCAATATGGAACCCAATTTTTTGAAACCCACATATTCTTGTAGCCCAGATACTATTCCATAATCCGCAAAAAACCGCTTCCCCGTATCTCATTCCCACCGCCCGTAATACCTCTCGGCGCTATCCCGGTGAATAAATTACAGTCGACTTTTAGATCTCTGAGGGTTGTAAGTTGGCCTTAAGCATCATTAGTTAGCTCTAAGGCTCGTTAGTTGGCTTAAAAAGGACAAAAGTCTGTTCTAGCGGTGCTACTGGAGGACGTGGGTGTAAGTTTTTCCGTCCATTAGAAAGCTTGGAGTCTTTTATCCATGTTAACATACTTTTTATTTAATCAGGAGTCATACAAAAGCGCGCAAAAGGGTTTGCACGCGCGCGACTTCGAACCTGCGACCCATGACTTTCGACATGCACTGAAAATGAACCAAAAAGCCACAAATAAATTCATATCTCGAATATGCCTGAATCGTTTTGCACGATTGACCTACCATTCAAAAGCTAATTTTTGGCTCTACAAGAAAAAAAATATGCGCCAAAAAGTGCCAGTAATAGCTAAGGCCGAAATAGCGGCCTGAACATACTGACCCCAAAAGTAGATCAAAAATGACAAAATATGAAAACGTTTTGTATGAGAAAGTTGTTCTCCTTCGCGAGAGCTACAGAATTGTATATAACATGTGGCAAAACCTTTAACTATCGCGAAGAAACGGAGGCCCAAAATGCGCTCCAAAAATTTGCCACTTCACGGCCCTGGCAGGGCACTTTAATGATAACCCAGCCTAACCTACCTATACTCATATTGAAGCTCTCGTGAAATTCTGTATGATTCTGAAACTCTCATCCCTCTAACTTCCCTATTCATAAAGATATGAATTTTAGAAGGTTCGCTCCTAACAAAAAAATTTGACCCTTCAATCGATAATATCTCATACACCCAGTGTCCAAAAGTCGATATATCTACTATTAAAAGATGCGCCGTCAAAAACTCTAAAATCGGATTCAGTTACATCAAAAGCGGAATGGAGGGATCTAGGAGAAAAGGGGCAAATACCCTCTCAAAAAGTACCCCAAAAACGTATGGTTTGCGCGCCGACCTCCCACTGATCTACCAAAGCTCGAAATGATCTCAACTCCAGGAATCATATTCATTTTTGAACGATCTATCTACCAGTATTTTTTTCATCCCCACATCTTTACCCGAAAAAAAGATACAACCCCTCAAATTCACCAAAGTGCCAAAATCGAAGTCACCTCCGACCAAAGTTTGGCCGCCAGCGCCGGCGCCAATATCGAACCCAATTTTTTGAAACCCACATATTCTTGTAGTACGGAAACTTTTGCATGTTCCCCAAAAAACCGCTTCCCGATATCTCAATCCCCCCGCCCGCTACACCGCTCCGCGCTATACCCGTAAATAAATTACAGTCGACTTTTAGATAACTCTAGACTAGATACCATCCAAGTTGTAATATTTTGTAATTTATCTTCCCGTGTCTACTCTCCTCTTCATCCACCTCTTCATTCTTAGATGCACTCTGCGCACCGCTCCCACTCAAGTTGTTGCGAAGCCATCGTTCCCGAGTGAGCTTCCCAGCTTGGTCACTCTCACTGCTGTCACCCAACCCTCCTCCACTGCAACGGAGCTCTCCATCCCTGGGTTTGCTAATTAGTGTTATTCGCTAGATGTTGATTGTGTGGCAGAGTGAAAGGGGCCGCCGTCTTTTCTCCCGGCGGTTCTTCCCCTCGCGGCACTCTGCATGTCGATGTCTCCCTTGAGGCCGTCAATGCTCCGACCACTCTCACTCCGCACATTGCCAGCTTCATTGAGCAGGTCAATACTACTCGTTTTAAGCACATTTCGGTTATTACAAGAATATTTACACTTAATTGTGCTGTTTCTTTTAGTTGCTGTCATGGGGAGGGGAGATTTTGAATATTCCAATGTGTATTGTTGTATGTAACATTCACATGGTACGGAAACAAATTCGTAAATGGTTGTTACTTGAGGTACTGGAGCCCTTACCAACCTCATGGTCTCACGCCAGACAAAGCGATGATGGGGATGACGATGGTACGAAGCCGTCATTCTTTTCAATTTTCATTGCTTGACTTGATGGGAATGCTTCTCACTTCAGGAAGTGCTACACGCGGCCGTCGCGAGTCATGCTCTAGTGTCTCGTCGGCAGCATCGGCTACGGTAGCCGTGGTGGGAACCTCCCATCTTCCGGCCCCACCTCCCCCGCCTGTCATGGACACTGCGGCTTTCCCATTCGACATGATCATCGCGTTCCAGTTCCGGCCTTCAACCATAATTTTCAATGGCCAACAACATGTTCGTTGCTATATTTTCTTTCTATTCACTGAGAGTCCTCTGGCTTTTTCCCCGTGTTTCTTATCCACCTCTCCTTTCAGCAGCGTCTTCAGAAGGCGGCAGACTGCGAGTTGCAGCTGCCAGAACTGTCAGTGGCAGCCTCGACTCGTCTTCTGCCGGATGGTCGCGTCTCTCTCGATCTCTCCGCCACTCTCATGCGATTCCGACTCAGAGTCTACTCTCCACTGCAGGTGTCATTTTAATTCTCACCGAGTGTCCTTGAAAGCAACGAATCCTTCTTGTGAAATGGAAACCTCCAATTGAAGGCGACTGGTGCTCCGGATGCCCTGAGTCTCTCACTTGACCAGCTGGCCTTTGTTATCTCTCGCTCCAAGAATTCTTCTACTGAGCCTGAGAATCGTGTTGAGGTTGCTTCATATCTTACATATCTAATTCAACTTTTTTGGTGATTTTATATAGTAAAATGAAAATAACAGTGAAGATTAGAAGAAATCAAGGAAAACAGAGCTCACCTAATTATAATGGCAATGGTGTTGGAATGAACAGAAGTGAATTGCAGGTTGGGGTAACGGCATCGGTGGGCCGGGCTGCCGTGGATTACGACATGCGTCGGCTGGACGAGATCTTCGCCTTCCCCAAGCCGTGGTACCGTGCCTCCGTGGCCAGACGCCTGTTCTTCGGGGACCGCGCCGCCACTCCCCACCATCCAGCTCCGCCCTCTCATTCCGCGCAGGAGTCGGCAGCTGCTACCGTACTAGAGGAAGCTGCCACACTTGGGTGAGGAATAGCGTCGTTGTTTATCATGTAGTAATGTGAGTTTATATTCCAGGTTCTCCCGCTCCAAACGCTGGCATGTGAAAGTGGTTCTCGGGATGCAGTGGCGCGAACTTGAGGTTTGAACAGTAAATTCAGATCCCTTCCTTTTTTGCTGTGTTTTTTTCTTATATGTTTTGTGTTGAGATGAAAGCGCAGATGGGCAGTGTGATGGGAATGACAATCTGGAAAGCAGAGAAAGGACAGAGCCGCGTTGTTCTGCAGGTGGTCATCCCTCTCCCCTTCCTTCTCTTACTGTTATACCTTGAGATGGCGACTGGTGGCAGTCTCTGCTTGGATGGAATGTTTGGACTCGACGCCAGTGATCTGAGTGCCACTCAAGCAGCAGTCGTAGGAGAAGTCATTCTCAAGGGACTTCGAGTGGATCTCTCTCATCGCAGAGAGAGAAAGGTCTGTGCAGACAAACAAAATCGTTTGTACAAATCATCAAAAATTTATCCCTTTTATTACTGTGATATTTGTTAATAAAAAGCTCTCTTTCGTGCTAACCATTTTCTCTTATTCTTCCCTCTCCTTCTCTCTCTCTCTCTCTCTCTCTCTTTCTCTCTCTCTCTCTATTTCCCTCTCCCTCTCTCTGTATTTCCCTCTCCCTCTCCTCCTTCTCCCTATCCCTCTCTCTGCCTGTCTTTCTCTCTCTCTCTCTCTCTCTCTCTCTCTCTGTCTCTCTCTCTTTCTCTTTTCTCGCTCTCTCGCCTAGTCTCTTCTCTCCAGAAGCCTCCTCAAACTCGTGGCCGTATTTCGCTTGCCTCGGGTACAGCCCGGATTGACTGGATGAAGAACACTTGCCTGATTGTCGACTGTCTCAAGCCATCTGTCGCCTTCATGGATGCTTGGAAGCACACGAAGGATCCGTCGAATCCCAAATTTGTAAGCAGAATTGTGTAAGAATTGATGATTAGCCAAGGAAGGGAAGAATTGAAGGCAATAGATGCGAGGATCGAGACGAATGTCTCTCTTTGCTGGGAGCGTCTTCACTTGGTCATCACACGGACCACCATCATCGATCTGGAGAGCATCGCACTCAAACTTGTCAACTTCTTCAAGGTCTCTAGAACTTTTTCATAGGCATAGACTATTTTATAATGTTGTTTAATATTGAAAAAAAAATCAATTGTGTATAATTTCAGAGTGAATTTAACCGGAAACGATGGGATTTGACAGATCCATCACGCGATTATGATCGTTTCCAGGTTGTCGCTATTGTGCTATGAAGTTTTTTTTAAAAAGAAGTCATCAACTATCCTTGTTTTGGCATGATGATCTCTTCTGATTAGATTCCACGGCGGGCCGAGACTCTAACTTCGGCCACCGCTGCAAGTAGCTCGCGAAAGCCAGGAATTGGCCATTGGCCGGTTAGAAACATCGTTGCATTATTTTCTTGGAATAGTGTCTAATGGTCTTTTTTCATGCGTTGCTCGACAAAATCATCCCTCTACAACTCGCCGACCTCATCCCCATTCCAAGCAACCAAGGAAAGACAACGCTACTCGGCAATTTCTGTCAGTCTCTCCAATTCATGCTTTCAAGTGATATTTACGGTAGGTTTAAGTATTTTCTTATTCTTTATTTTCCAGCCATTGCCGCTGACGACGTGAGTGTGGCGTGCATGACAAAGGATCTCTCTTCTCCGAAGTGGGCCCTCTTCCACCTCAGCCACCCTTCCATCCAGTTCAGCACCCGCTGTGCGACTGCCTTCGCGGGCAGCGAGAGTGGCTAGTCTCCTTTTTGTACTACATATATTTACACTCGTTATTCGACATCATCAAAATGGTGGGTTCCTAAAACTGTCTTTCCGACTATCTCTGTTGTACCAAACTCACATTTTTCAGCAAATTTCGTGAAAGACAAACCTGTCCTAAGCAAGGAGACCACCGAGGAGTCAGTTTAGCTTCATCTCTTCGCTCTCTCTCTCTCTCTCTTTCTCTCTCTCTCTCTTTCACTCTCACTCTCTTCTCACTCCCTATCTCTCTAGCTCCTAATTGTCGTCATAACAGACCTCATCCGGCGTCTTCTCGAAAGAGTATGGATGACCCAACAATTGACCCTCAGCCTGTTGCGCAATGCATTCAGCGGCTTCAGCTTCACCTTGGAGAGGAGAAGCTCAGGGACAAGAGTGCGAAGAAGTGCGAGTTATCTTAATTGTTGTCAATAGACTGTCGCCTTAGCCAACGTAATGCTTGAGGGAGGAGAAGACCGCAGGTTGTCGATTGGTCGGAAGCGTCGCGAGTGTCTCTGCAAAGACACCAGGCACGGCCGTTGGAGTGCAGAATGTGCGGAAGGTAAGAGGGGGATGAGGAAGGAATATAAAGAAGTAATGTTCCATTCTTTCCTCTCAGACCTTGGAAACACTGATCATCGGGCCACTCCAGCTGCTGAGGCCATCCTCGTTCAGAGAGGTCCTCACTGGGCTGAGCCACACCTCCAAGTCGCGGGTCTGTGCATTGCTATATTTTTTATGGTAGGGAAAAAGGAAGCACCAGTTTCCCGAGTAATTTTTTTTGCAGCTGTCTTGAATGTCTTGAATATCATCATTTATTCTCTCTTTCCCTCTGTCTCTCTCTATCTCTCTCTCCCTCACTCACCGGTCCTTTCACTCTCTTTCTCTATCTCTCTCTCTCTCTCTCGCTCGCATCTTTCTCTCTCGCTGTCTCATAGTCAGAATGTTTGTCAAGAAGTAATGGTGGCTGTGTTGAGGGTGAACTGGCCTCTCAGCTGGAGGTGACGGAACTCTTCCAACTCCCTCCCATTGACGCTGTCCTGGATTCTCTTCAAGAGGAGCGCTTTGACTCCGGCGACGACACTGACGAATCAGAGCGAGAGCAAATTCTCAAGGTTGATTATACTTGAAAAGCCATTACAGAGAGTGAGTGAAAGAAAAGCCTGAAGTACTGGATTTCGGGAAGACGAGGTGGCGTTGTGGAATTGAAACTGATGCAATTGAGGTGCTCTCTCGCTTGGTTGCTCAGTTCTACGGAACAGTGAACGTGCAGACTGATCTGAAGGCGCAGGCAGACTTCTTGCTCAATCTCTTCAAGGCTTTTAACACGAAGGTTAGAGGAAGAAAGGGAAGAAGCGGCAGCTACTTCAATCAACACATGCTCAAACACTTCAAAATGTCCAGTAATAATTAATAATGGCATATGTTGGAGGATACCATGGGCGGCCCCGCGTCAGCTGAGAAGGAGATGCAGTCCGCAGTGACTGTGACGGGGTCCTCTTCCACCTCCAAGTCATTCCAAAGTGGAGTCCCGGGAGCAGGAGGGGTCTCCACTGCCCTCCCTCCGCCAAGCAGCACTGACGACCGCAGGCAGCACAGATGCAGCCATTGGGAGGCGAGTTCTGCCCTGATTTCATCCTTTCCATGTTCCTCTGAATCAACCGTATTCATTCTTTCTCTGATTCTCTTTATCATCCTCTTCAATATCTAGCTCTTTTAGCGCTTGTGATGAGTTTGTTTGGAAGACTCGTTCTTTCAGGTGCACCCTAAGATTGCATTCATTGACAACTATAAGTGGAAGCCTCCCGTGCTGGATGAAGTGTTGCGTCTCTTCAAGATCTACGAGTACAACACTACCGTGCCCAAGGTTTCTAACTTATATCATCTATTTTTAGATTGAATATTTGTGGGCCTGTCAAGAGCTGTTTGATGATTTGAACTGAAATCGAGGTTTGTCCAGGTCCTACAGCGGGCTGTGATGGATCCTCTCGATGTTGTAATTGCTCACATTCTCAAAGAACTTCTCGCCATGGCAGAGAAGTCTACTTAATCAGAGTACTCTCCATTTGCGTTCCACGTGTTCTTGTTTTCACTTCATACAGATAGCGTGTACCCATCCGTTGCGGTCTCTTCCTGTGATACGGTAGAATTAGTTCTAATTTATAAAACGATATGGTAACTTCAGCTGCTTCTGCTTGCCTGTTTATACGAGTTGTGCCCTAGGTACTTTTGCTTTAACCATATGTGTCTGTTATTGTTACAACCAAACAAATGAGAATCAAGGCTAATTAACAAATTGCAGCTTTCAGTCAACCTATAAATATTAGAAGTCTTCGCTAACGGTGACCTAGTACATATAAACAGTAACTTTCACCCGTGCAAAAAAAAAGAGAAAAATGGGCGAATACAAGAGAAGCGCCGGCCCTGCGATCATTGCTTCTTGCCCGTCAATATTTCTTTCACGAATTCCTCCATCTTCTCCATCAACACGGAAGGAGAAGGAAGTTTTTGAATCTGAAGCAAAAGATCCTTTACCTCCTCGGCTTTTTCTTCCACCGCCTCCCGGGCTTCCTTCACATTCATTTCAGTTACCGACGGAAGCTTAGGCAGGATCTGAAATTGCGTCACATCTTTTGAAGCTTGTCCATATCATATTATCAATAACAAAAAGACGAGATTTATTAGCTGTATGACTCCTGCGAAAAGAGACCTGGACAAGTCTCCCCAAGATGTGCGCAATGTTATCAGAAGGCTGCATAACATGTTCAATTTTAATGTTGGAATGCGTTTGGCTACAAACTGCGGTCCCAAACTTTCTACCAAGGCAAAAGGAAACCTCATAATTCTGTGCAAAATAGGCACCGGCATACGCGCCAATCGTGAGGGAAAAGAGATGAGACAGAACGCCCATCGAAAGGAGACTTCAGGATGGCTCCCCGATCTGCAGCATGTGCAACTTCATTACAAAAATATTCAAAATAATTACAAAACGATTGTGTAATCCACATATGGTGAACAATATTATGATGAAAAATTACGTCGCATAAGCTGAAACAGATATGAGAAACATTAAATGAAGGGTTTGCTCCCCATGGGTGACTTTTGAAGTGGTTTTATATAACATTTGTTTCAAGATGGCCGGATTTTTTGATCGTGAAATTATGCCTGGTCTTCCAAAGAATTTGTTTGCACTGTAGTTCAGTGTGTTAATTGCAAAGAACACTAAGTTACACGCGAAAAAATTCACGTGTTTAGTATTCATTGTAATACCGTTAAAGTCTCGTCTTTATCTCATTTGTCAATTTGGAAATCCGGAGATCGTACACAGGCACGCATATTCCACATCGTAGTAAGTAGCTGATCGAGTCATACGTATTTTCCCAAAATTGAAGCGTAGTGAATTTTCGTATAGTTCGCTTTACAAATTCCAATTTCTAATCCGATTTTGTCGAAAAGAGTGCGCGCGTGTGATCGAGACCGAGTTGTGTTCATTCTCTCCGTTGCCATTCATCATCTTTATTTTCCTCCTCAGCGCATATCCCTCGCCACCGTCCTTCGAAACAACAACGTTTGTCTTATCTTCCTCGTCCTCTCCGCTCATACCAGTGATCGCTCAGCTTGTTGATGTGCCCCATGTTCTTATCTCGTCAATGACTATCTTTGCGAGTGTACGCAGAAACTTTGTGCTCTCTCCGCGTTTGAGCCGGTTTATTGCCGTCCTTCCATATTGACGTTGAGCACCGCCATTGCTTCGTTTATAGTGAAGAGAACGGAGTTATTACTTTCTATGGTTGCAGTGTCTTGCAAGATCTGACACCTTCATTCCCATACCAGTTACACGATGGCCCCCCTTCCAAGTCGCTCCAAAGTCTACGCAGATGTTGGTTTTTTTATTCCATAAGTTAACAATCTGCAATGTCAGTCATTATTCTATATTGATATACTTTACTGTTTACTTTGTGACGAGCACCTGAAATCACTTGAACAATCCAAAGCTTTGCCTTGGTTGTTTTTTTAACCTTCTTTCTGCAGGTGAATCCAAATAAGCCACGGGAATACTGGGACTACGAGACGCACGTCATCGAATGGGGAGACATCGACAGCTATCAAGTTAGTCGCCTTTTTTCAAATTTGGGTTCCTTCTTATTATGACAACGAATATCTCTATTATCAGCTCGTGCGGAAGCTTGGACGGGGAAAGTATTCAGAAGTCTTCGAAGGAGTAAACATGACATCGGAGGAAAAGTGTGTCATAAAGATACTTAAGGTACGGTGTGTTTTTGTTATAGTTTTTTCCTTGAAAATGATGCTTTGTATCAGCGATCTTTCTGGATGCATTTAAGTTAACATATGTTAACTCGAAGAACTTAAGCACCATATTCAGTATACACATTATTCCTTCTCTAGCATTTTCATGCTATTGCGGGAATAAATGCCACTGTCGCCTTCTTGGGGAAACTTTTGTGGGGTAGTGAGTTTGGTGCCCGGGAAGCAAGGTGAGTAAGAGTAACACAGAATCTTTACGCCTAAATCTGGGTTTGTCTGTGAAACTTGAGTTCCTTTTTAATCAATGCTGTTGTCATATAACAACTTGTATGATTTCAGCCGGTGAAGAAGAAGAAGATAAAGCGCGAGATCAAGATTCTGGAGAATTTAAAGAATGGAACGAACGTCATCACACTTCTTGATGTTGTCAAGGATCCAATCTCAAGGACGCCCGCTCTTGTCTTCGAGTTTGTGTAGTTTGCCTTGTTTTTAAAACCATAGGATTTTTCATTTTCTTCAATGTGTTGTTATTACAATGTCGGTAGAAGGACGCGAAAGTAGCAAGAGAATACTCACAAACCTAATAGTCGACCCTTTCTAGATACGTGAACAACACGGACTTCAAGCAGTTGTATCAAACGCTAACGGATCTGGACATTCGGTCTGTTGGACATTTAATTTTCTTACAATCGTGGATTTTGTTCTCCGGATGTTAATTCTTCATTCTCTTGTATTGAGAATATGAGTGCTGGATTTTTTTTTTCTGTGACTAAAGAAAGACTATGAATTGAGCATGATTCAGGTATTACTTGTACGAACTTCTGCGTGCTCTGGATTACTGCCATTCCATGGGAATAATGCACAGGGATGTCAAGCCCCACAATGTCATGATCGACCACGAAAAGCGACAGGCGAGGCTTTTTACAATATTTTTTTAAATTCTGTCATGGATAAAGCGCGTTAGGAAAATTTCATTTAGAAAATTTTGTGATCACACTTACAAAATTATCTCCTCGGCCATAAATGATATTACCATGTATTCTGAATCAACTTCCCTGTTTTGCAGTTGCGGCTTATTGATTGGGGTCTGGCAGAGTTCTACCACCCCAAGCAGGATTACAATGTTCGCGTTGCTTCTCGATATTTCAAGGTTTGAATTTCTTTCTGAATTTCCTACATTGTATTGGGTATTCATTTTCAGGTTAATTTTATTTCTGGTAATCAAACCATTCATATTTAAAGTCATAGTGGGAATTCAATGCTCACTTTCTAATTAATTGTGTAAAATTGGTTGATGTTGTAGGGCCCCGAGTTGCTGGTTGACTACCAGTGCTACGACTATTCACTGGATATGTGGAGTCTCGGCTGTATGCTGGCTAGCATGATCTTCCGCAAAGAACCCTTCTTCCACGGACACGACAACTATGACCAGGTTAGAGAAGCGAATACGGTAGTTCGTGGCGTGAACTTATGGCAGACAGTGGGTTTAAGAAAGGGTTTATTTTGTCTTTTGGTGTTTTATGCTGTGGAGTTATGAATGTTTGGATTCGTTGGTTTAAACTTGAACTATAAATTAATCGTGAAAGAATTTTAGTGGTGTAAATTTGCCTTGTTATGTTGTTCTTTGCTATTAAGAACTGCGCTCATTTCAGTTGGTGCGAATCGCAAAGGTTCTTGGAACGGAGGAGTTGTTCGAGTACCTGGAGAAGTACCACATTGACCTGGACCCCCGCTTCAACGACATTCTCGGAAGACACTCTCGCAAGAGATGGGAGAGATTCGTCCACTCGGAGAATCAGCATCTTGTCTCCACTGAATCTCTCGACTTCCTTGACAAACTGCTACGCTATGACCACCAGGTCAGACGGTTTCATAGTGATGATTAAACTGTAATTTAACGTACGATCTTTTACAGGAGCGTCTGACGGCGCGGGAGGCGATGTCGCATGCGTACTTCGCCCCTCTGGGCAGGGATGCAGCTGCCGACTCGGCTGGAGTGCCCCCTCCCGTCCCCGTCAACGCCCCCTCCCCTTCCTCTCTCAGCAATCAACTTGTCACCTCCAACTAGAGAAGGACTATTTCAGCTTCTACTTTCTCGGATAATGCGCTTGAAAAGAAAGCCTCAGTTAGTTCTTGATGTTTTAAATCCTTGATCACTGTTTTTGCTTCATTAATTGCCTCATCCTGCAATCAATTCCCGACTAAAATAAGTTTAAGAAAGTGATTGTTAGTGCAGCCAAGAATGAACGGAAGCCGTTTCCTTCCATGGTTTGTTTCGTTGATTCCTGTTGCAACAGTCTTCACTCATTGTCAGCAAGAAGCCTTGTACTCATGATTGTGAGGGAAGAGTGCCCTCTCTTCCTTGGCCTTTGCCCTCTCTTCCTCTGCTCACACACCACCTCTCCCCCTTCTCTTCCCTTTGTAACTGTACGGTGCTCTCGATGGTTTCTCTCCAGAAACCAACCTCCCCTCCCCTACTTTTTGGTACAAGACAGTTTCTTTCTCGACCTCATGAGAATGTGAAAGAGGGCCCTGCTAGTCTGATATCTTCTTGTGTACCTAATTTTTCGTTGTCTGAGATGGCCATTAGCATAAATGGAGTTATTGCTCAGTTCGTAGTTATTGCTCAGCTTCGGAAGGTTGGTTAGAGCTGCCATGAGGAGATATCATTGAAGCAGGATCGTTTGGTCCCAGTTGGTATATAGTAGAGGTGATTCACTCAGTATAAGGGTGGGAAATGGTTAGCAAACGGTGTTGGTTTTATAAGGCGATGCTGACTCGTGCGCTTCGCATACTGAGTCCGGGCGGGCAGGTCGTCGGCGCCGCAGCCGCAGCCTCTTCTGGGCCGGCCGTGGCCGCAGGGCCCAGCGTCGACTCCCAGTGGCCGATCTACCTGGATGTCCAGGCTACTTCTCCCATGGTCAGCGTTCCTTAGGTGCCATATTCCATATGGAGCAAAATTGCATCAAGAAAAATAAGTGTTGGAGTTGGTGATTGTGGGTGTTGCTCGCAGGATCCTCGTGTAGTGGATGCAATGCTGCCCTTCCACTTGCATCGCTACGGAAATGCTCACTCGAGCACGCATGCCTATGGATGGCAGGCGAGGGATGAAGTGGACGAGGCCAGGCAGCATGTTGCTGATCTCATCAATGTTAGTTCTGGCCAGCCATTATTGCTGGATCATGGAATGGATTCAATTCTCACATATGCAATTCAAGGCGGACGCGCGCGAGGTCACCTTCACTTCCGGAGCGACAGAATCAAATAATCTCGCACTGAAGGGAGTTGTTAACTTCCAGAAGCAAGCAGGCAAGGATCACATCATCACCGTCAGCACGGTATGGGCAAGGAGCAGGAATTGGACTGAGAAGAATGAGAGAGAGGGAGAAGTGAATATAGTGATAGAATCAGTCACTCTTTCTAGGAGCATAAATGTGTGCTGGATTCATGCAGATATCTTGAGCAGAGTGGAGCACGCATTACTTATCTTCCGGTTTGTTTCCTATCAAAAACAGTTTGTGTGAATTTTAAAAGATGACTTTCTATCCTTTTGTATAGGTCTCCCCAGGCGGTCTGATCACACCCGAGCAAGTGGCTGAAGCCATGACTGAGAGAACTTGCCTTGTCTCGGTCATGGCTGTCAACAACGAGATTGGAGTCATGCAGCCCATCAGGGAGATTGGTCGGTTTTTGTTGTTGTATATTGAAATGGCAAAAACTCGAGCGTGATGTATTGCGTACTGAATACCTTTATATAATTAGCGACTTGTTTCTTTTCCCTGCCTCACTGATCTCACTCCAGGTGCTCTCTGCCGTTCCCGCGGGGTTCTCTTCCACACCGACGCTGCTCAGGCCGTGGGGAAGATCCCTCTGGATGTGCACGCCGACAACATTGACCTCATGTCCATCTCGGGCCACAAGATCTACGGTCCCAAAGGTGTGCTTCAGAAGTGTCATTTGTGAGAACGATCAGCCTTTCTCTGTCCAGGTGTCGGTGCCCTTTACGTGCGTCGTCGTCCTCGAGTCCGTCTGGAGCAGCAGATGTCTGGCGGAGGGCAGGAGAGGGGCCTTCGCTCGGGAACCCTCCCCGTCCCTCTCTGTGTTGGACTCGGAGAGGCAGCTCGCATTGCTAGTCAGTTACTTCATGAACTCATCTGCCTGTGATATGCTCTTCCCCTCTCCACTCCCTCTCCATTTCGCGCCCTCTGCAGAGCGTGAGCGTGAGATGGACTTTGTCCACGTAAGCCAACTCTCCGCCCGTCTGGTGGACAGCATCCAGTCGTCGATACCGAATGTAGTGAGGAATGGCGAGGCTGCCCACTGCTATCCCGGCTGTGTCAATCTCTCTTTTGCCTACGTCGAGGGAGAGTCTCTTCTCATGGGCCTTAAGGTCAGAAATGATGTATTTGGTTACTATCTGCTTCGTTGACATAAGGTGTATGTTTTGGAGATAGCAAGAATGAGTTGAGTTGATTGTCTGCTGTTTCCAGACAGTGGCGATCTCGTCTGGCTCGGCGTGCACCTCCGCCTCCCTCGAGCCGTCTTATGTCCTCCGCGCTCTTGGCACCGACGAGGAACTCGCCCACTCTTCTCTCCGATTCGGCATCGGCAGATTTACCACCCAGGATGAGGTCTAGCGGCTATTCAATCACTACTTTGGTTTTATCTTAAATCGTTGTAGACATGTCATCCTTACTACTTTGTCATAGGCTTTCAGATATCTTTTGCTTCTGTTACTCCGTCTGAATCCTAATTATTTTTTTTCCATCGGAATGTGGA
The DNA here is from genome assembly GCA_945643635.1 of Allodiplogaster sudhausi. Classification (NCBI taxonomy): domain Eukaryota; kingdom Metazoa; phylum Nematoda; class Chromadorea; order Rhabditida; family Diplogasteridae; genus Allodiplogaster; species Allodiplogaster sudhausi. Next base: position 215,405 of record CALZFC010000246.1, read on the forward strand.
GGTTCTCCACGATATTGTTTTTTTCTTTATTTGAGTGTGGTTCATTTCAGGTGGACTACACTGTGAAGCACTTGGTGCAGAAGGTGGAGTATCTGCGTGCGATGTCTCCACTCTGGGAGATGGTGCAGGAGGGCATCGATCTGAAGTCCATTCAGTGGTCGCAGCACTAGTTCAGTGCGCAGGCGTACTGAAGTTTTGCCCGACAAATGTTAATCTTTACACTCATCGTTCACTCGTGATTTCTTCCCACGTGTGCCTAAATTGATCATTACTGCTCTAATATTATTTGGCATTAGGCACAGATGGAAAGTTTTGGTGAGTACAGCTTTGTCTGGATTTGATGAACTGTCGGGCTTTTTCAGTAGCACAGCTTACTTATGTTCTTTACTGTTACTGTCTGTCGCTCCAGTGAAGTCACAGCTGTTTTTGTTGTGCTATTAAATGTAATTAGTATAATCTTCTGTTGAAAAGACGAATAAAGATAAGGTATATTAAAGTCGTTGTAGTCAAGGAAACTTGAAAGGTGATCTATATCCAGACAACTATTCTCGAGGATGGCGATTGTGTGGAAAAGGCATATAAATCGATCGTAGAAATGCTAGCGGCCCGTGGATTGACCGCGGCTTCTGCTCGGCAGCAGCTGAGACTTCTTTCCAGCAAACTCCCTTCCACCACTGACAAGGTCGAGACCAAGCCCGATCAGGTCACGCACACTGGACAGGCTAGTCATTTCGCACTCTTTCTCTCTCTCCCTCTCCTTCTCCCTCCCTCTCTCTTTTTCTCTATCTCTTTCTCTCTCCCTCCCCTTCTCCTATCTGCACCCTCTTATCGCTTTCTTCCTCTCCTCTCACGATTTCTCTTCTATTTCAAGCTCGTTTGAAATATAAATACAAAAAGAAGGAATTTCAGTCGTGGGACAAGGGCGACTGGCGTCTTCAACGCTTTGATATTGCACCGAAGCAAGTGAACCCGAACATCGCGGCCACACTCATCGCCGAGAGGGTCCCCAAGGTTAGTCATTCTTGGTTTTGAAGAGGTCTCTTGGAAAGTTGTGTATCCTTCCTATTCGCAACATGTTCAGGAAGTCAATAGAACGAATTAGTTATCTATTGACTTACTGAAAGTGTTGCCAATAAGAGAGTGGAAGTGACTTCTTCCTAGGATTGCGGGCACGAATCGGTGGTGTTCTGTGACGGAGGCCACGCCGCACTCGGCCACCCCCGCGTCTATATCAACCTGGACAAGCCCGGCTACCACTCCTGCGGCTACTGCGGCAATCGCTTCTTCAACTCACACGTCACCGTCACAGAAGAACACAAGGCAATCCACCATCTCAACGCATAGGCTTAGAAAACGAGAACCGGAGTCACCCACACTAGATCCATGGGGAGTGTGATGGATGGGCAGCGGTCATTTGGGCAGCGGTCAAATGGGCAGCGGTCAAATTTGCAGCGGTCATTTGGGCAGCGGGCAAACGGCAAGCAGCCGTTTGCCGTAGACGTGATATAATTTTATGATTTTAGCAAAACTATTGATTCAAAAACTTTGATAACATCACGCAATATTTTTTCTTCTTTGATTTTGTATAATTTTTTCTATCATACACATTTTGAATATGTTTTATTTACAGGCAATATTTTACAAAAGTATTTTTAAAAACGAATCACCTTCATCAAATCATTATCATAACATTATAACAATACAACAGTTCTTGGAAATCATTGAATCCCTTCTATTTGTACCAACGGCTTTCAAGTGATCCAACACGTTCCTGTCAATTGAACCATTCTTCGTGTGCCCATTCAAAGTCGTCCTGTTCTGGGCGCTCTACTGGGATGAGGGGGGGGGGGGTGAGATTTTCGGAAGATGTAGATTGATACAGAGCCTGGAACTCTGTTTGGTGATCGAGCAGTTTCGAGGCGACGAGTTGAGCAGATAGTTGAGTTGTATTGACAAAAGTAGGTACCAGGAAGTCTTCTCCTTCTATCAGAGAGAAGAGGTACCACCTCCAACAAAAGTTATGATGGGTATGAATAACAAATTTTTGTAGTAATTAGCTTAATTTTACACAGACTTTGAAAGAGAAACTTCACAAGCGCTGCTCGCTGTCTATCCACAGGCCGAAGTGCTGTTCATCAACGCATTTCCCTATTTCAAGGCAATTGACAACAAGATTCAAGATCGGGAAGTTTGCTCTAGATACGTATACACATGTACATACGTTAACATAACGTATATATGTGCGTATAAAGTACAAGGTATGCTAGGTTCCAACACCAGAAGGAGTTCCAGGCTCTGTATCAATCTGTATCTTCCGAAAATCTCACCCCCCCCCAGTAGAGCCCCCAGAACAGGACGACTTTGAATGGGCACACGAAGAATGGTTCAATTGGTAGGGACATGTTGGATCACTTGAAAGCCGTCTGTGCTTACGTGCATATTCGCAAAAAGAAGGGATTCAATGATTTCCAAGAACTGTTGTATTGTTATAATGTTATGATAATGATTTGATGAGGGTGATTCATTTTTATAAATACTTCTGTAAAAGCCTGTAAATAAAACATAGTCAAAATGTGTATGATAGAAAAAATGATAGAAAATCAAAGAAGAAAAAATATTGCGTGATGTTATCAAAGTTTTTGAATCAATAGTTTAGCTAAAATCGTAAAATTATATCAGGTTTACGGCAAACGGAAGCTTGCCATTTGACCGCTGCCCATCCATCACACTCCCGATCCATGCATTGCCCTTTGAAATATAGTGAATGTATAAATAAAAAAGGCTTCTGGTGATGGTTTTAACAAAAGAGCCCAAAGTTGATCTTGTTATTAGCAGTGTGGACAAGCACGGAATGCAGTTGAGTTTGTTCGAGATGTTTTCACGGGGAAGATGAGCATCGCATTTAACATCCGAAAGCTATCATTGAGGGTGTGACATGTCCGTATGAGCAAGATAAATACATGGAGTGCTAGAGTCATCTTGATGTCGCACTGTTCTGATTTGGAAGAGAGCGGGAGATCTTTCCTACATCTTGCAATGCGGCGTCAATGTAATGCAGCATTCTTTTTATTCGCAATATTAATTTCACAATAAACCGTTGGAAAAGGAGCAATAGTTCCTCTCTTTTTCTTCTTCAAATGCGTATTGAAGCGAAAAGACTTGAGCTGTCTCTTTATTTCATCAGGGATACAGTAAGAAGAGTGATAAGTAATTGCGCGGGGATACTAGAAGAAAGCAATAACTCGGTCATGATCATTTTCATTTCGTCTTCTTTCTTTTCACACATATTCCTGCAGGGGAAAGCAAGCAGATATGAGTATGAAAGAGAACGGGGCCTACACGCATGAACTGATCTGGTCGATACGATAAAAATATAATGAGAGAACTCGGAATGGGATTTCAGGCCATTACTTAGAATGGATGAAAAGAAGAACACAGGTAACGACTATAAATTACAAGGGATTCACGCTCTCCTATTGCTCCACCATGACTTCTCACTCGTACAAGAATACAGACATGTGCTGCGTGACTCGCGGGTGGAGCGGAACTTCTTTCTAGCGATCTCAGAAACAACAATGCAATAATATGCTAGAAGGATGCCATCAGCATCTACGAGTAGAATAAAATATATACTAAGGAATGTCATACAAAGAGTGAAAGATAAACGGAATCAATGGAAATGGGGAACAATCTCAGATCCATCTGGCGGATGGCAGAGACGACACTCGCGGATGCGGTTCAGCGAGCACTGCAACAACAACAACTAGGAAATACTTTCCTGCTCTGCATTTATTTTCCCTTTTTCATGATTCTATCTGTTTTCCCAAGAAAGGCACGTTAGAAGAGAAGAAATAAAACATTCTGCATTTCATTAATGCTTATGTTGATACAATTTAGAAATAAAAGCATAAGAAGTAAGTAAGTTTAATAACCGTAAATCTGAACAGAGCTAATAAAAGATGATAAAAGAGACAAACCCCCGAGTACACGAGCTGGCGATCGTGCATCCAGGCCATCTCTTCCAGGTGGCGAAGGAACTCGAGCTCACCCGCCTCTTTCTCTAGCTTGAACAGAACACGCAGGAGCTGGGTCACTGACACTACCTGCGAGGTGAGAGATTAGTTAGAGAGAGAGGAGAGAAAGAAAACTGAACAAAAACGATTATGTTAAGAGAAACCTTCTCCTCCCAGCAGGCCTCTCGCAGATCGAAGCGCATGAGAGGTCGAAGGGCACTCAAGGAGTACGATTACAAGTATTGAAGAAAGGAGAGAGAGAGAGAGAGAGAGGGAGAGAGAGAGAGAGGGAGAGAGAGAGAGGGAGAGAGAGAGAGAGAGGGAGAGAGAGAGAGAGGGAGAGAGAGAGAAGAGAGAGAGAGAGGGAGAGAGAGAGAGAGATTTGTCAACGAACTCGATGCACATGGCAGTGAGTCGTCGAGGCTGGAAGCTGACCGAGGCCACCGCGAGCCCATTCCGCTGCAATGAGATCAATCATTGCTTGTGAACCCATCTCAGGAAAGGAAAAGAACGTAGAGAAAGAACAGAACATTCTGATGGTTTCGCAGCATGCCAAGAAGACGACCATCGTTCGTGACACTCATTCCCATCACTGCCTGGTGCTCCGAGAACTCATCTGGAAGCGACATTTTCGCTTAACATCCTTTCACTTAAAGGAAGTATCCGTCGAAAAAATAACTTCTTCTTTTATATCCCTATATGATCAAGTCTGGCCTAAAAGATAGATTAGAGGTGATCCCGCTTTACAAAAGTCAGTACTTAGCCAGAAATTTGCATTTGTTTTTTTGGAATACGGTAGAAAACGTCTCTGTCGATGTAACCGGTGTATGCTCATATCCAAGCAAGGAATGCCAACGGGTGGGAAGAAGAGGCAGTCTCTGACCGTCTTGCCCACTTAGCACCCCATTTTCACGAAGGGATGAGAGATACAGACGTTAGAGAAAAGCGAGACAATGAAAGAAGTAGAGAGAGGTTAGATACACATACGTTTCAAATTTGAAATTTCAAAAAAGGCTCATCAAGTTGCGAGTTTAGCACAGTTTGAAACGTAATTTTATCAGATACGGTATTCTTTCGTCGGATACTTCCTTTAATTCATTCGTTACAATGCTAGATCATTATATTTCAAAGTATTTCATAAATTGTCCACCAGAGAATGAGGACAGAAAGAACTGAAACTGACGATGAATCTGAATCTTGGTCCACGCATTCGAGGCCAGATCCAACTTCCACAGTTTGAACTGCCCAGTTGCCAGGAAAACAGCCGAAGGTTCATTCGCCGTCACCGTCAAAACATTTCCAGGATCGTGTTGAGGAAGGCCGAATTTCTATAATAATAAACTTCAGTCATCTCTTTAAAATCACAAGATGAAATAAAAATGTATATTAAACTGGAAGCAGCGAACGAACCGAATTAGCAGAGAGCATTCGGTAGTCCATCCTCTTTTCTGCGTAGTTGTAGTCATACATCTAAAAGAATATTCCCTTCGTTTTATTAGACAACCAAAACAACAACCTGGATAACGCAGCAATTTTTGACTCCAGCAAAGATGAGAACATGGCCAGGAGATGAGAGAACCGTCTGAATAGTGTTGAAAGACTCGTTCATTGGGATTCTAAAAAGAGTACAGGTTAAATGAAGAGGATGGATAAATACTGGAGAATGTGTTTACTATTACATATTGATTACTAACCTATCAAATTGACGAGCAACGAGTTGTCCAGGAATTGATTCATAGATTTCAAGTGGATCATTTCCCTTCTTCACGAAAGTCAATGCAGTGTATGGAGCAGCGCGATGCTAAATCAAGGAATAGCTCATACTTTGCAAGTTCGCACAGTTCAGCTCACATGCATTAAAAGATTACAAACCTGAGGGAGCAGGACCTGGGTGGCCCTGACTTGGCGGACTGAGTCCTCGAAGATCATGTTCTCATAGCCACTGATCTGGAGTTCCTTGACGAGAGCGGCGAAAACGGAAGACTTCTTGATAAGGGCGGACACGCTCGCAATCCTTCGGCTCACTTCCACGCCGCGTGCCTAACATTCAATCACTATCATTTCTCTTAACGCATACAAATACACCCAGTCTTGATCACGAAATAGGCAAGACGACTTGTTGAGAGGTATGAAAGTGGCTAATTAACGAGAACCTGCAACTGTTGAGGCTGCTCGGGGAGAGTGACGGATTCCGTAAGGGTGGGATTGAGCTGCTCCATGAGTCGCTGGTCGCGGTTGCCATTCCTCTCAGCCATGCGCTCAGCCAGCATCTCAACATGCCAAGGATGACAACTCAACTGCAACCCCCCTCCCCCTATTAACCAGGGGATGGCGACGGAGCTCGGCCTCGCGTCTCGCGGCGTCCTGCATCTGTCGCATCATGTGACGGCGAATGGGCGAGGGAGTGCGGCGGGGACGGAAGGGGCCGGCCTGGCGGTTCCGCTGGGCGAGGCGGTGGCGATCCGCGTGCAGGTCCTGCTCATTGTTAGGAGGAGCTCCCATCTCGAACACCTGCAGAGTCATCCCCCCTTCCAGCCTCTTTCTCTGCACCCACAGACCTGCACTCCCTCCGCTCCTCCACGAACCCGTCCCCACATCTCTTCCTCTTCCAGCTGATGCAAAGCGGCTTCCATGAAGAACTCCTCATCGTCGTTTCCGTTCGCTTCCCAACCCTCTTGTTCTTGGAACCTGCGACGCAGGAGACGATCCGCTTCCCTGGAAGAGAGAGAGAGAGAGAGAGAGAGAGAGAGAGAGAGGTAAAAAGAGAAAAAGAGAAAGAAAGAGAGAGAGAGAGAAAGAGAGAGAGAGAGAAAGAGAGAGAGAGAGAGAGAGAAAGAGAAAGAGAGAGAGAGAGAAATCGAAGATGGAGAATGGTAAGGGAAAGGAAGAAGCCACTGGGCTCGACCTGTCAACAACAATACGAAGTCGACGTCTCTCTTCATTGAATCCGCCGTCGGCTACAAATGAATGTAGCGATTTATCTACCCAAATAAGAAAAAAAAACAAAGAACTTCAATCGATTAAAAAGAAAGGGAAAGATTTCGATAGCAAACCAAAGTGCGGCCGCGGCCGGTCGGGACTGAGTCGACGGAATCTCAGCGGCGGCTCAGCTTCCCCATCCTCCTCCTGCTGTTGCTGCTCCCCCTCTGCCGCTGGACCCTCCACAGATGCATCCTCAATTGGCTCAAGGCCAAGATCCACCAGTCGGGCTGAAACCAATTATTACATCAAGCCTCAGAGACTAAATTCACCCGCTGCTATAGAGCTGACAGCTTACCGTTAATCGCTGTCATTTCAGTTCTCAGTTGATTGTATCGCGTCAATTCGGCTTGCAGGGAAAGGTTGAAGGCGCGGAGACGTCCAGGACCCACCTAAAAATGACAAATACTGTACCTAATTATCAAAATACACGCAATAGTAAACAGTCATCGCTTCGTAAATCATCCATTTGGAAATGGTGGGAAAAGCGTCATTTTATCAGCCATTCATTGCAGAATTAACTGAAAACAAGAGATAACAAAAAGTGAGTCGAATTCCTGAAGAAACTGCGTTATAAACATCAATCAACCCCGACCACATCACTAAATGGCAATAAACTATCTTACTCTTCCCTCGGTGCTGGGAATGTGAGCAAGTCGATTCACAGTCAGCAAGTCGCTAAGCTGAAATGAATTGAAATGAAAATATTGCCGCCTGAGAGCTGACAAGGGAACCATCTGAAGATAAGTTGGAGAATTTTGATCTCACCTATCCAGATCGATAGTCCAAGTCGAGAAATGATGATAACCATTTTTACTTTTTCCTTAATGGCCTCTGGCGATTTTATATTGATTTTTAAATTTTGCATAAAATCGCGGATTTAGTGACCTTGCCATTGTCAATGTGTCACTTAAGCAATTAAACATGGCCTGCGCGGCGCAGTGGGATGCGCGCTCGCCTGCAGTTTTGAGCGTCGCAGGTTCGAACCCCATTCGGTTCAAATATTTTGCTGCAGTTTTGCAAGTTCAAATTTGAAGAAGTACATAAAGAGAAAATTTTTTCAATGAGAGGAGAGTGCATATACACTTTAAATTGGTGTTAAAAAATTTTTACTTGTGTATAAGGGCATTCCGTGTTGGATGGTGTTCAATTCGCCCTTGCTTGCGAATCCACTATCAACCTATTCAGTGGGGCCTACCCCAAAAAGTCGAGGAAAAAAATTTCCCCGAAAATCACCACAGGGGGGTAATTTGGTGCGAGGATTGCGAATATCTAGTTTATTTTTAATTCTGAAGTCATTTAAAAAAAAGTTACGGTAAGTAGGTATGCGGTATAAATTCCAAAAAGAAGTACGGCGTAAACAACAAGAAGTATGTAGACTATCTGTCCGAGTTCCTGTTGAGGAAACAGTTCGGAAAACAGAAAGGAGTCTTCTTCCACAAAAGGAGATCAAAACAAATTTCTATATTTTTTTTAATGACTTCAGAATTAAAAATAAACTAGATATTCGCAATCCTCGCACCAAATTACCCCCTCTGGTGATTTTCGGGGAAAGTTTTTTCCTCGACTTTTTTGGGGTAGGCCCCACCGAATAGGTTGATAGTGGATTCGCAAGCAAGGGCGAATTGAACACCATCCAACACGGAATGCCCTTATACACAAGTAAAAAATTTTTAACACCAATTTAAAGTGTATATGCACTCTCCTCTCATTGAAAAAATTTTCTCTTTATGTACTTCTTCAAATTTGAACTTGCAAAACTGCAGCAAAATATTTGAACCGAATGGGGTTCGAACCTGCGACGCTCAAAACTGCAGGCGAGCGCGCATCCCACTGCGCCGCGCAGGCCATGTTTAATTGCTTAAGTGACACATTGACAATGGCAAGGTCACTAAATCCGCGATTTTATGCAAAATTTAAAAATCAATATAAAATCGCCAGAGGCCATTAAGGAAAAAGTAAAAATGGTTATCATCATTTCTCGACTTGGACTATCGATCTGGATAGGTGAGATCAAAATTCTCCAACTTATCTTCAGACGGTTCCCTTGTGAGAGAATACTGACCAGCTCCTGAAGAAAGAGCGAGTGGTAGGCGACGTTGATATCAATTGCAATGGATAACGCATGACTGCTCATCTTCAAAGGGCAAGCTTCTATTTCGAGTCATTTAACAGAAGTATCAGAAACAGCTCCAGCCTGGAGCAAGGGAAAGCAACTGACAAGGACGATGTTTCCATCCACCATCATGAGGTCATGAATGATGATGCAGGAACTCGACCACTCCATGAAGCGGAACTGAAATCATTAGATATAATGTAATGATTAGAGCATAATGAAAAGTCTTAAAATATATAAATGCCTCAAGTCATACAACTAACTCGGTTACGTGCAGCATTCACTAGTCTGTGAAAGCTGCAGCTGCGCTTGAGCTCGAACTTCGATACAACCTGAAACATTCGCGTCATACTTCAACTACAAATTACGTTTGATGTGTGAAGATAACCTCCTTGGCGATGAATGAGAAGGCGTAGAAGACGTGACGGCCAGTGGACGTAGCGAAGTGGATGAGAAGCAAGTCATCATCTGAACAACAACAGTCAATCATCTCCGAAAAGATACCATTGTCAAAACAAGGTTTACTGAAATTCTCTAATACTGCAAGCAGAAAACCGTTGCTCCAATCATGAAAGGCTTCTTCCGTTATATTGAATATGGGATGAGAAACCCGCAAACCTCCGACTATATTCATGTAATGACTACGCAGCCTTTCCAACTCGTGAGGAGCTGCAAATAATAAATTCGTCGTCGTCAGAGTGCCAATAACGTTATTACAACTACATCTGCGAATGAATAAAGAAAGAATGAATGAAAAAGAAGAACTGACACAAGAGGTGAAAGTCAGGAAGAAGGAAGCCTCCCTTCAGTTCAATTGGAATCCGGTTGGGCTTGTGTCCACGTCTGTCAGCCATCCTGAAACGGGAGAGCAGACGCGTGATGATCTCCATGATAACCCTACAAGCAAACCACCCCTTCCAAAACAACTTCCTAAACAAGCAATTTTCGGAATTCTACGAAGTTGTCAAGGCTAATATCAGTTTCTCACCTGTCTTTTCATAATAATTCGCACCTTTTTAAAATAACACTAGACATATAAAGCTAAAGCGCACAAAAATCAGAATCTCCCTGCAGTAATTGAAGAGTAATTGAAGGATTGTTGGTGAATATAGGTAAGTAAAAAACAAGAACAAAAAAACAAAAACAAAATATAAACTGACGTTCGGCGCGAGACTCTAATTTCACGTGCGAGCCGGACTCGCCCTGCTCGCCCTTCCATCGGAGGACACAATAGCTATGCCAAGGATACAAGCCCGAATTCCTCTGCAATCAATGACGTGAGAAGTTACCAAGAACGTAGAGCGAGAAGATTGAGAGACAGTGTGGACAAAAGAGAGAGAGAGAATAAGAGAGTGAGAGAAAAAGAGAGAGAGAGAGCGGTGAACGAAAGAATGGACGGCATGATGCAGGGAGACGCGAGTGGTGAGTCGCCCGGCAGCGAGAGTGGCCGGGAATGCAAGAGAGCCGAGACAAGCAGAGAGATGGCCAAGAGTGAGGGGGGGGGGGCGAGCAATACCGAATAGCGGGCGGCCCGACGAAAGCCGGCCGACCTAGTCATTAGAGTTGCGCACCCTTCCTTTTTCTGTTATTCGATAAGCATAACTTGTTCTTTTTGATAGCGGCGTATTCATTGTTTATACCATATCATCCCCCCTGGTGTGGGCTCGCTTTCTGTACATAAGGATGCCTTTCTCCCGGCGTTCGGTAGACAGATATGTATGTACATGTTGATTTATGCAAACGCATTCTTGTTCTCCAACGTGTAATACATCCTCAAAATTTATACCTTGAAATATATGTACTACAAGTTAATATTTTAGCAGACGTCACGTACTCATCGACTCCGCAGTAAAAGCCGTCTTCTTGTAAAACAGGTAGCTTTTCATTTTATTTGTCATTTCAAAATTATGTTTCAATGGATAAAAAAATTCTTGTAATAAATCAAACACGAATCCATCGACGTCATCTTTTATATGCAATCGATAACGTCCTTTAAAAATGCCTGAAGATAATTTTATTTAACAACTAGTTTCGTGCCTAAATAAGCTCGTAAAGGAGAATATAAGGCTCTCGATGTTGCTCTGAATCATTTAACATTCTACGTTCTGGAAGCACGGGGGGGGGGGGGGAGTAACCAGAAGACTGCCGTTCCTTGCACTCTTTAAATGCTTCTCGCGTGTAATGAAGACAAGGTGAAACTTTGTGGAAAAAGAAAAAAGAAACGACCTTTTAATATTGCTAATCAATGATTAGACTGATTGGAAGAGAGCGAGAGAGAGAGAGAGAGAAAGTGAGAGAGAGAGAGGGAGCGAGAGAGTGAGAGTGAGAGATAGTAAGAGAGAAAGAGTGAGAGAGAGTGAGTAAGCCTCCCCCGCCATCTTCTTCGCTGTTCCGTCTGCATTTTCACATAAACAACGAGAGAGCTCAAACGAACTTCTGCCGATCTTTGCTTCTCTACCATATCTCTGCAATATTGCAGATTTGCGGCTTTATGCTGAGTCGAATCCAATTAAAACTCCTCTCTCCTCATTCTCTCTTTTCTTCTGCTTATCTCACTCTCTCCTTCTCTCACTGTCATTATAGCATGTTTCTGTTCTGTGTTTACCTTCAAATGCCGTCATGCTCATTGTGCTGGTACCTGTTTATCTCCGCTGCAGTATACCTTTCCATAACCATGTCACCGTGCTCTAACAGTATTCTTACTCTCTTTCCCTCCCTCCTGTACTCTACATCTCTCTCCCTCTCCCTCTCTTCAACCCTCTTTCTCCCTCTCCCTCTCTTCTACCCTCTCTCTCCCTCTCTTCTACCCTCTCTCTCATTCTCTTCTACCCTCTCTCTCCCTGTCTCACCCCATTCTAGTCCCTCTGCTCGTAAATCGTCTCATCCGTGTTCTGGCATTCCCTCTTGCCTTGTGTCCGCGTGGCAAGTGCCTCGTTCTTCCTCTTCCTTTCTTGCCTGAAATCAGAAGATGCCTCAGCCCTTCTCTTCTCCGCCTCCCTCGCCTCCAGGTATTCCGTCATTCATTAATCTGTCTTATGAAAATGAAGTGGACCAACGCAGTGGAATCGACTTCACTCATTTGTTTCTGAACAGGAATTCCACTTTTTCGTAAGCCAGTGTCCCAATCATTATGACGAAGACTAGTTATTTTTCTGAGCAAAGTAGGTAAAGTAAAGTAAATCGTGAATGAATATAAAAGAAAATCGGGCTTGATACTCTTGCACTTCATCACTTACTTTATTCCTTCACTTTGTTTGCCTATCACAATCTGAGCATACTCTGTTGGCTAAACTCGCAGGGGAATTTACACAATAACATCAAAAATGCGCTCGTTTGTCATAAGATAAAGACATAGAGTCCCTGGAGGAATGAAGCAGTATGCATTGATATGATGTGAATGATATGTATGTACATACATAATCGGAAGGGAGGAAGTCGAGGGAAAAGAGGGTTGAGCCAAGCGGTAGATGGAACTATTTATGATATCAATTTTTGCTGCTGTTCTTCTCTAGCGACTCTTTCGTTTAGTTATCCTTCTGCTGCTTGATATTTCTGTACATTTCCGTGACTTCTCTGCTTTTTCTGCTCTCTTCACTCTTGCTCTCTCGTCACTCAACATCGTTGGCATCCCATTTTTAATCTACTTCGCCACAGATTATCACAAGCATTCTAACTCTGCCTCTTCCACTTCTCCATCTCTCTCTCTCTCTCTCTCTCTCTCTCTCTCTCTCTCTCTCACTCCTCTTTCTTCTGCCTGTTTGTTTTCCGTCTATTTTGAACATGAACTAACTTCATTTACTCCTTCCTTACATGTTTTGATACAAGTTCGCGACAGCATTTCTCTTGAAGACAATCGTCAGCAAATACATGCCTACTTCATCTCATTTCCCTGCTTCAGTCATCGTACTAAACGACAAAAAATTCCTCTGTCCTGAATTGAGTTTAATTGGCGTAGCCAGGTGGTCGCCGTTCCCATTGAGAAGAGGGAAGCAACATCTGTCTCATGTCTGACCGCAGCCTATCAATGTCTGTTTTCTTGAGGAAAGCTGCATAATAGCCTGGGCGGGCTTTCAACCAGAAGCTCTCTCTCTGATCATTTACACGTCTCCTTTACCCCTCAACTTCCTCATGTCAGTATCTCCTCCCTCTTCTGTACTCTCAACAACCAATTCCACGACTCGCTGAGTCTTCCCATGGATGCTCCCAGCAGGGGTCCATCATTCTCCTCCTCTTCCTCTCGCTCTCATTCAACTTTTCCATTCTCATTGCCTAATCTGTCTGTTTTCTGCCACGCAGCTCTTTTTCGCTTATATATTCACTTTTTCCGGCATGATACTGACAAATATTTTTTGCTTTCTGAAATTGTAGGACTTGATCCTATTCTTACTTCCTTTATTTTATGTTGTTGGCTGGTATTTAACCCTACGTCTGCCTAGCTGACCGCTCACATTTAGCTCTTGCTTTATATTTAAGGAGGAGATATATTTTACCCGTTTCGTCTTTGCATCCCTTTCTGTCTCTTACTATTTCTTTCTCTTTCTCTCTCTCTCACTCACTGGTTCCTTTCACTCTCTGCCTTCTTCCTACCGTGAGTACACGAATAGCGTGCCAGTCCGTTGACCGCGGGTTTGCTTGCCCTCGAGGTTGAGTCAGAGACGGAGAGAGAGAGAAAGAGAGAGAGAGAGAGAAAGAGAGAGAGAGAGAAAGAGAAGAGAACAGAAGAGAAGAGAGAGATCGGGAGAAAACAAAAGAAAGAGAGAGAGAATGCGAGAGATGGGAGGTGACGAGAAGTTTTAGATCGTGCAATCTAAGTGAGGAAGGTAAGGATTTGTTGACGGTTGTATAGAAAGAGAGAAAATATTGTAAGAAATAAAGAAGCGATTGAGATGAGAGCAGAAGATCGAGGGACGGGGGGGGGGAGTAAGACGGGAGAGAAAATGGAGAGAGAGAGAGAAGGATAGAGAGAGAGAAGGAGAGAGAAAGGGACACAAGAGAGAATGCGAGCGAGAGAACAAGAATCTTCAAAGACCGACCTCCTCTTCGTTTTAATTACTGCGAATTGATTTTTACAATCGATTCGCAGTTAATTTAATGAAAATTAAGCGAAACACAGAGAAAGAAGCAGTGAGATTGAAACAGAGAGAGAGAGAAAGGGAAAAGAGAGAGAGAGGAAGAAGGGGAGAGAGGAATAGAGAGAGAGAGAGAAAGCGAGAGGAAGAGGGAGAGAGAGGAAAACCGAGAGAGAGTGAGAGAGAGAGGTAGAGATAGGAAGAGAGAGAGAAAGAGAGATAGAAAAAGAGAGAGAAAGAGAGAGAGAGAGGATGGAGAGAGATAATGACAGAGAGAGAGAGTGAAGGAGAGAGAGAGAGAAAGTTGGATAGAGAGAAGAAGGAAGAAAGAGAGAGAGAGAGAGAGAGAGAGAGAGAGAGAGAGGAGGGAGAGAGATAATGACAGAGAGAGTGAAGGAGAGAGAGAGAGAAAGTTGGATAGAGAGAAGAAGGAAGAAAGAGGGGGAGAGAGGAAGAGAGGGAGGGATAAAGAGAGAGAAAGAGAGAGAGAGAGAGACAGGAAAGCTAATTAGAGCTTGACTACTGGTTCAAAAGAGAAGAATAATAATCAGCCTAATTGTAAGTAAAGTATTTGTAAGGGTAGGTGATGGAGAGACTGAATCATACTGAAATGCAAGACGGATCTGGCACGTTGCCGGCCGCGCAGATTACGAATTCTTACTGTACATCGAATTCGTAAAAATTTCGGCGCCTCGGCGCCCATTTCACGAACTCTTCCTCAATCTTTTGGGCGCGCGCTACAAACTACGAATATTTTTTCTGTGTGTGGGAGAGAGCGAGTGAGAGAGAGAGTGAGTGAAAGGAACGCCGGAGCTGTATTGGCTGTTTGAACGGCGGGCCAGTGAATTGACAGAGCGGCCGGAACTGCTACTTGAAAAGAATGAAGAAGAGTCTTAGAAGAGATTTAGCCGATCAGCCTCAGGCAGGAGTTCGCCCTCCCTTTCCGAAGTGTGATCTCTTGCTCTCGTCCTCTCACTTCCCCTTTCAGTTGTACTCACTTTCCTTCTTTTTTCTCTCTCCCCTAGCGACTCTTTATTCCTCGACACGCCCTGTATTCTGTTGATTCTCTTCATAATACATATGTTGTCCATCCCTCATTCTACTCGAGAGTTCTCCATTTCTTTCTCACCCAAGACGGTCAGTTTATGCGTTCTCCCACTCTGTTTCATCTTCATTGTATATTTAGTGAATCTCCTTCACTATATGGCGTATCATCTTCGCTTTCGTTTTCCTCCGTCTTTTCATTTTCGAAATCTTAATTCACTCTCTGGCCTTTTCTCTCTCTCTCTCTCTCTCTCTCTCTCTCTCGCTCTCTGTGTTTTCTCATTCTCTCCTTCTCCTATTCTCTGCCGCACTAGGATCATCCCTCGTCCTTCTCACCCCTTCAGTTCCGTTTCCCAAGCTGTGACAGTATTCTCCGAGTGAGGGAAGAAGTCCACAAACACTCCCACGTTGCTCCGTTGCGGTCAAACTCCTATCGATCTCTATTGGTTAACTCGTTTACTCGTCTACAACTGCATAGCATATCACGTCAACCTTGCCTACTCCTCCATCCATCTGCCCAAGCTGATTCCATCATTTCTATTTTTAGCCTGTCGTAAGTTACGTTCTCCTCGTTGCCAACATGCTTTTGTTTCTACAACTGCGTTAAGTTCTTTCTCTTTTCATCCGTTCTTTGCATGCTGCGATATACATTTTCCCCGTTTCATGTCACTTTTTACTCGACTTCGTATTTTTCCTCCTGTTAACTTTACTTTCACCGCTTCTTCTTTCTCTGCATCTTCATTTCTCCCTGCTTCTCTGGCAGCTTCTCAACAGATGGCATCACCCTGACTCTCTTGCTATGATTCTCCTTTTCTCCCTTTCTGTCTCTCCCTCTCTTTCCTTCCCCCCTCTCTCTCTCTCTCTCTCTCCCGCTCTCTTCTCTCTATCTATCTCTCTCTCTCTCTCTCTCTCTCTCTCTCTCTCTCTCTAATCAGCTGTCTTCTAGTAGGCAGCATGAGTCAATGCTGTAGTAGAAGGGGGTGGTCTATGTGTGGCTGAAGTTGTTACAAGGGAATACACACAGAAAAAATATTCGTAGTTTGTAGCGCGCGCCCAAAAGATTGAGGAAGAATTCGTGAAATGGGCGCCGCGGCGCCGAAATTTTTACGAATTCGATGTACAGTAAGAATTCGTAATCTGCGCGGCCGGCGGCCGGCAACTTGCCTGATCCGTCTTGCATTTCAATATGATTCAGTCTCTCCACCACCTACCCTTGCAAATACTTTACTTACAATTCGGCTGATTATTATTCTTCTCTTGGGAACCAGTCGTCAAGCTCGAATTAGCTTTCCTGTCTCTCTCCACCGGCGCTTGCCTGTCTATGTAACCTTCTCAGACTTCGAATGCGGATATCGTTCAGACTTATTTTTATACAACATTAAATAGCTCATAAGAACCGCCTTTTCCTGTAGAACAATGTAGGATAGAGAGAGACGCAACTTATGGGCTCTCTCTAAGTGATTTTTTCAAAAGAAACGCAAAAAAGGGCATATTTTATTTCTCAGACCTCGAGTGCGGAAATCGTTCAGACTTATTTTTATACAACATTAAATAGCTCATAAGAACCGCCTTTTCCTGTAGAACAATGTAGGATAGAGAGAGACGCAACTTATGAGCTCTGTCTAAGTGATTTTCTCAAAAGAAACGCAAAAAATGGGGCATTTCTCTTCTCAGAACTCGGATGAGGAAAATTCTTTTAAAAGTCTAATCGTTCAGGCTTACTTTTATACAACATTAAATAGCTCAAAAAAAACGCCTTTCTCTGTAGAAAAATGTAGGATAGAGAGAGACGCACCATAAGTCACGTTGAGCAGTAAAACTCGCGAAAAAACCTTTTGGCTCTTAGCGAAACTGGCACAGCTGGAGAGACCGAGTTCGTAGAGTTCTCTCTCTCTCTCTCTCTCTCTCTTTCTTTCTTTGTATGTCTGTCTTTCTGTCTGTCTGTCTGTCTGTGTCTGTCTCTCTCTCTATCCGCAGCGAGACAAGGGGTGCATGCATACTTGCAATGAATGTACATACAAACAACTTAAACAAAAAAAAAAAACTAAAGAGATGAGAGAGAGAGAGAGAACGAGAGGTGAGAGAGTGAAAGAGAGATGAGAGAGAGATGAGACAGTGAAAGAGAGATGAGAGAGAGATAGAGAGAGAGATGAATGAAGCAAATTGCTGCGCTCAAATTTCGGGTTTGGTCAGGAGCAAAATGTCTTTCTCTCTCTCTCTCTGTCTACTTCCAGGTACAGAAAACGACATCAACGTCCATCATCACAACGGATCACAGGTTAGCTAAATTATCGACTTTTGTGAACTTTATTGGAATTTTATTCTATTTCACTGTTGTTTTGTCACCAAATGCCAAACGCAGTGAAATATTCCGTTCACAAAAGTAAGATAATTAGCTAACTTAATCCGTAGGATGGTGGGAGATATATATATATATATATATATATATATATATATATATATATATATATATATATAGAGAGAGAGAGAGAGAGAGATGAGAGAGAAATCGATAGAAACAAATTTTTTCTTGAGAAAGCTGCGAAATTAAGTGCGATTTTAGGCCGGATAAAAGGTGAGAGAAAGAGCGAGAGAGGGCGAGAGAGAGAGAGAGCGAGAAAGAGCGAGAGAATGAAGGAGAGGGTGTGTCACAGGGCTAGCTAATTAGATATCGAAAAAGAGTGGTAATTTACATCGAAAATTGTTCGAGAATATAAAAAAAACAGCCAAAAATGGCATGTGTTTCTGGGATCTTCCTGGAAGAGGCGTCGTTTTACGAATACTTACTCTCATACACACTAATTCTCCCTGCATCTTTTACGAATAGTATTAGTGTGTTGCTAATCATGCTAATATATTAGTGTCTCATTTCGTGAAATATCACGAATATTTTTCTGTGTGTAGTGGGAGTGGGCGTTGCTCACCACCTCCGAACCCCGCTCCTGTCTCTCTCCATCCTTGTTTCAATGTCTAGATAGATTTCATTTCTTAGCCACTCCCCGAAGCCTCGGCTATGTTTTCCTATTTTACTGTTTCTTATGATTTAGCCACCAGGCATTTTGTGATCTCGACTGTTGTGTCTGCGTTCTCTTCATTTCCTACTCTCTCTCTCTCTCTCTCTCTCTCTCTCTCTTTCTCTCTTTCGCTCTCTTCATCGCGTGGACTGTCTAACTGACTGATATGTCCCCTCAAAGCATGCTCCTGCGAGACCGTCCGGCCGAGCCGAAGACAGTCCGAATCCGTCTTCCGTCGATCTCTGATGAGTCCTCCTCCTCCTCTGGCCGCGTGCCTTGCCAAGTCGGCTCGCGCGGACTTCCCTTCGAAGGAATGCGACGATTCGCCGCGCAGAGGAGAAAGTCACTTGGAGCCATCATGGTCGCCCCTCTTTTTGACGAGAAATGGAGCAGAGTTGATGATGTCGAAGAGATGCCAGGTGATCAGAGATGGGGAGAGTTAAGGGTATAGAGAGAGTGAGAGAGAGAGAGGAAGAGAAGGGGAGTGAAAGAGAGCGGGAAAGTAGTGTGAGATGAATATGATGATAGCATGTTGTCATTTTTGTCCAGTAGGAATAGGAAAAGAAATAAAATGTGAACAAATAAAGATATCTGACAGTGTTCTTGGAATAGCCGAAGCGGAGTCGCCGCAGAAGTTCAGGGAACTGTTAAACAATTCTTTAAAACTTTAAATGAAGTTTTTAAATTATTATTCTGTTTAAAAATAAGATAAAGACTATGTGTTTGAAAAGAACATGGCGAAAGCATCACATAAAGTATGAAAAGTGGAGGTTCTGACAGGTCACATGCAATTATCCATAACAGCACAGAAAGAGGCTGAAGATTCGGATAATGAACGGTTCTTTGCTTTCAGTATTCGATTCCCCGTCTCACTCGGTTCTTCTCTCTCCTCCTCCTTCCACTCAACCTTCTCCGAGGGGCGCCTCTTCTCCTTCTCCCACTGTTCAACTCAGAAGGTTCCTTGCAACTTTTAGAATACAGAGTAATTGCACATCTGATTTAAAATATTGATCTAAACTCATTTTAGTTTAAAAATGAGACAATAGGATTTCTGGATTTTTGTTAATTTTCTCAAATTTGTTGCATGAAATTTTCAACGGAACCCACTCTTGAGCAAAACAGCGATTGTCTTCTGTGCTCATATAAATGGAAAACAATTTACTAATTATTATTTTTCTTATAAAAAAGCTTTATTCCAGTCAGTCATCATCAACCAATCAGCCGGTAGAGCGGAAAAGTTCACTTGCTTGGCTTTTTAACAGGTTAGGGTCATTTGGACTTTACTTACCCTCGAAAGTAAATAAAGAGTTGTTATGTCGATACAAGGAGATGCTTGAAGTCAGCAGAATGAAGGTGGAACAAAAAAAATTGAATTAATTTATATCGGTTTATGACTTCCTTTGTAAAAATTGTAAAAAATTGTAGTTATGAATGCTTAGACATCCTGCTCCTCCGCTCTCGCCAGAGCCCACTCCCTCACCTCCTCCACAAGTAGTCCTTCGTCAATCAAACAAGTGAGTTTGGGCTAATTTTAAGCGACAAATAAGAGATAATATTAAAATGGGTCATAAAAGTTGGGCTTGATTATATAAATATATTAAATATGAACAAGTCCTTCTAATAATGAACGAACTCACGACAATCACGAAAAGGAAGGAATATTCCGTGGTCAGACAAGCGAAGCCGGCCACTCGTCGCTTCTCCATCGCTACTTCTCTGCTGTCTCCTCGGAAGGAGAGCGTCTCTTCTCCCTCGCCATCCTCTCCCCACTCCGTCCCCCCTCTCAGTCTCTTCTCTCTCTCCCCTCCTCTCTCCGCCGACGACTCCGCCGTCTTCAGCCGGCACTCCTCGTCATCTTCTACTAATTGTCAGCAGTTATAGTATATAATTATTTTTGAAAAAGAAAGACATCTGAGACTTCCAGTATTATAAGTTCAAGTTTGTTCATATGTCTTTTTCAGCCTATCTCTCACTGACTGAGAGAAGCAGAGAGAGAGAGAGAGAGAGTAAGAAATTTAGAACGCTACAGTGAAGAAAGGTCAGAAGTAAAAATCTTATCCAATTAAAGGATATCTTACCACGATTTCTGGAATGTGGGTGTCATAGTTGAATGTAGAACACATAAAAGCCCTACTCTCCATGAAGATCCGTAATTCTCCCTGTCAGTTGGTGGAACGAATCAGTGTTTTCCTTGATAGCACTCTGATATCAATTGGTTTGGCCTCTTTTACGGAATGACGAGGGGCTAAAACCCTTTTAACCCAGGAGCCGTTTCTTCCGCTAGAAAAGTTCAAGGAGAACGCAAGAAAATGACCCGATTCCTGCGTACAGTTTAGTTAACTCTCATTATCTTTTCTCTATTCCTCTTCTGAAATTTCTCCTTCTCTGATTTCGTTTTCCAAACTTTCTGTGTCTTTCTCTTTGTCTTCTTCCTCTGAACTTCCCTCTCTGTTACTATAGGCAACGGCCTGCTGTATTTGTTGTCAAATATCTTCCTGTCACCACAGACTGAGCAGGAGGCGAAAAAATAGTTTCGAGGGCTAACCTGGAGATGTCTCTGTCCTCTGTTATACCTGTGTTCTGACAACGGGAGACCTCTTCCTGTCTTCCCATTCTCGCTGTCTCATTCTCTCCTTATCGCTGTCTCTCTCTCTACTCTATCGACACATCTCTCTCTCCCTCATTGTCTTCGTCCTCACATGTCGCTATTTCACAACCAACGCGACACTTCCATAGCTATCCTTCAACTGCCAAGTTGTCAACGTAAGCACTTGAGTGAATCAGCGGTCTACTCATCTCTGCCGATTTATCTATTTCTAGCTGTCGTAAACACTCTTCTTCTATGTTGTCTTTTTTAGCTCTCTCTCTCTCTCTCATTGTATTTATATATGTCTCTCTTCATATTTCTCTCTCTTTGTATTTCACTGTTCTCTCTCTATATCCCTTCCTCTCTAGCCAACTTTCCTCTGCCTGTTTGTGAGTATGATTGCGGTAAGGGACGTAGGGATGAGTCCGTGTCTTCTTTCTACACTGAAGTGTTCACAATCAGTGGAAGGAGGAAGATGCTCACTTCTCTGTGCTCTCTCACTTTTTTGCTATTCTTTTTTTGATTGGCGTCAAGTGCGCCTCATAATTACTAATTATTTCTCTACCGCACTTGTCTCCTTCTCTGATTGTCTGTCAACAGTCTCTAGCTGCTTCACTTTTTCCGGCCTCTCTTCGCGCCCTTTTATGTATCTTTCTCTTTCCGTTCTCTCTGTTCCCTCTTCCTCTTGTCAAGATGGCTTGCCCCGCCTTGTCCTCCTGGCCGCCTCCAGGCACAGTGGCAGCATAGAAAAGAGAAAGGAAAATATGAGAGAGAAAGGAAGAGAAACAAAGAGAGAGAGAGAGACAGGAAACAGAGAACGAGAGAGAGAGAGAGTGAGAGAGAGGGAGAGAGAAAACGCCTCCTCGTGATGCTCCGTTCTTCTGTATGGGTGTGGAGAGATGGAGAGAGAGAGAGAAAGAGAGAGAGAGAGAGAGAGAGAGAGGGCGGGGAAGGTGGTTGGAAGAGAGACCACTTCGGTACTGAGCGCCTTTACCTCGCTTTATACCATTTCTTCTCCAGGGGAAGAAGGGACTTCTGCTGTTTCTCTATCTCGCTATCACTCTCTCACTCTCTTTCTCTCTTTCTCTTGCTTCCTCTTTCTCCCTCCTTCCCACTCGGTGCGCATCCCGTGTGTCCTCTCGCATTTCACACGCGGCCAAGAGAGAAGACGATCATTTCTCGTTCCTTCTTCCAGCTTCTGCCTCTTCTCTTTTTAGAGAGAGAGAAGCAGAGACAGTGAGTCTTCTTGGCACGGCAAAGCAGAAGAAAATGTTGAACACGGCGGCGCCTCCCCTGCCACCGAAGCCGTCCTTTGCCCCTCCGCGTCCAGAGACGCCGGCAACGCAGCGGCGTGTCCAGGTGCAAGAGCGTCGCCAGCCGGTGCCGAGTCCAATGGCCGTGTGGCGTCCGCCCGGCGCCCCCTTCCAGCCCGCCAAGCGGCCTCCGCTAGCCATCGCTCGTCCGACAGTCGTGAATGTCGAGTGGCTGGATGCTAGCCATTCGCCCTCTTCGCCCTCCACCACTCCCTCCCCTCCCTCCGAGAACCACCGCGGCCGTAGTCGTGGCTCTGTGCGGCTGCTCAAGGCGGCCGCATCTTCTGCCGCTTCATGCGCGGCCAGCCGGAGCGGCAGCCAGGCGCCCTCTCTCTCCACCACCAGCTTGGCCACTGACTCTTCTGGCGACTCCGCGGCCAGTAAGGACTCCAAGTCCTCGTGGTTCTCGCGGCCCGCGGCTGCCCGCAGAAGTCTGAGTCGCTCTCGGCTGCTCTCTTGCATGCTGAACACTGCACGGCAGCAGAGCATCGAGTACTTCAAGGACACCGTCAGGAGTGACAAGAAGAACAGCAGTCAGTTTCTTTCTATCTTTCTCTCCCCCCTCCGTAACTCGTATACTCTTCTCTGTTCTTTCTAAAACTTTCCCAACTCTTCTTTCCTGCCACTCATCGCTGACCTGAGCCTGTCTATAATTTACTAAGTTGTTTGAAGGGTATTTTTCTTTCTAACTAAGGAGAGAGTGACCTTCTCGTTGATCCTCGCTCATTTCCTCAAGTAGCTGATTGCCCGTGACTATCAACTGATTAGGATGCCCTCCCTGCTATATCATTGGCAGTGGCGTATGCACCCCGCCCTCTGCCGATGGCACTGGTCACTCTAAGCCCATTCCGGTTCACTGCTGGGTAGATTGCACGCGCATGCATATTGAGCGAGAGAGAGAGAGAGAGAGAGAGAGAGAGAGAGAGTTGATGAGAAAGAGAGACCAAAAGACAGCTGGAAAACCAGAGAGAGAGGAGAGAAAGAGAGAAGAGATGTACGAGAGCACAAAACTTAGGCAGATGAGACAGAGAAAAAGAATAATAGACTCGTCCACTGGATATCCGAATCTTGTCATTGAGCAGCGTCGATTGACTGGTTGCTCAATAGACTGGCGATAGTCAACAAAGCGGAATAAAAAAAAATCTAGGGATAGAGAGAGAGGGAGAGACTGAAAAGATAGAGTGGAGGAGAGGATTGAGAAATCCGAAGAGCGAAATATGAGACAGAGCTAACTTTGCGCCAGGCAATAAAAACCATTGAAAATCGAAATGACGGGAGTTGAGAAAAAAGAGCGTGGACCCTGCGTGGATATTTGTGCTGAAAAGGAGAATTTAGTTAAAACATATCTGCTTATGTTAATATTCCGGTGACTGGTTGAATCACCGGTTTTTCTTTCTTTCTGAAACGACTATTTTCTGGGCTGGCGTACTTTTTAGTTGCTGATGCTACTTGGTGCTCATGCGTGAACATTCTCGTCAGGATGTGTGCAAGAGGGGTGGAGAGGGAGGGAGGGAGAGCGAGAGAGAGAGAGGTGGAGAGAGAGTAAGGAAGAGAGAATAGAGAGAGAGAGAAAGGGAGAGAGAGTAGAGAGAGAGAGAGAGAAAGAGAGAGAGAGAGAGAGAGAGCTAGTGAGAAAGTGAATGTGAGAGTACCATGAGAGTAACAAGGATGTGCTTCGAAGGAGTCCTAATGACAGAAATTGAACAATATGACGAGAAGAACTGGAACAGGACGCCTAAGAGGAGGAACAGGGAAGCTTAGAGAGAGGGCAGAGAGAGAGAGAGAGAGAAAGAGAGAAGGAGAATAGGGAGATGGAGAGCGAAGAGAGAGCAAGATGTAGAGAGAAGCTGTGCAGTCGTACTGGCCGGAGACAGTAGTCTGATGAGTGGCTAAGATGCTTTCCTCGCTGTCCTCCAAGTCCTCCCTGGCTTCTTCCCCTGCTTCCCCTGCCTACTCATCCACATCCTCTCTCTTATCCGCTGCCTCATCCGGCAGTCGCTTTCTGCTGCTGCGTAATGGTTTGATTTCTTCTCCTCTTTCTCTTTCCCTATTTCCCTCTCTCTATTTCTCTCTTTATCTCTCTCCTCCCTCCTATTATCCGCCACTTATCAAGACTTCCTAACCTTGCGCGAATAAAGTTGCATTAGCAGCCGGCCCAGTCAAAACTCCGTTTGTCCTAATCAAATGTCCTAATTCTTGCTGTGGATAACCTGAAGTCCTCAAGGAAATTTGCAAGTGCTCTCTTCATAATCTGAGTGCGAGTATTCAGCAGACAAACCATCAATTTTGTATGGAGAAGCCCCTCTGCTACTCTGACAGATTCTATTCTCTTTTGTGTCTTGTCGCATCTCTTACAACACAACTGGCCAGGAAATGCCCAGGGGAAATTGGAAGGGCATGCCTGGTTCAGTGTTGTCTTTTCTCTCTTTCTCGCGCTCTCTATCTCTATCCCTCGTTGCCTTTCTTTCACTTCTTGTCGTCCTCTGACTCTTTCTCATTATCTCAGCTCTCCACCCTCTCTTTTTCTTCCTTTCTGTCTTGCCATTTCTCTCTATCTCCCCCTCAGCCTCTTCATCATCTGATGGTTGTGGCAATTTTCTCTGCTTCTTTCTGTTCTCTTCTTTCATTTTGTTTTTCAACAATTGGAGGCGTGACGATGACAATGAAGGCAGAAAATGAGAATGAGACGACCACTTGACGCAGGCTACATCCCGCTTATTCCTCTGTCTTTCTGTTTCTCTCTCTCTCTCCCTCTCTCTCTCTCTGTCTCTGCCTCTCTCTCTATCTGTGTCTCTCTCTCTCTGAATCTATTTCTGGCTCTCTTTCACCCTTCACTATCTCAGTTATTTCATGTCTCTCCAATTCGTTCAGTCTCTTCCTTTCTATCTTTCTCTCTCTTTCTCTCTTCTCCATTATCGCCCTCTCTCTCTCTCTACTTGACACTTTTTACCACGGTTCTTTCCCTACCAAAATGATGGCCAAGAAGAGGGAGGAAGACAAAAAGGGGCAGAAGGGCAAGGATGCGGCAAATTGGCATGGAGTGTGCACGGAACGGCGCTCTTCGAGCTGCAACGGACACTTGGCCGCGGCTTTCTCTCTTTCTCTGGACTATCTCATCTCTAACTTTCTCTGTCTAAACTCTTCTCTCTCCCTCTCTCTTAATCTTTTTCTTCTCTTACTCTCTCATGCTATTTCACTTCTTCCTCTCACTGTGCAAAAGTTGTGATGAGAGAGAGAGTACGCGATCGGCCAAGATGCCGAGGGCTTTTCAAGAGGTTTAGTGAGATCGGAAATAAGAGCGATGGAAGAGGCCAGCGCGAGAGAGAGAGAGAGAGTAGAAGAGAGACCAGAGAGAGAGAGAGAGAGAGTGTGAGAGTAGAAGAGAGACCAGAGAGAGAGAGAGAGTGAGAGTAGAAGAGAGACCAGAGAGAGAGAGTGAGAGTAGAAGAGAGACCAGAGTGAGAGAGGAGTGGAAAAGCTGGGAAAATAGAGATTTGGCAAAGACTCTGAACGTGCAGAGATAAAGACACCAACACAGTAACACTCATTCATCTCCGTTCATGCAGATTACATTATTTCTCCTTCAATCTCTATTTCATTGCCTTTCTGCTTCTTCTTTGCAATTGCTCTTTCTTCCTGCAACCTTGCTAGTTCTCCTTCAGTCCATTGATTGGTCAAATTGATTCCAGTAATGGAGTCCGCGTTTTGAGTGTCCAACTGGAAGCAATTGTGTGTGCCGTAGTAACGAAGGGAGGGCGGGTGGCTGGTGTAGAATATGATAAAGCAGGAATGGGCTGAACAGAGCGAAGACACGTAAAGGTCTCAAATCGTTTCTAAGAAAGCAAACAAAAGTGAGCAATGCAATGATTCACAAGGACCGAGCAATTAGATCAACTATTGGTTCTTCTTTTGATTAGATTGCACATGATCATGCAATATGATGAATTCCCACTTTCAGTAGCCAACATTTGCAGTTGCTGCCAATTTTAGTACCACCAAAGGGACATGAAAATGGCATCTGTTTGATTTGTTCTGTCAGGCACATTTGCATTTCTTAGTACGTTGTTGTATGCTCGGGGAAAGAGAGGGGGAGAGCGAATGATAGGGAGAGATAGCAAGAGACAGTGAAACATAGGGAGGGAGAGAGAGGGTGATTTGGAGAGATAGAGAGAGACAGTGAAAGACAGCGAGGGAGAGAGATGGTGATATTGAGAGATAGAGAGAGACAGTGAAAGACAGAGATGGAGAGATAGTGCGAGAGGCTAAGAGAGCAAAGAACGAGGAATTTGCAGAAGGACAGTAATGTGGTCTCGGCTGCTGGGCAACAAGAGTTGGCTGGCTTCACTCACATAAATCTTGATTGCTTCTCTGACCATCTCGGTTCCTTTTTTCTCTTTCCCCCTTTTTTGCATGCATTTCTTCAGCTGCTGGAATGCGAAGAAAGCAACGAACTTCGGCATCGAAGACAAACACGAAATGTTAAGATTATGACAGACAAATACGACGAATCAACTGCTTAACTAAATGTTGAATGAAAGCAACTGAATAAACGTAAAATACCCGACAGCTACCGAATATTATGAGAGTTCTGTAAAATAATTTTGCCAAACTTTATTTATGGATAAATTCAATAAACTTGGTGTAAAACTGATAGTCATTTTCAAGAAATTGAATTAAGAAACAAATTCTTTTGTTGTTGTTGTTTCGATTTCTTTTCAGTCGACCACTACCTGCCGACGAGTGACGGAGTTCCCTTCTCTCCCTTCGTCCACAACACACATCTCACAGTCAAGAGCGGTCAGCCTTTTCTCTCTTCCAATACTACTATTCATCTAACGAGCAGAATTATTGATATCCAAGCATATAAAGCGGAAGATTTCAACTGACTCCATGTATAAATCTCTGTTTATTTCAATCTCCTCATTTTATGTCTTCATATCTCTCTCTCTCAACCACAATATTCACCTCTCTCTCTCTATCTCTCTATCGCCGAAGCACTAATGAAGTTTTAAATGTCACTCCCAGTCAGTCCAAGTTGCAGATGTTCGCAGAAGTTTTTTCTCTCTCTTTTCTTTATTTTATTTTTCTACCTCTCTGTCTCTCTCTTTCTCTCTCTCTCTCTCTCTCTCTCTCTCTCTTTCTCTCTCTGTCTCGCTCTCGCTCTCTTCTATTTAAATTACTAATGGTTTTCTCATTAGTGGTTTACTTTTGCATCTTTGTCAACATTTTCAGTAATACTGAAAGTTGAAGATAGAGTAATTTTTTTTTGTAGTCTTCTGAGCAGAGTTAATGTTGACATTGTGTATTTCTACTCCTTTTCAAGCAGCCGCGCCCATTTTAACATGTTAAATGCTTTTCTTTTGTTTACTGTCTCCACATCACTTTCTCCGCTTTCCACTTTCCAACTCTCTTTCTGTTTCATTAATGTTCTCGTCGATTTCTGAAGGTCCAGTCTGCTTGCAGCAGAGTGATTATTCCACTGAGTATCTTCATCATGTCACTTCGA
This sequence comes from Allodiplogaster sudhausi, assembly GCA_945643635.1. Classification (NCBI taxonomy): domain Eukaryota; kingdom Metazoa; phylum Nematoda; class Chromadorea; order Rhabditida; family Diplogasteridae; genus Allodiplogaster; species Allodiplogaster sudhausi. Next base: position 243,046 of record CALZFC010000246.1, read on the forward strand.
TCTGTAATGAGCAGCAGAGGTGGGAAATCGCTGGAAAAAAAATTTTGAATCTGTCAGGAATGCGGTTCATTCAGTGTTTGTTCTGCAGTCGCTGAGAGCACCAGAAAAGCAGAAGGGAGAGCGTGCATATTTTTACAAAGATATATTATTTAAGTTAAAAAAAACATGCAAGACATTAAAAAAGTAAACAAATATACATACATATGTACATAGCTGCTAACAACTTCATCAGAAAAAATGAAAATCTACCAAAGAAGCTATTTCTATTATAATAGAAATATAAGATTATATATAAGATAGAATATGATGAACAATGCTATTTGCTTTTTTTAATATCTTGATATTTTTCAGGAGCCGCGTCGCGTCCCGCGCGTTGCATGGGCCGCGCGATGCGTGTGGTGGTGGCGGGCGCGAAGAGAGTCGGCAAGACCGCCATTCTCAGGCAGGTCGCATGCATCGAAGACATCACTAAGCAGGTACAACACACACTCTTGATCTTCACTTGGGGCGGAGCTTCTTCCTTGCTCTGAGTACGGTAGGGAGAGGGCGGGGCTTGTTTGTGGGACAAAGTGTTTCATAGATGGATAATTCGTTATAGCCGTACGCGCCGACCATCGAGGATACGTACCAAGTTCTGCTGGAGGACGGCGACCGCCCACGCGAGATCATCTCCTTCCACGACACGGCCGGCATGCCCGACCACGCCCCCGTCGAGCTGAAGAAGGCGTATCTGCAGGTCAGCAAGGGATACGTTTGCGAATTGTTCTGAGCTATCTAAAATCCATACTTACACTTTGAAATCGTCACTTGAATTGAAAGCGAGTTCCTCTGTCTGAAGGTGGCGGACGCCTTCGTGCTGGTCTACTCGGTCACCGACCACGAGTCGTTCAACCGAGTGGACATGCTCAAGAAGTTGCTGGACAAGCACTTCAACAAGGAGAAGAAAGAGGTCTCTTCTGCTCATTTCCCTTTCTGTGTTGTTGATCTCTGCCCTTCGCAGATTCCCATCGTCGTCCTTGGCAACATGACTGATCTTCCGGGACGCAAAGTCGACAGCGAATTCGCACTCGCCTGGTCAAATCGAGAGAAAGGTTTGAACACTCAATACATCCGCCGTCTTGAAGATTAGCAACCAGTAATCAATAATCTTCATTCACCATGCTTATAACGATTCTTTACATTGCGTATCTGCATACATAAATTTATGCGACGTTTCCAGTGAAACTTTTCGAAGTATCAGCCACGGATCGAAATTCCCTGATCGATTTCGTTCACTTCATCGGCCAACGCCACTTTCATCCACAAAGTCAGGCCCATTCTGAACTGCTTGTGTTCTTCATCTTCTCTTTACTTTTCATGTTCAATTTTCAGAGGAGTCAAAATTCTCGCTTTCGAAGCGATTGAAGGCGGAGAAGTCGAACGCGGCGATTCTAATGGACATTTGAGTACTCTCATCTCCATTCTTTTACACACTTTCTTTATCCTCTTTTAAACACATATCTTACAATAATTATCAGATTAGATATGCTTAAATTGTTTTAATTTTTCTTCTATTAGCGCAGCTTCCACTGTTCTTTTACATGCCCTAGTTTTTGTTGAAATACAAAACGAGTATTCCACTCACTTCCTTCATTTTGAACATGTCTTCACTTTTCCAAGTTTTTTTAAAGCCCGTTCTCTTATGCTGGAGTGACTCCGATTTTATATCCTCCAAACCTAGAAGATGAGAGCTTACTTTACATAGATGAGCATCCTTATGCTGCCAAGTGACCTCGCTGCTTCCTCGCGAACGCCGCCCTTCCAAGCTTGCCTTACTAAAGCCGTTTGTCTGTCTCTAAATACTATCTTTTATATCTTGCATTAACATTTTTAACCTCTTGAACATTTCATGTGCAATGGTTTTAAATTGCTAACGTATAAACTCCTTCGATTGTATTTTCTGCATTCATCGCATGCGAAACAACGAGCATCAAATAACAAACATTTACTTCCGATCACTTTGTTGCAAGTTTTCAAATATTCTTGAGGAGATTGTCCACAATTGCTCGACGCTGTTGTTCGCGCTGCAAATATATACTTTCTTTTTTCAAAAGGCGCTTCTTTAAATATATGTATTAGAATTTACAAAGAGAAGGCATTGAACGAGATGAAGCTAAGAGAAAGAGAGGAGATAGAAAGAAAGAGAGAGAGAGGAGATAGAAAGAATGAGAGAGAGAGAGAGGAGATAGAAAGAATGAGAGAGAGAGAGAACGATTGGAAGAGAGAGAAATGGGGCACGAACAGCCAAGATCTGCAGATGGACGAGCTGATGTCGTTCTTTCGACGTCTTGTTCAGCCAGCCGCACGCTCCAAGAACCGACAGGACAATGGCCGTGATGCCAAGGCACGTGTAGAAGACCTTAAGGGAGAAGATAATGAGTAAATCGGGGCGGGGCCCCGGCTCTAAGCCAAGAATCAGCTATCAATAATTAAATATATATACGATACCCAATCCTTGACGATCTGAGCCTTCGCTTTGTCGAAGCGATCGGACGGCTTCTGTAAAAAGGGCGTCTTTATTTTACAACTAATTAATGTTTATACGATAATACTTTAATTAAAATATTTGTGTTCGTACACATCTTGGATAATTAGGAAGAGCTGACAATGTAGGCACGCTTCTTCTCCGCTTCCGGAACTTGGAAGAGACGAGGCAGCAGCTCAGTGAAGACGCGGTTGTTATTGATCCGTGGAGGTTCCACTGGCTTCCCTGTCTTATTCGTTTCTGAAAAAAAAACCCCACCGCTTTATGGAGTCGCACATTGTTATAATCAACCATACTATATGTATAAGTTCACATTTTTTTTATTATTGTATTTTTGTATTTTGCCAATAGATTGCACGATAACAACCATTCTTTGGTCCTCGCGAATGGATGACTTCGTAGTGTTCGCAAGACGGGAAGCAAACCTTGGCCTCGAAGAATTTTGTCTTGTTCCCTTTCTCCTTTGAAACGTTGTAATGGCTTTCGATCAATTAAGTCGTTTTCATTCAAAATAATAAAATATTCTATCTACATAGTTATTCTACAGAACAAAAAATATTTCGGAGTAATGTGGAGGTGCGAGAGTGAGCCAGAGAGAGAAAGAGAGAGAAAGAGAGAGAGAGAGAGAGAGAGAGAGAGAGAGAGAGAAGAGAGAGAGAGAGAGGTGAGAGGGTGGGAATGAACTACTTGCGAACCATCACCCAGCACCACGGCACACTGTCGCTGATATTGAATCTGCTGATATTGCCGTAGTTTAGTTTCTTCATGATTCGGCAGTGATTGTGCGGTGGCCAGAATGAAGAAGAACTGAAAGAACTTCGCATTACTTCAGAATGTGCTCTTTTCATTTGACAATAAGCAATTAAAGCCCATGAAGTCCAAGGAACAATAAAATATCTAGATGCCGTCTTCTCCTTTTCATCTTCGAATGTATTCGGAATCAGTCCCAACTTGAATCCTTTTCCGTTGATCTTTGCATACGCGCCGACGTCGTCCCAGAATGCGCAGGTCTCATTGGAAGTTGTCGTATGCTTCCTGCCGTAGTAAGCGTATTCTTTATGATCTTCCACCAGATAGCTTGAGAAGCAGTCCATGTCTAAACTCAAGCAATTCTTTTTCTAAGGAGAGAAATTCGAAAATTGTATTTGCATATTTTCTATATTCATGAAAAATTCTCATGAGCTGCATGAATGAAAAGATGACCGAGGGGGTCGTTGTGGTTGAAGTAGGCCTGGTGCTTTTTGGCTTCTTTCCCTTTAGTAGCAACTGTCAATTGCCACTGGGAAAAAGTGGCTGCGAAGAGCAAGTGGAAGAGAACCAAACGAGACAACCGGCGCGACGAGGAAGACATTGGAGGAATGACTATTCCCTGAGCCATCTTCTCCCAGCATGAATACTCACGAACCGACTACTCATTTTCTTATGCATTTGTGTCCTGCTTCAGTGCAGTTCTCTATACCGAATTATGTATACTTGGCTACTATATGACGCGACTTGCCGTAAATTCACAATAAGCCAAAGGCTCGTGTCCCGTTTAAAATTCAGCAACCTGGAATTAGCTTAAACACCGATTGCAGATACGTTTTAATATGTAAAGTTGTAGTGGGTCTGGGTGCATGGAATTGCTTCTGTTCTTCATCAGAAAGGGAATTTATTGTGGTTGGTGCGCGTTTTATGTTGAATGTAGCCCCGTCCAGGCCCTTTTTATCGCAAATATGATTTAACATATTTTGAAGAAGAAAAAAGGAGAACGATAGATAAGTTAAGGTAATCCTCTGTATTTATGAATGAACAAAAAGAATTCATCCAGTAGAACTGAATCGATGGATGGGATCGAAGGGATCCTCTGCCTGGCCATTCATACGCCCGCCGCTGCTCCAGAACGTCACTTTACTCACGTGACGTTGACCTGAAAACATTCGCATTCACTGTTTTTGTAAGGGTTTTCAGGATTATTTTGTCTGGAACGGATAAGAAGGAGAGAAATGCTAACTGGTTCGCTGATCGAAAAGGAAGCACTCGTCATAGGCAGGGGCGTAGATGTGGAGAGAGACAGCCGGCTCAGTGTGACTCGGATTCTCCATGCGGTGCACACCGATCTCGTCTGTCGTTAGCAACAAAAATATTACAACCAAAATTAGGCATTAGAATTATAATGCAATGCTGGAAACGAATGGACACCACGTTGACGACCAAAGCAAGCGAGAATTACCATTGATGTATGTGACATCATTTTCGCCGAACTTGATTTCTTCTAATTTTTCGAGCGGCCTTATTCCGGAGGCATCAGTCGCTTCAGGGTAGTAGAATCTAAACCCTTTTCCCTACGCTACACTTTTAAAACTGGATGCATGAATAGGCTAGAAGAAAGGCCACCAACCTCGTTTCGAGCAGATCTCCCGCGAGCATCTTCACGAAGCAATGCGAGCCCGAGTGGTTGTGAACACTGAGAATAGCTTCTTCTACTATTTTTTTCCTCTCGGGCACATGACGCAAAGCATACGGTACTTGCGATTAACATATGCAATTTAAAGGGAGCGTACTTAGTACACATGCCGGGTCCCCAGCACAGAAGAATGAGATTGTACTTGCCGTTACCAGTGTCCACCAGATTGCGAGTGTAACTGAAGAATCACATTCTTTGCAATAAACATTTCATATCTTCAAAAGGTGAGCACACTGACTGTCTTTGGTCGAAGAAGGCGTACTTGTTCCACTCGCGTCGCTTGCTCTTGTACCCGACGAGTAGTCGCTCGACCTACAAAATGTTGCTGTATAAACATACGGTGAAAATGTTCATATACCATTATAAGATTTAATAATATAATCGGTAATTAATACCATAAATAAAATTAATCTATTAGTTCTTTGTAGCAAAAGTAGCAAAAAGAGGATGCCTCCTTGATGTCGACGTGGTCATCGGAGAAGATTCGCCGCAGCTCCGCAATTAACTCGTCCAAGTGCATCCTCGTCTATTCCTAGCAGCACGGACAACAAGGTTGTTGATGCTTTTATGCAATAATGCTTGTTTGCCGGGGGGCGGGGGGTGGGCTGTTTCATTTTTCAAGCTAGGTTTGTGGGAGATGGTTGTGCAGCCGGTATTTCAGCCATACCTTTCTTCCTTTTCTCACTCTCTCTCTCTCTCTCTCGCTCTCTTTCTCTCTCTCACTCTCTCTGCTTTATTTTCTGTAACATCTATGGCACCATCGATAGATAAACCTGTCCCGATCACCTGCGTCCTCTTCGAATTTCAGGTTAATGCAATCAGTGACCTAGATGATGCTTACAAATATTGGGATCGCCTGAGAATGAGAAAGTTCTCATTGTGTCGATGAGCCAACGCACACTCCTCTTCGAAACACGGACAGTTTGCAATTTTTCCCAAGATCATACACAAAAAAGTAATCTCGAACGAGATGAAATGAAGTAGCAAGGGAGTGGTGGAGAATGAGAGAATTAGAGAAGAGAAGAGAAGAGAAGAGAGACTGAAGAAACGCTAAAGAAGACATAGATTCATGAGCCGAAGGGTTCACCGTCAATTGGATAACTCTCATTCTGCTGGCCATCAGAAGGAGACCGCCTTCATCAGTTCTAAATGGAGAAACTTCTGCTGTTTTCCCAGATTTGTAGAGCACATTTCTCTTGTTCTTATCTTCAAACGTATTGAACGAGTGTTTTTGTTTTACTTCGAGAAGCTTGTTTTTACATGACAAATCTATAATAACTTTGCTTTATCCATCTCTTACTTAGGTGAATATTTTCTGTCATTTAGTCAGCTCCATAATAGTTACCTTTTTCAATCTGCCGCACATTCATTCTGTCTAAAGTTTGGACATATTCGGACCTCCTATTCGCAATGTTCACGTTGTTGTTACAGGGCAAGCACAGTGATCTTAATGTCTAGTCACAAATTAATTATATAAATTTGTCGATTCAAAATATTATTTTTAATGGTGGATTCCAATTACAAAATGTAAAGGGCGAACTTGTTGTCGCTTATCCCTGAAGGACAAAACTACGCTCAGTCAGAATAATGAAGCTCAATTCGTGAGGAGCTATACTGTGGCAACTCCGGCAGATCTCTCTCACTCTCTGAAACGGCCAATACAGGGAGACTGTACTATGTGTGTGGAGAATCAGTTTTGAAAGGAGTAGTTGCTTCATCGTCTAAGATCCTCAGCTCTTCTGCTTGTCTAGACGCTGATTTGGCAGCCGATATCGCAGCTTCGCTTCCAGTGCGTCGTGATTGCCTATTCATTGTAAATGGATTGAGAGGCTTTTGTAAGTTCCGCCCTCAAAGGTTTGTGATCATAACTTGTATCGATTCTGGGCTTTTTTGACTAAAACTCTTGCGTTTTACTCCTTTTCAAAAATAGTTTGAAAATGTGAATATATGTACATATGTGTAAATAAAAGATCGAAGAAATGGACAATACTTTTGTTTGTTTACTCATATTTCATCCGTTCATGATGAACTTTAAGTCGTGGACTAATTTAGTTGTGTGTGTGAGAGAGATTTTGTTTTAGAAATCGGAGTTGTGTCTAGTGATCTCCAACTAGGAGAGTGTAAGAAACGGAAAGAAAACTTAAAGCCACCTGCCCTTTGTGTCTGGGCACAAAATGTGACTTCTCTGCAGAAAGATTCGAAAGTAAGCGAGTGCAGAGAACCCTCAATGATCGCCACATCACGATCGACGACTTATTTCACTAGAAACATTGTAAAAATCTTGAGTGATTCGATGCCCCGAACAACTCCAGGAATTACATAGATGGCCTTTGAAAAGCAATGTAAAGGGACCGATTGAGAGAAGAAAAGAAAAGAAGCGGTTTCGGGTAATGGAACATGCCCTTCAGTCAAATGATAGTATTTATTCGCTTTTTTAATGTGGAATGCACGGGGAACACACGGAAGTGGACGAAGAGTACTTATTCCGGCCAGTCAAGCGCTTTCTCCAGCAGAAGCAGTGGAGATGGATTCGAGTTGATCATCCCCAATTTATAGAAGAACTTGGAATTATGAAGCCCATTCAATTGACTGTCAAGTTCTCATGGCACTGAGCGAAGAAAGAGTAAAGACAAGAGCGAAGCAAAGATCTCGTATTTTTTGCGCCTTTCTTTCTCTCTTCTTCACGAATGATGGGCAGGAGAAAAGTGCACAATGAGAAGATAAAATGACTATTCGAGAGGAAAGAGAGAGGGAAGAGAAAATAGAGAGAGAGAGAGATAGAGAGAGAGAAGAGAGAGAGGAGAGGGAGAGAGAAGAGAGAGAGAGAGAAGAGAGAGAGAAGAGAGAGAGAGAAGAGAGAGAGAGAAGAGAGAGAGATAGAGAGAGAAGAGAGAGAGAAGAGAGAGAGAGAGAAGAGAGAGAGAAGAGAGAGAGAAGAGAGAGAAGAGAGAGAGAGAAGAGAGAAGAGAGAGAGAAGAGAGAGAGCTACATACATACATACACTTGCTTATCAGAAGTTCAAGCCAGATGAAACGAACTATTATCTTATCCTCTCTCTCTCGGCCTCATAACATTGCCTTTCAGCCGCTATCTTTATGATAAAAAATAAGACTTTAAGCATATGTACCTGTATGCATAAATGCACATAAGAATGTACGTACGCGATTTGTCTATTAATAAGAGATAAATGACTTGCTGAGTGTTTCATCATTACATTTTGAACCTCTTTTTGATCTGTCTTATGGACGTTGTCTCTCAATCTGGCGTATTGCAATCCCATTCATTATCTATCTATTTGTCGACCATACTCAGGCAACACTTTGTTCTTTATAAATCGTCATCGAATAGCTTAGTAAATAACTGCGGTGATCACTGAGCACGCACAGGAAGCCAATTGGGGAAAGGACTGCTGATAATAATCGGGACCTGGCAATCAGCTCCTTGATCATCTCGGGAATTATGCGAATTGTTTGGTAGTACTATTAAAGTTGACTATCACATGTACTGTTAGATCTGATACATGTTATACGACTATAGCAATAAATGAACAATCTCATGAATGATTGAATGAATAGATTCATGTATTCATACAATCAGTCATGTGATCATAGCGTATGCCCTATGGCAATATTTAACAACAAATTTGTATCAAAAACAATTCTCTTATTTCATATCAGATCCCACTATCAGCGATTGTGGAACGGGGGTGATAAGATAGCATTAAGGCAGTCCAATCAAATCAAACAGCGATATGAGAGAGATGTTCACGTGCATGGTTTTTTTGTGTTCCAAAGTGCATTGCCACAAAAAGCAAATAGAAAAGAGCTCTGCATTGTTCAATCGTTCAGCGTGACTGACATCTCTGCTAATTCTCTTCTGTTCCTGCTGCCTTGTGAGCCATCATAAAAATGATGCTGAAAAGGGGCCTTCTCGTGATTCATTGCAAAGAAGAGAAGAGAATCAGCAGACTTCGCGTTCTAATTCCCATGTTCTTTTAATGCTTCAACAATATTCTTTTTTTATTTGTGTATCCAAACTCTTCTCTTTCGTTTCTTGTAGTGCTGGAATGATTTACTTTCTTCCAGATGGAAGAAAGTCCATTTGCTGACTCTTTTCTCTTTCTTGTCGGCCGAAGTCAGTTTAAAAAAAAAATATTATATAGAAAGTTAGTTTGAAAGGATTTAAACTAAAAACAGAGGGTTTTTTCCAGTATACTATTTCGTCGTCAATGTGATCTTTGTGATCTACAATTCCTTTAAACCTCGCGTGGTTGTTCCTGCCCCGACCAATAAATTATTATTTCTGTCCGCAAAGAATGCAACCGAAGCAATTAGAGCCAAGAAGGTAATGAATGACTTATTGTCTGCGAAGCTTGAAAGCCTCAATTCACACTTGTATTTTTGTTCGGATATATATATATATATATATATATATATATATATGTATATATATATGTATATATATATAATGTCCTAGACCGCATGGGCTCTATAAAAAGTATAAGTTGAGATCAAATGCTCTGACTTGATCGAAGCGTACATTACTCGATGTGAAGAAGTGAATCCAATAATAAATGCCATCGTCAGCGACAATTTCGCAGCGGCTCGTCAGAAGGCGGCCGAGGTTCGCTTCCGTTCCCTTGAATTTCGAACATTCATAAACCCTTTGAATACTTGAGTCCTTGAAGGTTGACGCTCTGATTTCTGCCGCAGATGACATTCAACTGGACGAGGTCCAACTTCAAAACACTTTTTTCGTTTCTTAACTGATTATGCAAAAGTTTCTTTTAGTTATCCGAGAAGAAGCCACTGCTCGGAATTCCATTTACTGCCAAAGATCTCGTTCCTGTAAAAGGGCATCCTGAGACTATTGGCCAGTGGAGGAAGAAGGATGACATTTCAATGAAGAACGCTGAAATTGTTGATCGGTTAGTGGTCGTTGATTATTGTGAGTTTTCAAAGAAATTCATAAAAAAAAATTTAGACGATTGATGCTTTTTTTCTCTCTCAATTAGGCTGGAAGAAGCAGGAGCAATTTTCTTGGCCCTGACGAATGTTCCCGACTCGGGTCTCGCGGGCGAGACCGTGAATTCCCTCTTTGGCCGAACACACAATCCATACGACTCTCGCCGTACCGCGGGCGGCTCTTCGGGGGGAGAGGGAGCACTCATCGGGGCCGGCGCTTCTCTCGTGCGCACGCATCATTCATTCCTTCATCTCTTAAGAGCATTTTAAATGTATTGATCGTTCATCGATTGTAGATTGGAATCGGCACGGACTTGGGAGGGAGCATTCGTTTCCCTTCGTACTGCGGAGGGATCTTTGGCCTGGCCCCCAGTCCTTGTACAGTAGTCTACCACTTTACTAATGGTCATTTCCTATGCAAGAGAAGTTCAGGTACCATCTCGGAGGAAGGATTGATTCTGAAATCCATCAACTACATCAAGCAAATGAGACGAACCGGCCCGATGTGTCGCTATGCAGAAGATCTTGCAATCATGTACAGTGTCAGTTGGAGACGCTGAGCGAACGGGGAGACAGCAAAGCACCGTCTCTTTCAGGTCTTGTCAGGGCTCAAAGATGATGATGAGATCAAAACGGGACCAGGCAAAGTGCGCGTCTTTTACCTTGAAGAGTTCGACTCGCCTGGAGAGAAGCCTTGCAAAGAAGTCAAAGAGGCCATTCATAAGGTATTCACTTCAAGCTATTTCGTTAAGATTCACTTAACCTTTAACCATTTGAGGCCGTCGCATTCTTGGAGAAGAAATACGAGACGACCGCAGTCCAGATTCGGCTGCCGCAAACTCGCCATGCTCTTGATATTTATCGTGTTTCGATTCTCGCGAAGGGACAGCCCACCATGTGGGAGAGGCTCGCCACTAAAGAGGTTTAAACAGGAACAATTTAACCACAAAATAGCAACAATATTCTAAGGAGTACGAGAACAGCAGCCTCCTTCGAGAATGGTTCCGAGCAGTTTTGAGTGGTGGAGTCAGCAAGACCCACGCTGCATGCGCACTCACATTTGGACTGCACATCGACCAACTTCCCCTCGCCAATCCTGATAAGGTTTAGTTATTCACTAATGTCACCATTCCACGGCCATGCTATTCGGACTTGGTTGAGATGATCACGCTGAGGGAGCATCTGAAGGGTCAGCTGGCCAGTCTGCTCGGGAACAACGGCATTCTTCTCTGCCCGACCATGCCCACTCTTCCCGACTTCCACCATTATGTTCATTCATTTCTTCATTCCTTCACACTTGTAGTATTACAAATTCCTAAAGAAAAGAAAAGTAAGTTGTAGTTCGTCTGGAAGATGATGAGCAACGTGCCTGGCTTGGGCATCTTCAACGCCCTCGGCTTGCCTGGCATGCAATGCCCACTCGGCCTCTCTTCCAATGGCCTGCCCACGGGTGTTCAGGTTCCTTTCCAAGACCTTTCTTCTGAGATCCCATTTGTTGAAAGTCGCACTCTATCTAAATTAAGATTATCGGCCATCCGGGCACGGATTTCTTGCTGATGAAGGTCGCTCAAGACATCGAAGAAGCCTTTGGTGGCTGGACGCCTCCGGCAGCTTCATGAAACTGTCATTGAACTGCTCCCCAATACATCTTTTATTAACTGCGAAATTGTAGTATTTAGTTACCTATGCATCAATAACAAGATTGAAAGGCCGTCCCGCTGTCTTATTTACAAAGTATTTTAATATTTTGCTGCCTTGTGTTCCATCTCTAATCGTTATTAATGTATAGCGTACTTCAACCACTTGAAATCAGCAAGCCCAGCAAAGAGAGATAAACAGGAAAGCAGAAAATAATCTTTCATATAAGAACATCGAGATGTTTTTTTCAAGGCCATTCTGAGTAGGCGCCGACAAGTCTAGACAGAGATAAGAAGGGATGAAACACTGAAAAAACGGGTCGCGGCGCACCGGCAAAGGTGATAGCAAATCTGGAGGCAGCTAAGGTGCAGCAAGATCATTTTCGAATCGAATAGGCTTTCTTACCCAAAGTTATATGAACCTATTCTACTCATTTTCCTGTTTCATTTGAAAGTATCTTCGATTGAAGACAATTTATAAGAATAAGATAAAACGTTCATATTTGTACCTTCGACTCACAAATGTTCTCCTTGACAAAAAGAAATTGATACATCACGGTCCGTTCGTCACAGTTTCATTTCCATTGTTAGAATAAATAAATAAAAAGAAATTGATGGATGACGGGCCATTCGTCATAGCTTGATTTGGCCTGTTAAAAACGAAAGCACGAAGCAAAGGTTCGATAAAAGGAAGAAGAACGGTATCGACTTGCTTCTGATTAGATTAGACCTGTCACAGAATGTTGCGAAGAGCCGTTTGAATTGCACGTGCTACGTAACAAGTTTTCACTTCTCCCCCGATATCACACCAATTTATTTCTATTTTTGGTATCCGTTCCAGATGGAAGCGACAGGCCTATCGGAATCTCTTCTATTTCTAGGTGATAGAGGTTTAAAGTTTTCTTATCTAGTTATTACAGGAGTAAATACTTAATTATTTAGCATACTACTTCATCGCCAACTTGTTTTTTGCACTCTACAACTTCTTCCAACCTCGAGTTGTGGTTCCGTCTATCAAGAATGAGCTGTTGTTACTTTCTGCTACGAAGGCTTCAGAAGCAATAAGAAGAAAGGAGGTTGCTTTACCAGTCCAATGCATTCAGTCTTATTTTATGCCCTATTTCTTATTCGCTACATATTTATAATTCTAATGGCTTTCCAAGATCAAATGCTCTGACTTGATCGAAGCGTACATTACTCGATGTGAAGAAGTGAATCCAATAATAAATGCCACGACAATTTCGCAGCGGCTCGTCAGAAGGCGGCCGAGGTTTGCAGCTTCTACACTAATTGCAAGTCACCTTCAAATGTAATTCTTGTAGATTGACGCCCTTCTCACTTCGGCAGATGATATCAAACTTGATGAGGTCAATTCATATTCTTTTAAGTTTTTAAAATTTCAGTTGCTTTTTGCCTTCAGTTGGCAGCGACTAAACCACTTCTTGGAATTCCCTTCACGGCAAAGGATGTTGTCCCAGTCAGAGGGCATCCCATCACGCTTGGTCTCTGGACAAAAAAAGACGATATTGCTGATAAAAATGCTCTCATTGTGGATAGGTATCTTTTTTAAGTCACATTTTATCGGCAATGCTTTTTTATGTATAAACACTTAATTTTTACGATGAAAAGATGAGAAGGACAGTTTTTTTGAAGACTGCAATCAGCGGGTGCAATTTTCTTGGCTCTAACGAATGTTCCCGACGCGGGCCTCGCCACCGAGTCTGTTAATCCAATCTTTGGCCGAACACACAATCCATACGACACTCGGCGGACTCCCGGAGGATCTTCCGGTGGGGAAGGAGCACTCATTGGGGCCGGTGCTTCTCTCGTTAGTGTCACCCTTACAGGCCTGATATCTTGAAAGAGGACGATCACCGAAAAAGAATTTATTCAGTTCAAATAGCCGCGTCCACCCTGCGAGTAGGCACTCTCATTTTCGCGTGCTATTTGGCTCACAACCCTCTGCGTGAAAATAGCACGCGCGAATGGGAGTGCGAGGACCGCGGCAATTTGAAACCTCACTAATTTCTTCGGTGTATATCTATTTATCTTAATTTAAAGCTATTTTCCATATTAATTTGTAGATCGGAATAGGAACTGACATCGGCGGCAGCATTCGTTATCCGTCGTATTGCAATGGCATCTTTGGACTAATGCCGACACCATGTTCGCTAATTAAATCACAAATAGCTCTACCATTTCACTCCCACAATGACATGACTAAAATGAATATTCGAAGCCCAGGTGCGATTCCCGAATACGGAATGGCGTTGATTTCCACGGGCTACCTCAAGCAGCTGCGGCGGATCGGGCCGATGTGTCGATTTGCTGAAGATCTTCCTGTCATGTTCAGCGTGCGATTTCATTCCTACTCATGCCTACCTGAACAGACAACTCCATTCCTGCAGGTCATGGCAGGAGTTCCGAACCTCCGAGAATTGAAGCGGGAGAAGCTTCGCGTGTTCTACCTCGAAGACTTTGACGTGTGCCATGAACGGAGTTCTTCTGTCGTCAAAGATTCCGTTCATAAGATATCTTTAATTGCCTTGTTTCGACTCATAGAAGTTTAATCTTTGTTATACATACATTCATCAAAAATTATCTCACCGCATCAGTTTTGAAAGCACTGTAATTTCTTTCCTTTAGGCTGTCTCATTCTTCGAGCAGAACTATGACACGGCCGCCGTTGAAATTCGGCTTCCACAATTTCGTTACGGAATAGACATTCATCGGGTTTCATTTTTCGTGGAAGGGCAGTCCTCAGTCTGGGAGCGGATGGCAACTAAAGAGGTTTTTTTTCCTTCCAAATACATAGTTTATATATGTAGCTTACATTGGCTTGGATTGAGGAGTTGGAGAAGAGCAGCCTCCTGCGAGAGTGGCTACGAGCTGTTCTGAGTGGAGGAGTGAGCACCACTCATGCAGCCGCTTCTCTCACCGCCGCTATCTTCTTCGACATTCTACCCCTGCCAAATACTGAGAAGGTCTCGCATTTTCTGAATTCTTCAGAAACAATCTTTTTAAAAACATTTCCGAACTTTAATCTTGATTCAAAATATGATTGAGATGATTTCCCTTCGGGAGCACATGAAGTGTCAATTGGCTTCCCTGCTCGGCGACAACGGAGTTCTCATTTGCCCGACTGCTCCGAATTTGGCCGAATTTCATCACCGTGTTCCTCGCATTAGTTATTCTATATTTTTGTATTTATGCAAAAATTAGAGCAACTATGATTAGTAGGACAAACAAAATTCAATGATAAATGTACGGTTGCAGTTTGTTTTCAAACTGCCGAGCACGGTGTGCAACCTCGGAATCTTCAATGCTCTCGGAGTTCCGGCAGTGCAGTGTCCACTTGGTTTATCGACCGGTCGACTGCCTACAGGCGTTCAGGTTTATTCCTTTTATACCATCTTTCAGAAACCGTTATTCATTTTAAGCGCTCTGGTTTCGTGAAAAAAAAACAATTTTCGTCGCCTTGAGATAATCGGCTTGCCCGGCAGCGACTTCCTTCTCATGCGCCTCGCTCAGGACCTCCAAGACTCCTTCGGTGGGTGGGCGCAGCCCTGTTCCTGAAGGAACTTCCCGCTATTATTCACCTCTTTTTGTTCGTAACATTGCAATCTCCCATCCTTATTAACAAGACTACAAATCATACATATATGTATATGAAGTTGATGAAGTTCATTCTAATCGCATTAAAACGCTCTGCGACATGTTCATTCATCGACAAATAATAAACGAAAGTCCGCGTCAATTCAATCTTCATTCAGAGGACACGTTTGACAATCCATAAATGAATATGGAAATTTTGTCAGCATATCTTAAAAGTGACAGTTAGTTTATCATTCTTCATAAGCATTCATCCCCACAGGGACACCTCCTGAGGCCGGAGTGGCTTTTCCTTCCTCTGGACGCCTCCTCCGTATTAATTCATGAGGCGATATGAGCCATGAGTGAGAGAAAGAGATTGAGAGGGAGGATAAGAGGGAAAGTGAGAAAGAAATGGAGTGTGAGACGAAACAAGAGAAAGAGAGAAAGAAGCATAGAGAGAAGTTGAAGACGTCCACTCGAAACAGAGTCCGATCTCTCGTTCTTCTCACTAGAAATGGAAAGGAGACCACAATGTTTTCGAGAGCGTCATTCACACTGTTCATTATTCACTTGTAAGTATCCTCCGAGTACTCCTCTGTCGCATTTTCACTCCTTTTTTTATCTCTCGTGACAACAGTGAAAGAGTGAGAGAGAGAGTGAGAGATAACGAGAGAAAAAGATTTAGAAGGAAAGTGAGAGCTGTGAAAGAAAACGATGATGTTGCGCTAATTGCATAGAGGTTTCGTCGTTGCCCGCGACCGTCGGGAATGCGAGTAAATCACTCTGGCTCGCACCTCTCTCTCTCTCTCTCTCTCTCTCTCTCTCTCTCTCTTTCTTTCTCTCTCTCCCTATTCCATCCTTCCTCCCCCTCTCTCTTTATCTCTAAATCTCTCCCTACTTCTTCACTCTTTGTTAACAATTACTCTCTCTGTCTCTCATTCGCGAATCGTCTCCTAACTTCATCTGATACTGCTGCGACTTCCTACTAAAGACCGTTTGATCCGTTTATCCCTGGCTCGCCTTGCCGTTTCAAGTTGCTTTCATCATCAATTTTCATGCATTTAATTTGATGTCAAAGTAGAGCATTCCTCTTTCTCTACTTGCATGCATTGATGTATTCTCTCGTCCTTTTTCCTCATCTTTGGAGCTTCCGAGAGGGAAATGTTCATGCATGAAATGTTAATGAGGCATCCTCGTCAAATATTCGGTGAATATTTTCTTTGTGTGATGATAGATAAGAACAGTGTCAAGGAAGATACATACATATGTACATACACAGCTTCCGCATACTGCATGAATAAGCTCGGATATCTGCTCCTTCTGGACTCCTTCTATTACCCACGCCCATATTTAATGTTCCTTGCTCGAAGAACTTTTTGAACAACATACATATACAGTACCGCCCAACATTTCAGGTACATAAATTAATTAGATTAATTAGATTAATTTAAATAATTTCAATTGGAATTTGAGCGATACTAGTCACTTTTAAGCAGTTTCTTGTGTTTGTAAGGGTGGTTTTTGACATGCTGAACAAGTACATACAATCAGATTTTAAAAAGAATCCGAAATGACCGTTTAAAAACGAATTCGGCCGTTTTTAGAAGGGCTCATGGCCGTGTTTTAGGCGCCTTCGATAACACAAGACAACAGCACCTAAAAGACGGTCATGACCCTCCTAAAACCGGCCGAATTCGTTTTTAAACGGTCATTTGAGATTCTTTTTAAAATCTGACTGTATGTACTTGTTCAGCACATCAAAAACCACCCTAACAAACACAAGAAACTGC
>CALZFC010000246.1:262500-375000 GCA_945643635.1 Allodiplogaster sudhausi
CTGGTGGGCAAAACTGAGCTGACGCCTTCCCGGTTTATATCTTTGGACGCCAAGGCCGTGCTCGGCTACCTATGGCTATCCATGCTGAAATACCTCTCCAAGCCCGAAGTCGGGAAGTGAGAAGGTGCTGTAGTTGTCGACAACTGGTGGTTGTTCTGTTTGGTATATTTATTCTTGCGCAGCGTCTTCTCGACTAGCAGGAACTAAAGGAAGCCTTTCCTGAGTTTCCCTCCGAGCTAATTCAGCAAGAGGAAATAAGACAAACTGAACAACCGCCTACGAGTAGTTGTCGACACAACTACCTCCGTCAAATTTCACTTATTTCCCTCTACTGGGAATTACTCATGACAATAGCTTATTTGTGCCTTGCTCGTTAATATTTAAAAAAAAAAGGGACGAAAGATCATTAGACGAAAAATCAGTGGACGAAAGATCATTGGACGAAAGATCGGTTCCTTGATCTTTCGTCTAATGATCTTTCGTCCAATGACACCCGTTACAATATTAGTGTTCCAGTCAATACACTCGCGCTATTTCCTTTTTCGCTTGCCCCGTTCCCTTCCATCTCATCTCTCTTTTATTGTTATGGCATCCATTCCATGGAAGTGGAGGACATGCAATTCACGAGCTTTTAATTTAGCAGTCTCTGTCTCTAGTTCTCTCTATTTCCACTTATCTCGGTAGTCTCTCTTTCATTCTTTCTCTCTTTAGTTGATCCAATGTTTGTATATTTTAATTTTTTCGCCACGTAATGCACAGGTGCAAGTTTTGTGAGCCATAATAACAGCGCCTTCATCTTTATTAGGGCTCATAATATCGTGAAAACAAATTATACCGTATCCAAGAGTAATGAAGATTCAGTGTTTCAAGTGATATTTATGAGTCTCGTCTGTCTACTGCATAATTAACACATATATCGTTGCTCACTTCAGTTGATGAGTCTCTAGAGCAGTTTCTACCTCGATGTCTCTCTCCCTCTCCCACCCTCTCTTTCCACTCTCCCTCTCATCTTCCTTCTTTTCATCTTTACCCTCTCCCTATTGCCTCCTTCTCGGTCTCATCTCCCTTATTAGTCAACGACTCTTCCACGGACTACGCAAGAGTCATTTTCTTCAGCACTCCTTCTTGGCCATCACATGGTCTCCTTTTTCTTCTCTTTGACAACAAGAAGAGAGCCTGTGGAGTGGTCTGCCAACTCTTATATTTTACTCCGGGTAAAGCACCTGTCATCATTCATACCTTTTCAAGCAATTTCCCTCTCTCTCTCTCTCTCTCTCTCTCTCTCTCTCTTTTCACCGCATGGTCACTCCCTCTCTACTCACCAAGGCATTCTTTCCCCTCCCTTAAACACCTCACCTCAAGAAAGCAACTATGAATGAAGTCTTCCAGTTGCCTTAAACCTTCTCCCCTCCCATTTCCACTCTATTTTCATTCACACGGAGACTGCCACCTGGCCGGTATCCTCTCCACCTGCCCTGAATGCGGATGTTTCCAGGCCGACGGGCGTCAGTTTCTTCCACTAAGAAAAGCGTGTGTGTCATCTTAGAAGAGTCTCGTTTTGAAGTGTTTTCCAGACGAGTCGGTCGGGAACTTTATTTCTGGGGCTACACCGAAAGTTGTCACCGCACGTGACCGGTTAGCAGTACGATGTAATGGCACGCAAGCGCATTCCAGCTTTTCGGAACCGTCTGCTTCTCTCACTCTCCATGTCTTTATCTCTCTGTCCTATCTAAATCTCTAATCTCTCTAATTTTTGTACTCTCTCTCTCTCTGCTTCCCTTCGTTCTTATGTTTCTACTTCCTCTTCGCTCTTTATTTTGAACAAATAAAAGGCAGCCGACCCTCGCTGACTTCGATTCAGCTCAAACCGGGTGTATTTATTCACTTTTCGGTTCCTCTCGCTTTGCTTCATCTCTTGTAACACTTTAGCAAACTCGTCGCTGTATTTCCTTCTCTCTGTTTCTCTTTCTTCTTTAAACCCGATTCCGCCCCTAACAAATTGTCAGCTTTGCACAGTCTGGATATACAAAACCTAATCTGAATCCTCTTTCGTTTCCAGGTCAATTTTTTATACACATTTGTCTGCAATCCTTTTCGTGGCCCTTCTCTCCGTATTTTCTATTAATATAATTTGATTGCATAGCTATTCTTCACTCATTGTCAGTGAAGAGAAGAAAAAATATATTGTCATTAAATAGAAGGTGATAACCTTGACAATGAGTGAAGAATAGATATGTAGGTATGTAATGTCGGCTTATATTAACTGATCGCATTTCCACCATTTTGACTTGGCTCTTATGTGTGTTCAGTCACTAATCTTCTTCCATTCATGTAGATCATTCGGTCATCGAGTGTAGATCAAAATGGACTCTGCAACGACTGGTCTGTACTCTCCTCAATTGCCTCGTCGTACTGGCAGTGGCCGTCGACTGCCGGCCACTCCAATCGAGCATCGTCGTCTTCTCGAAGTGAAGTCGGCTGATCCACTAAGGTACGGGGGCAGCAGAGTACGGTAGTTCTTGGTAAGAGGCGGGAAAATGGAAATGAGAAATGTAACGAGACATCTCAATTTTAATTTATTTATCGCATTGACTGATTTAAGAAGCAGACAGTATTGGGAGTATGCATGAAAAATGTGTATTCGACGGGGCGGGTCAAGCAATTGAGGGAAGAGCAAGCCATTACAATTAAATATTACCCCGACAGTGACGTATTTAGTCTATTCAAAAAAAAAAAAAACTATTTTGTGAAATTTCTTCTCCTGCTCTCTGTCGCTGTCTCTCTCTCTCTCTCTCTTTCTCACCTCATTCTCTCACTCTCGAGAGTGAGAAGTGATCACTCTCTCACCACCGTCTCTCTTTCTTGTTCTCTCTTTCTCTCCTCCCTCTCATCTCTCTCTCTCTCTCTCTCTCTCTCTTTCTCTTTGTTTCTTCCCACAGCTCAAAGTGTGGAATCCTTTACGAACAAAGTACATAATTGGCAACAGCTGCGACTCATCCAGCGACTCGGATTCACGGCCCGGAAATGCGACCCAGACAGAATGGAATCGAGCAGGGAGAGAGTGTGTGGAAGTGAGAGAGTGCAAGAGAAGAAGGGATCGGGATGAGAATGCTCCAGTTTCCATATGCCGACACAAACGGGCTTTTGCTATTCATACCATAAAGAGCTCCTGCACTCGAAACACTTTGCTGAACTTTATCTTTCGTTCACTATCCATCTTTCTCTCCCTCTCTTTCTCTCTCTCTCTCTCTCCACTCCTCTCTTTCTCTCACTCTTCTCTCTCTATAAGATCTTCTAGTTTGTATAGAAACAGCTTATGATTGTGTGAAACTCCCGTGGGCGGCTCAAATGTGAAGGGTTCGTGCCAGGGAAGTCTTCATTGTCAATGCCTTCTTGGTCCCAATCTTCTCTTCTTTTTTCACTTCCATTCTGGTAACGAAGCCCCGTGAGAGCAGAAATGAAGTGAAGGAGATGATTTTCGAGCTCTTCCAAGACGACCTCTTCGTCAAGACGAGCAGGGACAAACTATCCGACTTTCAATCATAAATTTCTTTCGAATATTTAGGTGGGACACGAAGTGTTTTATACAATAGGAGATCCAAAAGAAATGTTATGGTTTCTTATGAAATTGAAGGCAGAGAATGAGAGGGAAAGAGAGAGAAAGAGAAAGAAGGAGAGAAGAAGGAGAGAAAAGAATAAGAGAGGAAAATAGTGTGAGAGAGGTGATAAGATAGAAATCGCATGGAAGCCATGCTCGATGCATGCGACGAACTCAGATGGTTCTTCTTAGCTCCTTTACACTTCCCGGCTCACGCTCAGCCTGCTCTCTCACAAAGAGAAAAAGACTCTAACGAGAAATCAGTACAAAGAGTGAATTGCACTAAAGATTTATGGAAATGGGATACGGGAAGAAAGAGAAAAAGAAAGATTAGCTGATGTGCATACACATGGCGACAACGAAGGATGACAAGGTTCGGAACAATGAATGACTCATCCAAGCCAGGCTTCTTGCCTCTTTCTTACATATCTACACAGCTAGTTCAAGCGGCTAACACAATAACGCCTGAAGGCTGTTCAAATTGAAACGTGTCCCTTCTCTTTTTCATCCTCTCTCTCTCTCTCTCTCTCTGTCTCTCTCTGTCTCTCTCTCTGTCTCTCTCTCTGTCTCTGTCTCTCTTTCTCTGTCTCTCTCTGTGTCTCTCTCTGTCTCTCTCTCTGCCACTCTCTCTTTGTCTCTCTCTGTCTCTCTCTTTCTCTCTCTCTCTGCCACTCTCTCTTTGTCTCTCTCTTTCTTTCTTTCTCTCTCTCTCTCTCTCTCTCTCTCTCTCTCTCTGATACTCTCTTTCTCTCATCATGTTTTACTGCAACCACCCTTCTTCGATGAGTGATCCCAGACAACACCTGCTCTGTTACCGGAGTGATCGAAGAAACTAAGCGTGAATACGGCAAAAGGTGCTTTTGTTCTTCTTTGTAAAATTGAAATTTGTTCACTTGGCTCCAGACATTTCGCTAGCTTCGAGAGTAATGACCATCTTGATGCTTGTTGAGATTTAACTTCGCATTTATTTATTTATTTATTCCCGTTATTGCCTTCTCTTTCACGTATTTATTGCAGCCGGTTCCGATGATAAAAGACATTTTGAAGATATTCGGACACTGTCGAGAGTTTCGTTGAGCTTTGATAGGAAATGAATTCGCTTTCTAGTGTTAGAAGTCTAGTAATTCCCCTTCATGAGCTCATGTTCCAACACCTTCGCTCGTTGAATCTTTCTTCTCTTTACTCATCTCCCTTACTTCTCTCTCTCTCTCTCTCTCTCTCTCTCTCTCTCTCTACTCGTCTCTCTCCCAATTCTCTCTCTCTCTCCCACTCACGCCCCCGATATTCCTTCTTTACTGTCATGGTTGCTATGAATTCGTGTGCCTGAGGTGTAGCATGGCTGCTCTGCTTACATACAGTACCGCCCAACATTGTTGGGTCCGCGATTAATAGGATTAATTTAATTAATTTAAATAATTCAAACTCAAATTGTGGAGCGGGGACGCATTGTCTTGCGGTTTTCTTTACAGGGAAGTGATTTTGCGATATGGAATAAGTATCCATCAAGTTAAATTGCGAAAATGTCATAAAATAACAGAAATCTGAAAGAGTGGCTTTTCCCCGCTGTATAGCAGCTGGTTTGCATTAAAATATGATTTTTCAAAATTTAAGCCTTAAAAGTCGTGTTAAAGTTAATTTAAAGCTATTATTAATTATGAAATCGTCCCACAAACACAATGAAAGCAAAATTATATTGGAATAATCACAAATAACAATATTCTAGTTTTTCGAGCATGCGGCCGGCAGCGCATTGTGCCGGGGAAAACCACTCTACCGGGGAAAACCACTCTTTCAGATTTTTGTCATTTTATGACATTTTCGCAATTTAACATGATTGATACTTATTCCATATCGCAAAATCACTTCCCTGTAAAGGAAACCGCAAGACAATGCGTCCCCGCTCCACAATTTGAGTTTGAATTATTTAAATTAATTTAATTAATCCTATTAATCGGATTAATCCTTTTAATCGCGGACCCAACAATGTTGGGCGGTAGTGTACATACTTCACAAATCTCACAATCAGCTGTATTCCTGACATATGGAAGCTTCCATTCGACACCCTGGTGCTTAACAACTCGGGAGACTCTCTCTTCTCTCTGCTCTCTCTCTCCCTCTCTCTCTCGCTGCTCTCGCTCTTTGTCTCCTTCTCCATCAGCTTCTTTCCTTGTCCCTCTCACCCTTCATCATTCTATTTCTCCTTCTTTCCTTGCCTGTTGTCCTACCCGCCTCGGGAAGTAATGTGATATCATTAGAATGGCTCGAGGCTAAGTTTGTTGCTGCTATTTCTGTCTCTTTTCGCGTTCAGCTTGTACATCTTTGTCTCCTAAGGCGAAAGATGTATAAAAGATGTTACCGCGTGCCGTTGCCGTCCACGTCACTCCTCCTTCCGAGGAAAGGGACATTAAGGCTCCATTATTGTTATGTTATTACATTTTATGCCCCGATGAAGGAATTAAACAAGTTCATAATTATATCTTTCTTTGTGCATACTCATTGTCAGATGCTTAATGAAAGTGGGAGTACAATTAGGCTCATCACTACCGTGTTGGCGGAAGAGTTACCAACTGTACGGTAAACGTCCACATCTCTTCTCTCTTCCTTCATCGCCCTCTCTCTTCCCTCTCCATCATTCCTGTCTCTTGCATTTCCTTCCTGAAATAAACATGTTGATTGAATAGTGAGCGGGAATTTGCTGGATGTCCGCCTGCATTGTGATTATCTGCATCTCGTGCAAAAGTCCCGCTTTCATTCCAAGTAATGCGCTTTCCACTATCAAAACATGAACCTTCTGATTTTTGCAGCTGTTATTGCCAATCCGCTTTCAGCTCTCGCTCTCTCTCTCATTCTCTTTTCTCCCATTCTTTCTCCCTCCTCGACCCTTGTTTCAACTAATTCCCTTATGGTTACTTTACTCCATTTTGAATACGCGCGGGTTTTGCTGCGTGAAAAGTAAGCAGTAAATTCAGCCCTTGTCTTTTCTCTTTCTTCCTCGTTGTCTCTCACCCTGTCACTCTCTCTCTCTTCTCTTCTCTCTCGTCTCGTGTCAAACCATCCCCGCCAACCAATTCACACGCGGCTTGTCTTCTCGAATCTCGTTCCGTGTTCTTCAGTACTCACAGCTACAGCACACAAACTCATCTTCTCTACTCTGCTTGCCTCTCTCCAATAGTCTCTTCAACTGTTTGCCTGCTTACCTTCCATTCATCGTGGATGTCAATTTAACCGGCAGCGCCAAAAACCGGAGATGCTTCGCGAGTTTTCGCTGTGCTCACCGGTTCTTCTCTTTACAACTTGTCGACCTTTGCCTTACTGTAGTTATTCGTCAACTGTAACATCCTCCACAAGTTCGACTTGAGATTTTATCCATCTACGCATCTCAAGCTTAAATCAGAGATCTCAATGAGCATCCTATGAACTTCCCGCCATCGTTTCCTTCTTTTTTCTCTTCTCCTTACTCCGTTCTTCCAGTCTCTGACTCTCTCTTGTGGAACTCCTCTTTCTTTCTTCACCCATCACCTTTCAGATTTTGGTTGGTGACAGGTGAAATCAGCTGTCTACGGGTGGGATTTGAACCCTTTCTTTAGCTCATTCAGTTGGATCAGTTGGGGGAGTTATTTTAGAAATCTGTCAGTTCTTCTTTTTGATTTGTTCAACTTGACAACTTCTGATTTACTTGCAGTTTTTACCTAAAGTGTAATTCAGCGGTTTCAGTAGTTTGTATATGATGCGTGCTGAACAATGCACGTAATATATACATATGGTTATAAAGTAAAACTTTTTATCTAGAATATAAATTTAGTATCCTCTCAAATGAAATATGACTTCTGCTCCTCTTTCTTATTAAACGGGTGTCAAAGCAAGCGACTTCTTTTTTTTAAACAAAATGTTCACCTCCATTTCTTGTGAACGATTGGTCGCTTCTGACAGTGGCGTTCACACTAATAACAAAGCCACCCGACAACACCATGATCCTCTCTGGTTTTCATTCTCTTTTTCGCTATCTCTCTTTCCACTTTTTATCTCTCTAAATCCTCACACATTCATTTTCACAGCCTTCCGGCACCACTATTTTCACTTGTTCCTAATTCTTTGACCCATCGTCAAACCTTATCATCCATTCCGTAGCAGTCAATCATGGAAATTGAAGGCTGCGTCATTTCACTGACCGCCGTCATATTTTCAAATACTCTTCAATTCTCCCACAGCCGCGACGCCTGGGAATCCGAGGTTCATCTTAAAAAAAGCTGCTGTGGGAAAGTAGATATATAAAATGTTGTTATAATGTTTGGCTACACTTTTTAAATATGAAAAAGTTGAGACGTCATAAACGAAAGAATCATCAAAATAGTGAGGCGAAAACGGAATGAGAAACAGAGTGATAACCCTGCTGAGATCACAGGACTTTGAAATGAATCCCGGTATGGCCACCAATTGGCGCGGAAGCTAAGCCTTCAGCGGTTACAGGTGTTTCGTTACTTCTTTTGAGTGAAAGTTGAGTAAGCTGTTGAGGTTTCTAGTGATGGAAGGAGTAAGGAAAGAGAGCGAAGTAAAAGAAAGGTGGAGGAGAGAGGGATAGCGAAAGAGAGGAGGGCGAGAGGGATAGCGAAAGAGAGGAGGGCGAGAACGATCGTGAGAATTAAAATTAGAAAGACTAAGAAGCACGAAGTAGCGCGGAAAGCTAGCAAGTTAAAGTTGCAGAAGCATTACACTCCTTGCTCTCTTACACTTTATTTCTCGTTCTTGTTTATCCCTCCCCCTACTCTCTCTCTCTCTCTCTCTCTCTCTATCTCTCTCTCTCTATCTCTCTCTCTCTCTCTCATCTTTCCATCCCTCTCACGCGCTCTCTCTCCCTTCCCTGCTTTCTGAAATGTGATTCCTCATCCTCTCTGTTCTCGTACCTTACATTCAGCACACCAGGGTGGCCTGCAAAAATGATCCCATCGTGTTAGCAATTCTCTCTTTATTCTCCTCGTATTTTTATATATTAGGAGTGACTGGTATTAACTTTTAATATCCGCGTACGATATCGAAGGAAAGATTCTTTCATCTGCAACATTACTGTAGAAATACAAAGCAATTGTGAGTAGAGCAGCCCGGCGGCTGCTCTCTTCCTTATTACTCATTCCTTCGTTTCATTCCTCACCGGCCCCTCCGGCGACACTTCCGCTAATTCGCTTTCTTTGCCTTCCTCTGCCAGTCTGCCGACGGTTTTCATCGTTCGGTCTATTTCCTTTTATTTCATTCTCTGCCCGTTTCTCTTCTCTCTCTCTCTCTCTCTCTCTCTCTCTCTCTCTCTCTCCAACATCAATTCGTGGTTCTGCTGTCCAGACAAGAGATTACTTCCGAAAAATCCCGTCCAGCTTGACAATGCTGCCTACAACTAAGGAGAATGACGAGGAAAGAAGAAAAGATGAAATGAAGTATGGATGAGAAGGACGTTTCACAGCGGAGCTATTTCCAGGCTCATAACGACGTTGTTCATGAGTAGAGAGGAGAGCAGTTTCATGCTCTCTCTCTCTCTCTCTCTCTCTCTCTCTCTCGCTGTTTCTCTTTCTCTCTCTTTCTTTCTCTCTCTCCCTTTCGCTTTCTCTCTCTCCCTTTTTCGCGCCATCTCTCTTGTTCATATGCTATCTCGTTCGTTCTCATCTCATTGTTGGGGCTTCTGCAAAATGTGACGGTGAGCTGTGCAAGGAGTGGAAGCGATATCAACGAATACAAGACAAAGGAGAGAAAGGGAGGGAGAGAAAGAGAGAAAGCGAGAGTACGAGAAAGATAAGGAGAGAGAGAGAGCTCATGCTTGCAGAACTTCCTGGTTCTTCAAATGATACGAGTGCTTTTGCTCCTCCGTTCCCCACACATCTCTAGAAGCTGTGAAAAGAAGATGGTTGCATTAGACTTGGGTTGTTTCTCGCGTGCGAATCCCCTGTTCTTTGTGCCCGCATCTCTCTCTCTCTCTCTCTCTCTCTCTCTCTCTCTCTCTTTCTCTCTCTCATCTCTATCTTACTAATTTTCTCCTTGTCTCTTTGAGTCTATCTCTTTTCTCTCACTCGAGAAATGAGAAAGCCTCTTGCTATTCCTGACTTCCTGACTTCACTGTTACAAGATTACGCAGCAATTGCACGCCTTCCCTCCATCTGGCGGCAGACTTCTTCTAAAATGGCCACCGCCATCCTCTTTAAATGCCTTCGTTCGGAGTGGAATCTTCCAGAGATCACGAGAAGGCGACCCAGCAGGACTGCTATTGTCATTTGTTTTCTCTATGAAATTGTGGTAGATTGAATGCATCCTTTCGGACTCAAATGACCGCGTTGAAAGGTCCAATCCGTATCGAAAACGCCGACAAGTTCAAGCACTTGTTCCGTACTATGAGGACTTCTCAGCTTCTTAGCGGCTTCAGCGGAAGACTTTAAAGTATTGAGGAGAGGAAGACAGGCGGATAAAGAGAGTGAGAGATAGAGAGAGAGACAACCAGAGGAAGAGAGAAAGAGAGAGAGATAGGGAGAGATGGAGAGAGAGAGAGAGAGAGAAAGAGAGAAAGCAGCTGAGAGCAGGAATTGAAATGGATGGAATGGGCGTGCGGTGCAGACAGAGGGACTTTGACAAATGAGAGGCCATGGCAGTGGAAAGCGTGACGGAGAGGTGGTCATTCAGAGGGAGGAACGGGGAACAGTAGTCGGAGGTGGCTGGAGAGGACACCAGCTGTGCCTGATTCCTCGCTTTTCTTCCCGTCTCTCTCTCCTGCATACTCTATCTCCACTTCCTTCTCTCTCTCATCATTTAGTATCTACGTCACTGCACTGCATAGACTGCTCTGTCCACTTTCGCAAGAAGATCCTCTGCCAGCTGACTCATCTGATAGCCCCTTCCGGTCACTCTCCTGCCAATCTCTCCCTTTCGTAGATTCATCCTCAAAGCTCTCTCTCTCTCTCTCTCTCTCTCTCTCTCTCTCTTTCTCTCACTTTCTCTCCCTGCCTGTCTCTCTCTCTCTCTTT
This sequence comes from Allodiplogaster sudhausi, assembly GCA_945643635.1. Lineage (NCBI taxonomy): Eukaryota > Metazoa > Nematoda > Chromadorea > Rhabditida > Diplogasteridae > Allodiplogaster > Allodiplogaster sudhausi. Next base: position 273,094 of record CALZFC010000246.1, read on the forward strand.
CTATCTCTCTCTCTTTCTATCTCTCTCTGCCTCTCTCTGAATCTCTCTCTCTTCCCTTTGTGTACTGAGTGACTCTCCGTCCCATCCCTTGTTCCGTGCTCCTCTCCCATTAGGAAAGGAGCGATATCTCACTTGAGCCCGGCAGCTTCTCCTGAGTGCGGGCATCTCCTGACCGGTCAGCGACTAAACAAGCCGCGTCTCCCCTTGCCCATTATCCTCTCTCTTTCTCTGCCACTCTCCTTTTCACTGTTCTATCCCTATCAACTGCTTGTACTTATGATGTACCCTTCACCTTTTCCTACATATATTTAAGCACGTTTATCTTACGAACACCTCCAAGACCAAAGCCGAGAAAGTGAATGAGAGGGGAGATGGAAGACAAAGAGAAAGAGAAAGTCAGGTGGAGAGAGGGAAGAGAAGTAAAGAGGAACAAAGAGAGGGAGAGTTAACGAAGTGTCACTTTACTGATGGGCTAGCAAATTGTTGGAGAGAGAGGATAGAATCACAGGGAAGATCGTAGTAATTCATCCGTATTCTTCCCAACTCTCTGTCTCTCTCTCTCTCTATATATATATATATCTCTGACTCTCCTAATTCTGCCTTTCAATGTCCTTTCGATTCACTTTTGCTGATCTAAATTTTTTTAATCTGTTAATTTCGCTGAAATACATATAAGACAGTGTGAATTAAAAAGTTTGGTTTTTCTCTGCAATTTTCAGTTTTGCTGTTATTTTTGGCAAGCAAATTTGCCAGTTTTCAAGCCCATTTATTATGCCATGGCAATTTGTATGATTGTCAAGAATGTCATCAAGGTTTATTCTTCAATATTCATCATGCCAAAATCAACAGCTGTCTAAAATGGCAAAAACAACCTAATTAAAAAAAGATACGAGTCAAAAGTGTCGAGGCAAAATTACGCAAGTGTTAAACGAAGATGGCACAGAAAATGGTTGAAAAATATGTCACAGCTTCTCGAGGAGGAGTGGGCCTTTTTGCCAAAAAAGCAGCGATATAAATCTGCCAAGATTACCTGCCAGAGTTGATCAACTGCTAAATTTGCCAAGCCAAAATAATAGAGTGAAAAATTTGCCAAACCAGCTTGCCAATTTTGGCGGCTAGCAGAAATGGCATGGCAGTTTAAACAGGTGTCAAAAAAGTCCAGCAAATTTGATGGCTATCAAAATTGGCAAGGCATTTTTTACGGCTGTCAAAAGTGGCACGTCATTTTAAACGACCATTAATTCTGGCTAAAGGTTGAAATTTCAACATCGGACAAATTAAAACATAGTGTAAGAAAAAATGAAGTAAGGAAAAGCAGAAAATTAATGGAATTATAATGTTAACTAAACAAAAATCGACGATAGGAATAAGTGGACTTACGAACTACAGAGAAAGCATGAATTCGAAAGAATCAATTCGCAATATGGAGACTAACTAGATTGAAGGCAAAAAATCAGGGAGGGTATGTAAAATAGACGATTCCTTTTTAGCCCCCACCGGTGATTATTCGGGAGATCGACTCGAAGTGCTGGCGGTAGGTCTCGGGTCGGCCGCCATGGTCTGCAAGAAAAGACATTGAGGAAGGTAAAACAAGAGAGGGTGAAGGGAGATTGAGATTAAAGAAAAGGATAAAGAAAAAGAACAGGAGTTACGGTATGAATGGTTGAAAACGTTTCCTTTGAAATTTTGTCAGAAAAAAAGAAAGAATATCCTACAACTTGTTTGTTCAGTTTCAGTTACGATTAAATAGGAACACTAACAACTCCACATTTTAAAGGAATTCTACTTTTAGATAGTTGAAAATAGGAAGGGAACTTAACTCACGACAACACTACAAGGAAATCACGGATGCTAACGATAGGGGGGGGGGTTAGCCCACCCTGATATAGCAGCATTAATTTCAGTGGATTCCTTGGTTCAATTCACTCGAAAAGACTAGATTAGATGATTCTTTTCTTCAAAGAAATTACGATACAAAGGCGCAAAATTATGGGCGCGATACCCAACAGGATAAACTTAGACTATTAGCCTTGTACCGGCCGAAAGTCAAGCTGTGAATCATCACCTAAAAGAAGGCTGCGCCGCTACAGTATGCATACCGTACAGGGAATAAAAGCCGCTGTCGAGGACCCAAAAGATTAGGGTGGGGAATGAATTATTAGGCCGGGAAACCAGGGTGGATTAGCTGTTTTTGTCTAAATGGCCTTCAATAACATGGTGGGGTAGAACATCGGGGAGGCCCAAAATAAGGTCTGTCGAAAGGGCAGTACCTTTTTACCCTGATACCGTACCATGTCACTGTTTCCAACTTACATTATTGCGATGCTAACTTAGATTTTTCTAATGAAACTAAGCACTAGATAAGCAAGAATAAATTAAAAGAAGCAGCCTGTTGTATACAATGTACTTTACCAAACCTTTAAAAGAAGAAAAATACTCACAAAAGCGGAGGGCGCGGCCAGGTCCGCCGCCACCAGGACCGACCGTCATCGAAGCCGCCACCAAAGAAGAAGAGGGCCGGGGCACATCCATCCACTCCTGAATTAGATCCCCCTCATTTAAATAATATCAATAATTTTTGATACCAAGAAACAACAAAAACCGTTGGTCAGCAAAAGTGCTTTAGTGAAAGGTTTTCCCCTTTAACAGTCAAGGAAAGTGCATTCCTTTCACACATCTAATCTATTCAATGTCGTGAAAAAAATAATACGGGTTGGCGAAAGAACGCCCAAAAAGCTGTATTTTAGACAATAAAAACACCAAAGGAAAATAAAATGTATATGTCGAACCTTTCTCAATTGGGAAGGAAGGCTGCAAGGGAGGAATACGAACTCCCTCAAGAGTTCGCCGTCCACTCGATGCCCCCGAGGACTCCCGTCCACTTTATCGAACAGGACACGTTGCTTGTGCTGAAATAAGAAAAGTTTATAAGAGATACCGACAAAAAAAGAAACTAATTGTGCGGGGGGGGGGGGTGAATTAAAATGAACCAGTTTAAGCATTATCGACTACCGTAATCTCAATGAGTACGGTACAAGAATTCTCTATGAAGTGGTTTCTTATGTCAATAAATTGATCTTTTTTAAATAAATAAAACTACGCTCCTACTACATTACGCTAATTTTAAAGCAAATTATGAAACGGATTAACGGAGAACCGAAAAATAAAAACAAAAGTTTCGCTCCGACATTAATCGGCTAAAAGGAAAATCATGTTAAAACTATTCCCAAAAAAATGCATTATCAAATGAATCTTTAAGAAAGATTACCTTGATTTTATCCTTTAAAAAAGTTGGATTTTAATATTATGTGAAGTTAAAAAAGATCAAAAGACCTACTCCGTTTTAAAACAAAACTAAACACCTGTAATGCTAGACAAATAAATATAAAGCCAAAAAGTGATGTCTAACCATTAGAAGTCGCATCCCTAGGCGCCGGCGGAAGAGTCCTCCCGTGGCTTCCGCATAGTCGCCACTACAAAAAAGTTTAAATTGAATCGAATATCTTTAAAAAAAGGATAAAAGAAAAGAACTTCATTCGATTTCCCACTATACAATACGCATACTCAAACATAGAAAAGGAAAACAAAAGTATCAGCTAATGGAAGTATAATCTGAAAGCTATTCCAAAAAGGATGCATTCTCGAATAAACCGTTAAGAAAGATTTCCTTTATTTTTATTCTAAAACAACTACCGGATTTCATTCCAGTGAAAAAACAAACTTAAGAACAAAATGCCTACAAAATTTTCGATTAAACAAAACACTTCGAATACCAAACAGTTAAATAAATAAAAAATAAACCTAAAACGTAATTTCTAACCGTTAGAGATGGCATCGACCCTGGCGCCCGTAGTCGTTGCCGCCCTGGTGCTTCATTTCGATGCCGTTGCGTGGATGGCGGGACTACAATCGCAAGAAAAACATAGAAGCAAATATTCGTCGTCAAACATTAAACAAATGAAAAGAATACTTGCAGAAAACCTAACAGCAATCCAAAAAGCTACAGCTTTACCGAGAATTTCGAAACGCGACAATTAATTTTTTGCACGGTGCACGCTGTAGTACGGCGCACCTAATGATATGGTGCTTAATTTCCATGCGACCATTCGTGATTATTTGCATGGTTCACGTAATTTTTAATCATGTCAACCGTGCAGAAATGTAAAATTACATATAACTATTCAAAAATGGTCCCATTCACCGTGCAATTAAGAACAATGACATTACGTGCATCGTACGAGGTGCATAGTGCAAAATGAGAACCTGTACGCGTTGCGGTCGCGTCGCAGCTCTCATAACTGCCGAATAAAACTTATTCAGTGCTAAACGAGATTACATGTTTATCTTGTTGTTTCTGCCTTTCCTTTTTGCTTGAATTGTTGTTCATGTGATTAATTTACACTTTAAGAGAAGATGTACGCTTGGCGCCCCTTCCAACATCGGCGCCGCGGAATCCTGGCGCGGCATCGGCGAGATATTGGCGGCCACCCCGAAGCACCACTTTGAGGTTTTGGCATCCTCTTTGATATTTGTTTATTTTCTGGTCATTTTGCTTTATAGGATTAGCGAACTGATTTTGTCGCGTTCAATTTTTTGATTTATGATTAGGTCATTTCGCAGGGCAGAAGTTTTGCTCGTTAGAATTATTCTTTTGAGCAAGTTGAATCTTCTGCAGTTTTCGTTTTTATTCTAGTTATCCTGTTCTTAATCTTCGAGCACGGTACTTTTTTTCAATTTCGCCTGCAAAAATTAGTCCAAAATTAACAATGCGAAGAGCTCAACAACCTATGCCATGTTTTAAATTTTTCATATATTTCCTTAAAATGAAATTGAGCATAGAGTTGTTAGTTGTTAATGTTATACGACGGTAGACATATCATTAAATAGAGAATCGCGAGCTCTTTGAACTGCATTCAAACACTTTTTCCAAAAAAAATTTTACACCCAAAAACCGACCACTAATATTTTGACGGCGCAAATATTTTTTTATGTCGATTTAAATTTTTTTCCCTGAAATTCAACAGTTCGGGGGCTTTTAGTTACAGAGATGACGAACATTCCATTCAATTCTTATCGTGATGTTTTATAATTTTCTCAGAATTACGGTGTGTATACGGTAGATGGCCATTTTCCTCTAAAATAAGTGTAAATCATTTCCTTTTTGTTATTTAGAATGGAGAACACGAATCTAGTGTTAATATTTCATGTTGTATTTCATTTCTAACAAAACAGCAATGATATCATATACACATTGTATGGAGCTACAAGGCCATATACCGTATACTTACCATAACTCGGGAAAATAGCATCATGATAATCGCAGACACATCTTTTAACATTATTTAGTGTTCTTGTTTCAGATTAGATGTCAAGCTGGCCCGTGCAAGGCAAGCATGTGCAGTGGGAGTGCCGCCGGAGATGGACGACCGCGTCCAGTTTAAACAGTTTTGTTTTATTATTGTTTTCAATTATCTATTATAATTTTAATTTTTTTAATGTTAAATAGAATTGATATTTTATAGGGATGGAAAATCTTTCATTAATATCCACTTGTTGGCCAACAGTTTTTTTTTTCAGTTTTGCCAACAATTATTGACATGTAAATGAAAGAGAATCTAATTCAGGAGGTGATGGTGGAGCCGCCGGTCGTCGCAGTGGTTTCTTTGGTGGCGAAGTCGATGATGGTTCTGGCAGCGGGCTACGGCCCTCCTCCTTCGTGAATCTTGCGTCCCCAGGGATTCTCAGTGATCAAGTCACACGAGGCCATGCATCTCGAAGCTGGAAGAGTTACCTATTCCAGTGATGATGGCCAGTCTAGTGGCTGGTATGTTAACCTTGCTAGCATTTATCAACTGAGTTCTAGAATGTTGTGATGACTGTTATACTGTAGAAACAGCCATGTTTCATGACTGATCTAAATATATTTTTTTATTGTTTCCTATTTGTTATATAAGGATGCATATGTGAATTTAGTGATGTGAGGAGGGCTAAATCCTATTTTAGTAGGAATGTTGTGCTATGAGCCTTTTTTGGGGTAAAAAAAAGGATTTGCCTTTTTTAACGGCCGTCAAAACGGCCAGCCATTATTTATAGCCGTTAAAATTGGCTTGCCACTTTTGAAGGGTCAAAAATTTGGCTTGCCACTTTTGAAGGGTCAAGAATTTGGCTTGCCACTTTTGAAGGGTCAAAAATTTGGCTTGCCATTTTTGATGCCCGCTGAATTTGCCAAGTTGCCATTTTTGACGGCTGTCAAAATTGCCAAGTTGCTCGGCCGACAGCCGCTTACTCGTGGCACGTTTAACAGCTGTTAAAAATGTCAAATCCTTTTGCCAATTCTGATAGCTGTTTATTTTGGCTGTGACATTTTTTATAAGTGAAGAATTTGCCAAAACCCTTGAAATTTTGAACATATGCAAATTGCGCCATGGAAAATTTGGAGGCCGTCAAATTTGGCATGTTATTAATCCACTTTTAAAGACCTCTATTTTTGCCACGCCAAATTGTTGTCCTGTTAAATATGCCGAAGCCGGGTTGTCAATAATTAGGGCACATTTCTGTGGCTCAGCCATTTTCTTCGCTTGTACATTGTGCCCGTCATTTTATTAACCGTCTTATTTGTCATGACAAGTTTGAATCAATGAATAAAATACTGCCACATTTGCTTGTGTGTTTCACCTGCCAAATTTGGCAAAAATAACAGCTTAATCGAAAAATGCAGAGAAAAACCAAACTTTTTAATTCACACTGTCTTATATGTATAGCATTTTTAGAGGATTAAAATGAGTTTTTTACATACACATATGCTGACCATTTTGCGTAGGCTCCTTCCTGCTTCCAATATTCTCCTCTTTCTCTTCCCCTGCTCTCGCTGATGAAGAAGCGATGTCTGACTTCTCATCTTCCACTTCTTCTTCTTCCAGCTTCATCCGCTCATTTCACTCAAATTTCACTTCACATGGAGTGAAAGACGGTAAAAGTACATCAGAGAGAAGGGATAATGTGCGAAACGTCTCTGCAGGAGATGGGTTTGAGAAAAGGAAAAGAGAGAGGGACAGAGAGAGAGAGAGAGAGAGAGACGGAGGGAGCGAGAGGAAAGCCGCCAGTCCATAAAAATGCCCTCTCTTATCTCTTCAAAATCTTCTTTCCTTTTCATGTGCCATCCCCTCTCCTCCACGAGTCATCCGAGCCCTCTCTCTAGTGCAATTTGGCTTCCGTTTCAATTCCTTCTCTCGACAGCTTCTGCTCCTCTGGACTTTTGCTTCTTCTTTTGCTTCTTCTTTTCTTGTGGTGCTCCTTGTGTTCTTCTTCGGTTTTTCAATGACTCATACTTTGTTAGTAAAATGTTCTTCCTGAGATTCCTGTACTCAAAATGAACTCATATTCGTGCAGTTAATTTTCTTCTCTCTCTCCCTATCCTTGGTTGTCCTCTCCTCCGCATCCTAAATCACTGTCTCCATTATCAGTGAAATAGTCATCCGCCATCAGTGGGCGTCTTTTCCGCCGGTAGAACAGTCCAGATGTCTACTTCTCTTCTTTCCCTAGCCCTCTCGCAAACTTCTCTGCTCGAACTTCCATCTCTTCTTCCTCTTCAAAGTGCTTCTTTTTCTTTTCTCGCTTTTTATTCTCCCAATGGCGTCTACGATCTACTATGTAGATATGTATGTATTTACAAGCATTCCCTAGATCTTACGCAGCAACATCTGTTTGTTAGAGCCGAGGTGATTCAGAAGAACGGGAGAGAAATAGACAGAGGGAGAGAGAGAAAGAGAAAGAGAGAGAGAGAGAGAGAGATGGGGAGCGTGGGAACGAGTGGGCGAGAGACTGACTGAGAAAGCGGTGAATTCTTGAGATAGAAGAAGATAAGAGTGAGTGAGACAATGATCGTAAGCGACCACTATCTGTACACTTTCCCAAATATATTTTAACATTGCGTGCTTGAATAAGTTTTGAGCACGATAGAAAAGGAAAGGGAGAGAGCTGTGAGAGAGAAGGAGAGAGAGAGAGAAAGAGAGAATAAGATATGAAATATGTATGTAGGTATGTAGATCGACAGAGAGAGGAGCGGCAGATACAGAAAGAAGCTGTCACGTAGATCATAGAATGGATATTTTCAGAACGAACCAGTATTCTGGAGAGAAATCAGTTCCTCAGTCGCTATCGCAGCTACCTCGGAAGACTGGTTGAAACCATCGCTCTCTTTTCCATTCGAGTCGTGCTATTTTTAGCTTCGGCGTTTCGCAATTCTCTCACTTTATATGATTACGCGCACAGTGAGAGTGAACTGATTCTGATAATGGTCTTACTCTTCTTTTTTCCTGTGTCTCTTTCTCTACGTGTCTCCCATTCCCTCATATCTCTGCTCTTCTGTTAGTCTCCCTCTCTTTCTTCTCTTCTCTCTCTGTATATTGGATATCCCTCCTCCCCATCTGTTGATGGTGTGATGGATGCAAGCCACTGCAAGCTATTTGCTTGTGGCGTGCATAGCTTCCAGTCAACAATTCCTGCTTCCAGTCAACTAGCTTCCTCTTTCACACCTTTATATTCTTCTTTCTATCTCTCGCTGTCTCCATCTCTCCCTCACTACTCTCTCTCTTTCTCTCTCTCTCACTGATCTCCGAGCATCTCCAAGCAGCGTCGTGGGTGCAAAACAAAAGCAGAGGCTGCTCAAACGGTAGCCGATACTGCCCCGTCCGATGGCTTCTAACACAATAAGAAGCATCTTTTCCTTTTTTCTCATCTCTTCTCTGTTTTGCCTCAGGCGTCTTCTATGTGAGGAATCACTCGCGGTGGCCTCACTGGATTCATCATACCAAGCCACGTGTCAAAGTGAAGGAGAGAGAAGGAAAGAGAGAGCGAGAGACATAGCGATGTCGAGAGACAGAGAGATGAAGACAATTGCGGCATTTCCATACGGCCTGAGCTGAGTTGCCGTGCAATGAAGTTAGCTATTTTGTCGCTGCTCCGAATGCACTTACTACAGGCTCTTCTTCTGCTCGCCTCCTTGCTGCTTCTGACAACAACATCCGCTGCTGCTTCTCTGACATTGAGAGAGAAAGAGTAGGCGGAGAGATGAGATAGGGGAACGAGAGAAAAGCTAGAGAGAGAAAGAGAGAGGTAGAGAGAAAGAGAGAGAGAGAGAGAGAGAGAGAGATCGAAAAGAGAAGAAAGCTAGGGCGAGACAGAGCCTAGGAAAGCGAGAACGCAGAAAAGAGGTAAAATAGCCTGCGCGGTCTTTCGCGAAGTAGCTTCCTGGCCTCAGGGGATATCTAAAGATTCACAGAAACTGCACACACACGCAATTGGACTCGTCTACCACCTTGGCAAAGTTTATTTGAGGACCTCTCTATATCTCTCTCTCTCCACTCTCTCTCGCTCTTTCTTACACTATCTCACGCACACACTCTCTCACTCTCTCTCTACTTCTCTCTCTCTCTCTCTCTTTCTCTTATTCTCTCTGAACCATTTTTCTGGTTCTACAACCATAGCCTTGCACTTTGCAACCTCGAAGTCCTTATTCCTTTTATATCTCTTCCTTCTTCCTTTCCAACCACTTCCTCTTCTTGTTTCACGTTCAGAATTGCGACAACGTCAGGAAGTTTTAATAGCCTTCGTGGACTTCTTCCAGTTCTTTCTTTGTTCTCCTTCGCGCCACGTCATTTCCTCTCCCCTCTCTAATGATAGCATTTTTTGGCAATATGTTGTCGGTTGATATATTGTTCATGGCATATGTTTCGCTGGCATTAATCCAAAGTCCAATGTTTACATTCGCTTGGGGAACACCCGAGGACATCTTGCGACGTCTGCCTGAGGAGATCGTGCGAAAAAAAAAGATGTCCTTGACGAAAAGAGAGTAAAGAAGAGAGAGAGAGAAAGAGAGAGAGAGAGAGAGGCGAGGGAGAAAGGGAGGAGAGAAAAAAAATACATGGAATATATTTATTATATTATTCGTCTGTCGCTGTGAGTCTCTCGAAGTGTCCGAATTCTTCGGGCTGCCCGTCTGCCCAAACTCCCAATTGCCTGCCATTGTGAGCCATGCGATCCCGTGACGACAGTTTATTCCTTCTTCGCATCTTCCTTCTGCTAAGAATAACAGCCTGTCATCTTTTGATGCATTCTATTTTGTCACTCATCCATTTGAATGCATTCTTTCTTCATCAGCATTCACACAGAGTGCCTAGAAATATTGTCTTTTTATGCATAATCATTCAATATAATCAGAGAGGACGAGAATGGAGACAGAGAGAAGAGAGAGAGTGAGAGAGAGAGAGATAGGGCGAGGCATAGTTAGACAAAAGAACAAAATATTCCGATATGGAATGAACCGCCCCTCCCCCTTTTCTATGGAAGCACCTCCAGACATTCCGTGGTGTGTACATTCGGCACAAATAAATAGCAGCGAAGGCTATGGACATCATCTCTCATCTCTCAGGTACACCGAAATACAGAGTGGCTGAATTGTAGGAGAAGAGAGGATGAGAAAAGAATTAGAGAATGAGGGGACTGAGAGATATAGAGAGGATGAGAAAAGAATTAAAGAATTAGAGAATGAGGGGACTGAGAGATATAGAGAGGATGAGAGTCTCCTGATTTGAGCTTCAGTGTTTAGTCCACTTTTATCCATCGGTACATAGAACCACTTTGCTTTTCGGAATCCCTTCTGTAGAGCTAACCACAGATGTCACTGTTTCAATTCGCTTTTTGAGAGCTCAGAGAGAGAGAGAGAGAGAGACAGAGAGAGAGAGACAGAGAGACAGAGAGAAGAGAATTCAAAGACAGAGAATGAGAGATTGAGTAGCTCACCATTTGAGTTCGTTCCCACGAGGAAGGCGTGCAGCTTTCTCTTATGTGGAATTTCTCAGCAGCTCCTCCTCTATTAGCTTCTCTAATATTTTCATCTCTCATCCCCTTTCTCTCCCTCTCTTTCTCATTACCTCTATCTCTCTTTCTCTTTCTATCTTTCTCCCTTTCTCTCTTTCTCTGTTCTCTATAACTCTCTCTCGCTCTTCCTCTCACCGTTTCTCTCACGTGAACAGGACGGTCTTTCACTTGGAAGACAAGAAAGCCTCTGTAGTGTAATTCTAAGCCATTTTGAAGAAGTTGAAAATACTGCGTGCTTCGAACTGGAAAAGATTCTTGTGTTTTATGCCGCGAGATGTTTACAAGTAAGCCTCTGGTTACTGGAAAGACAGCACGGCTGCCTTCTTCGCATCCTCTTGTTGTTCCTTGCAGACTCGAAGGCCTTCTCTCGCCACCCGACATGCGCCAGCCACTTCGGTCTCAGTCATTCAAGCATCGCGCGCGCCCAGTCGTAGAGGTACTCATTTAAGACTCTTCCCCTTTCTCGTCTTATTCCTCTCAATAATCACCACTTCTCTTATCTTGCATTATCGTCTCCACAATCCTTTTTCTAAATGATATTATACTAAAGTATATGTTTGCTTATACAAACAGGCATTTAATGCGGACGAAGGGAAGGAGTGCCACTTTGAAGAGAACAAATTGAAACTGACATTTCTCTCTCTTTTTAAACAAGTGCTTACCATGCAATTAAAGGTGAAGCGGAGTGTTCTCGAGGAAGTCAGCACAGAGCGTCGAAAGTCAACGCCCACCGTCTCACGAAGATGCTCCCTTCAAAGGTTGGCGACTCCCGGAAGGAGAACTACCGTACTCCTGCGTGTGGCAAATTGCTAAGGGCCTTCAGATGATTATATTTTTGATGTGTGCCGCGAATTACTGTTAGGGCTTATCAGAAGTGATAAGTAAACTTCGTCTTTGAAATGAAAAAGGAGTTAAATTTCAGAAGAGAGTTGAATTTGAAGGAGCACTCGGAGCCCCATTATGTCCTCCAAATCCAATAGCAGCTTCAGCAAATTCTGACACACTTTGCGCCTGAAGACAGTTGACAATCACGACGCTGTCTCTCTCTTCCTCTTTACAAATCTCGCTTATCCGATTGGCCTTTTGCTATCTCTGTCTCTCTCTCTCTCTAGCTCTCGCTCTCTCTCTCTTCTGTATATTCACTCTTTCTATTTCTCTCTCTTTGTTCCTCCTTTTCCCTAATTTTTTTCTACTTGAGTAATGCAAACATCACCTCCCTTCCCCCAAATTTTGCGTTGTTTTGTTTCTTGTTGTGAAGTGTAATGTAAATTCAGAATATTTTTTAGGCCACGACTAATGGAGCGAACCGATGTTTGGCCAGAACCAAAGCCAATGAGCGAAATTGAAGAAAGGTTAGACATTTTTTTCTCTTTTTGTTATTATATTAGTAAAGAATACGAACATTGGGACCGAAATATTTCTTAGTGAGAAATAAAGCGCTTTTAACAAGGCATGGCAAAAAGGGCTATACTTTCTAAGTTCTCGACCATCAGAAGATGGGCATCCATTCTCCTAGTCCCCTTTTGTTTCCCTCATTTTGCTACTGCTTCTTTCTCTCTACATTGCATTATCTCTCCCCTCTCCCCCCCCCCCCATCTCTCTTTCTCTCTATCTTGCTGTCTCTCTCTCTATCTCTCTTCTGTCCCCTCGCTCTCTCACGAATTGCCTACTTATACAGACAGCTGTGTTCCAAACTCGCGTTGGACGTGTGAAACGCTGGGAGAAAATTGGAAAGGGAGACGGGGAGAGCGAGACCCAATTAGCTTTCCGGCGAGTGTGCACATTTTTGGAAACCACGTGAGCCATTCCTTCTCTTTCTCTTCATCACAGGCAATGAAAAGTTCAAGTTGGACTTTAACTTCTGCGTTCTACAGTTTTACAGGAATGACAATCTTCCTTATCTTTCTCTCTTCTCGCAATCCAGCCAGACATCCCTTTAGACAGCCTAACTCGTTACTTTTCTCTACAAATTTCTTTTTTGCTGTCTGTGATAACTACCGTTTTTTTCTTTTCCGTCTCATTCTTTTCGGGATATTTTTTTCTCTTATCGCAGGCATACGTTGATTCCTAGATCTTCCTTGCCATCTTTCAGCCCCCTCCTTTTCTTTGCTCAGTCTTCCTCTTTCTCGGACTTAGCTTCCCCTTGGTCAGTGGATCGGAAAACGGATGGAAGTGAATGAAGAGATTCAGCGCAGAATTAAAAAAAATCATGCAAAATAAATAAAATGCTAAAGTAAACCCAGCATAAAGGTTGAGAACCACCGTAACTCATTTTCTTGTGAAGATTCCTGCGCCTGCCCGACAGCGAGGACTACACGCGAGTGAGGCAGTTCAAGATTGACGAGAAGGGAGCTGTCGTCAGCCGCGGCGACTCCTTCCGCCGCAAGCGACAGAGTGGAAGCACTGGAGGCAAGTAGAAAAGGGTCCCGAGTGGAAGGCAGGGGGCATACTGTAGCGAGTTCTTTCTCGACTCCGTAACCTCTCTGTATCTTAATCTCTCGCTCTTTTCTCTCTCCACCATATCACATTTTTCCCTACGATAATGCATTGGAATGCAAAATGATCACAGCCAAAATGTGACCGCATTAATTTATAGTCGAAAAGTCGCCATCGCCATATGCAATGTCGGGCGGTGACTCATGCAGCGACTCGATCGGATCTTCGGATGAAGGTCGTCGCGGGACCGCGCATCTTACGGTAGATGCTCCGCCCCCTCGACCACTTCCGACTCTCGACATTGAGAATGGTGGGCCAGGACCCTCTAAGCACTCCGCATTCCACAAGGTCAGAGCGAATCGTTCAATTTTAAGTCATATTAAATGAATTAAGAAAGAAAAAATAATAAACCAAAAGCGACATCATGAATGACAATTAACAATTGAAGGTGTACATCGTCGGAGACACGGGCACTGGGAAGACTTCACTGATCAATCAGTTCAGCACTAGCGAGCACAGAAATGCATTCGCTGATGAAATTGGCAAGCCTTTCTGCATCTATCCTCTCTTTCTCTCTCTCTCTCTTTCTCTCTCTCTCTCTCAACTTACCATGCTTCAGACCACCTCGAGAACAGCGTCTCGATCAATATTGGCGGCGAGGAGAGCGAGCTTCTCTTCCTTGAATCCGACATGGCTGATCCTCTCTTCATCGACCCGACTGTCCACGCTTTCCTCCTCTTGTACAGCATTGACTCCAAGTCGTCCTTCAAGCAAGTCAGGCATTTAGAATGTATGAAAAGAAGGAGAGGCAGGGAGAGAGAGAGAGAGCGTGCGTGAGAGAGAGGAGAAGGAGATAAAAAGAAAGTCATGTTTTTGTAGGCAATCAACGGAATCGAGATGGTGAGGAAGCGCGAGGCATGCCGCGACATCCCTATTGTAGTTGCCGGGAACAAAGTTGATCTCGAACGGAAAAGAGCCGTTTCCAAAAATGGTTAGTAGTGCCATTTCTTTTTTTTCTATGTAGCCGACTAACCATAAGCACGTGAATTGCGTAGGCATATGAACATTATTAGCATAAAAGATAAAAATAGAAAGAAATAATATGTATTGTGGGATGTTAAGAAGTGCGAGCGGCTGCCGCGACGTGGGGCTTCACGGACTGGGAGATCTCCGTGGCTCTGAACCACGACTGCGACGATCTCCTCGTTGGTCTCATCGCGGAGATCAAGGAAGCTTTCGGCAATGGAGAAGGCGCTACGCCGCGTGCGAAAACTGTCGACTTCCAGGAGGTTGCTCATTTTCATTGCCCTTTTTTAGATTTATTAAGAGCGTCTAATCTTACATTTAAAATGAAACTGTTATATATAAAACTATTTTTCGTAAATCAAAGCTTGTAGGCGCCCAAAGTCCGAGAAGAGGTCGGGAGTGGCAGCGACGATTTCCATTCTGCAATCAGAAGATACTCGCAGAGGAAGAAACGACAGGTTCACTTTCTTATATCTCTCTCTCTCTTTTTCTGTCTTCTTTCTTGTTCTCTCTGTCTCTGCTTTTCGTATTCTCTCATCTCATCTCTAACTTCTCTCCCTCGCAGGTCTCCGATGTGGACCCGTCCGTGGGAAAGTGTGCCTCCCTATCGCCCTCAGGCTTCATTCACCGAATCCGTGAATGGCGACGTGCCATTTCTCCCCGAGGAATTGCTGATCACTGAAAATGAGTAGCGATGCTCGGTCAAGTTACGACTACTTCTTTTAAAGACCAAGAATAGCAAGAAATTCTTCTGTACGCTCAGGGACCTCACTCTATTTCTTTCCTTTATTTTCATAGTTCCACTTCATATTGTAGCACAGCATCATTTGAAGATAGCTCCCTACTTCTTTTGAAATGAAAGAACAAGAATTTCTCCGACACATCACATGCTTTCCTCCTTTCCTCTGTTAGTTTCACTACTTGTAAATCTCTAATTTCATTGCGAATTATCTGCCAAATGTGTGAATATTGTGACACAATTAACAAAATTGTTTACATTTTTCTTTTGCCAGTACATGATTTTTTTCCTTCTTGTGTACATCATTCGCTTTTTTCTCTATGCGACTATATAAAATATCTAACCAATAATTTGTCATCTATTCGTGCTTTTTCGTGTTAATATTCTGTCCTTCTTTTATATCAGTGCATAACATCTTCAAATGATGAGAATAATACTCGTTTGTGAGACTCCGAAAAGTTTTCTAATTAAAATAAATCTTTTAAAGTAACACCTGGCGTTTTCTTTCTTTATTCGAGAATTCGGGAAGTAGTGAGATGCGTGACGTTGGATTTGAAACATCTCCAAGAGAGGTTGGATAAAGGCAATAGACAAAAACTTTCCATTCCATAATTCTCTGAGCGAATATAAAGCTACAACTGATGTGAGCAAAACTGGACATAAGAATCGCATGAGTTTGCTTAAATGAGCAAAGTATTTCGCGCGATTGGCTGTTTTGATATGTGCATACATATAGACTGCGTTATATGTAGGTCCATATCAAAACATCTACATATATGTAGATGCATAGATAACGCAGTATATCAACGGGTTAATGAATTCTGCCTAACTCAAGGTTTTTACATACATATGTAAATATATACATATACATATATGTATATATATATATATATATATATATATGTATATATATATATATATATATATATATATATATATATATATACATACCTACGTACATATGTATGATTAGGTTGTTTTGGCAATTTCAATATACAAAATTTGTAGGTCTTTCTACATGCAATCCCACATTTGAGTATCTGATATACAAGCCTCCACATTCTAGTAAAAAAAATTAGCATGCAATACGACGATGAGAAATTGTAGTGTGCCAGACTGGATATATCAACTCTTCTTGTATGATATGCATGTAGAAATTGACTTCATCTGTGCTACGGATGTCAAAGCGAGCAACACGTTGGAAGAAAACAACGGATTAGCTAGCGAGGAGAAATGGAGAGAAATTTGAGTTAGCAGAGAAAAGTACACTTTCCGACACGAGTAAATTTTATTTTGGATTCTTCCGTGATAACCTTTAAACCTTTTTTTAACAAGACTTGAACAAAAGCGGAGAAAGATATCTCTTTGGGGACATTTGAACTCCTCCTCTCATTTTTCAATTGCTTTTCACTCACTAATAACAATTCACGAGATTTGTCGCATTGCGTTCACGCCGTTTGCTGAAAAGGAGAGTAATTTGCTATTTGTAATGAATGTAACGGTGTTTGCCATGAGAATACCCTTTATAGTAAAGTAGAAGATGACCAACTGAATGACGCCTTCTCTTCAATCTTCTATCTTAATTGCGACTACACTCCAGAGTTAAATCACGAATTGTCTTCCGGCTTTTACTGCCAACTGCGCTTTCCTTCCTGCACTCAATTACCTCTCTCTTCATATCTGACGAACAGACTGTTGCGTTGGAACGAAAACTTTGTAGAAGCCCAAATTTTGTGCTTTTTCATAGTTCGGCTGTTTTCAGTGCGAGCGAATTGTACCCCGAGAAATTGCTTTTTATACGCCATTTACATACATACTTCATGAGCGTCTCTTTTATTCGCCATTTATTCGTTGAGTACCTTAATGTCATTTTGGATCTTAAATGGTTTTACTTAAAGCATGTGAAGGTAGCATGAAATTGAAAGGTGATGGAAAGAGTGGTTGGGACAGCAATGAGACCGAATTGAGAGAGGAAATAAATATGTACATTTATTAGGAATGTAGCCAATTTGGTATATTTTAATTGTATATGACTTTGAAAAAATGAAAATGTCACGATAGGTCTCGCTTGTTTTTCTTTATATTTCTGACGCAGTTAAATAGCTCAATCAGTGCAGTTAAATGGAATAATCCGTAGCTTATTAAATTATGTTTCTTGTTTAACAGCTCCTCCTCAGTGGAGATCAGGATGCTGCCAGTGTACGCCGCCGCTTGCGGGGCGTTGGCAGCCGCGTCCCTCTTGTTGAATGGCGCGTTACTAGCATTGGCGCGTCTCCGCGTGGCCCGCAGCCTCGACCGATACTCGCGTATCTTCGAGGCATTCGCTCTCTATGGCTGCATCTTCTCGGCCAATCATGCTCTCGCCATGCCCGTATGTAAACTGCTGAATTCGGGAGAAGTAAAGGAAAGAGAGAGAATGAGAAAAAAGTTTTCTTGATTCCGTTAATACTTACATATGTATCTATCTTCACATATATGTATATATGTGCATACATCCTTATGTACATACATAGTACATATGTATGTATGTATGCGCATATATAAATATGTTTCTTGTGTTGAAAATTAATATTTTCAAGTATTAATTAAACTATGAATTGCTGATTCCAATCTCAAGTCTAGCTGTTGATGCATTTCTCTAAAATTAATACTTTAATAATTTAATATAAATTTTGCAAATGAAATAGTAGACTTGTGACTTTAATTGTGCTCTACAGCAGAATAATAGAGTTGTCTGTTTTGTTGAAGGCTGCAAAAAGAGGAAGTGGACTCGTGACTTTCTTTGATGGAAAGGACAAAGCCGAGTAAAAAGTTCAGTTTTGACGCAAATGACTATCAAAACATCTTTCTTTTTGTAAGGAATAGATACTTTCAAAAAATTTGGCTCTCACGCAAGCACAAGATATCACAATTTAGTAAAAGTGTGGCAGGTGGTTAAAAAATATAACGGACCGTAAATATAACACGGTGGTTAAAATAAAGGAGGGGCAGGATAGTGAGAGAGTGAGAGAGAGAGGAAGAGTGAATGATGGAGAGAGAATGAGGGAGACAGTAGGGAGAGAGAGGGAGAGAGCGTGAGAGAGAAAAAGAATTGAGATGATCGTCGCGTGGAAAGAAGGCAGTATCTTTGTGGCCCTCGGTCCTCTCTCTGCCCTTTCGCCCTCTCTCGCGACCGTTTCTCTTCTTCTCTTCTCTGTCGGTCTCTTCAACGGAATCTTCCTCGTCTGTCTCTCTTTCCTCTATCGATACATCAAGCTCTGCCGGTAAGCTGTGAACTTTATTTCATTTTCTCTTAGGCTAGGTTGGTGATAAATACAATGGTTATATTATTTAATATTTCCCCTGGATGATATATTTTTTTCGAACTTAACTTTCAGTAATAGAGTTTAGAGATATTTTAAAATCGCAGAAAATTGAAATGATTGAAAACTATTCGACAGCCCCTCGTGGTCGCCATTGTTCTCCTCTACCCTCGGCATTCTCTTCCTCGTTGGCCTCGACCTCCTTCTCTCTCTGAACTGGAGTGGAAGTCTCCTCATCATCGCTTCTGATACTGCTACTCCTCTTTTGACAGCAAGTATTGAAGTGAGCAAATGATAAGATGAATATCCTAATGTCAACTATCATTATTAATGGGTTTTTTTTCTGCAATGCACTTAAAGGAGGTATCCGGGGAATAATTAATCTAACTTTTTTCCATATGGAAAACTTCTCCTTGGCGTATAATATATCCAAAACGTTTGAGCGTTTTTCCTCTATTACATTCTGAGTAATAGTAATGTGAAAACTGCCGGGTAGAGCTACGGTAGGTCAGAGCCGCCCTCCTATTTCATATGCTCTCTCGACCGAGCGACAGGCAACTTTTTGAGCGCGCGCATTCAAAGTGTTTCTCTAGCGCTGTTGTAGAATTATTCGCCGGATACTTCCTTTAATGCTCAATTGTGCATTGAAGAATATGGAACTAATTTTGGCATCCGTGGATGTGCATATTCAATATGAATATGAAGATCTAACAATAAGCGGACTCGGTTCAACGGAATAGGCGAAATTTTTTTCTTATCTTTATGTATTTTGGAGGCGTCTTTCGGCTTCGACTTTTCTTTGCTGGGCCACCTCACAATATCGGATAGCACAGTTCGTCAAAGAATTTATCGTTTTTTTTCTTGCCCAAGACTTTAAATTTAATAATTTGATACGTTAATATTTGGCGGAGAAATACATCAAAGTCTTATATGAACAAATGGACAAGTACATTTTTGAATAATACCTCGCTTGGAGATGCAGCCCGTGCACCCCGCGCTGCTCTTCGTGGTGTTCTCGATCGACCTGCTGATCCCCCTCTCCGCCCTCTCCCTCCTCTGTCTCTCCACCCTCGCCATCACTCGCCAGTTAAGGAGGGCTGCGCAGAGTGAACGGACTCGCAGAATGCATGCCAAGATGTTCGCGCTTCTTCTCTTACAGGTGCTATTTCAAGCCCTTCAGGGGATCTATCCGTTTCTTTGGTCTTGGAACTCTCAGTGATGAGAAACAATACTAGAGCTAATTAAGTGATAGTGATGCAGAGAAGCAGAGAAAGAGGAGAGAGAGAGAGAGAGAGAGAGAGAGAGAGAGAGAGCAGAGATATGCTGCAGGTGACAACAGCAGTGCTGTGCCTGCTTCTGCCGGTGTCCTTCTACTGTTCTGGTGCCATCTCGCTCTCTCCTCTTCTCAACCAAATCGCCGCTTCCCTCATCGCCGCTTTTCCTGTTGCGAACGCTGCTGTAATAGTCGCATTCGTTAAAGATTACCGGTTAGAATAGACTTGTGACCTGGCTGTTTGAGCGAACTCATCCCAAGTTCTTGCAGTGACGCGATCTCTCGCTTGCTGCGTCTCTCTCCATCAACAATCTCTCACCGCTCTGCAGTCCACTCCGTGGCAGTCACCTTCACTGGCCCCCCTCCCGAGCATGCCTCGCGTGGCTCTGTCTGCTGTGGTGCCGTCGCCAACTCTCCCCTCCCCCCTCCTTCGCCAATGCGAACTGCAGCTTAATGCTCATCTCCCTGATTACTCCCTCGACGAGGAACACTTCAAAATGGCGGGTTCCACCTATGACTTTCTCTGTTCACGTTAGAAGAATGCACTTCCACGCATAAACATTTTTCTAGTCCCATCTTCTTGACTGTCTTCTTACTGCGATTATTGCAACCCGCTTCAAACACAAGCATTTTTATTTCGTGTGATAACGACTCGTGGGACGGTTGCGAGTCGTCCTTGCCGATCGACCGCAGGAGTCGTTCTTGCCTAATTGCAAAAGGGGGGGAGGCGTTCTTGCCGAATTGGAGGAGGGGAGGAGTCGTTCTTGCCGAATTGCAAAAGGGGGGGATTCGTTTTGCCGAGTTGGAAAACAACTTTAGCGTGTTTAGATTTTACATTTTATTTCCGATTTACATTGATTTGTATATCTATCTATGTTTTGTATTGCATATAATGCCATTGCAATTGTATCTCATTAAGTACTAACAAGTTCGACCAAGTGTCCAATCGGACCTCGAACGCCGCCCAGAGCTATTTCTCGTTAGAATTAAGCTTGTAAAAGATAAGGTAACGAGTAAGCTATTTAAGTGGCCTTGGCCGCAGTCTCAACCACGGGCGCCTCCCTCATCTCATCGACCCTTCCGCGCTCGATAGGTGGATGTCGAAGCACACTCGTGAGCAGCGCGCAGCTGCATCGGCCAGAATGGACTCGTGCGTTTTAAAGGGAAAAACTAGATATTTAAAGTAACATCCGTCATTGCAGTCTGAAGGACCGAATGAGCACAGGCGTTCCCATTCGCAAATATGAGATTCTTGCGTACCTCGACGAAATGGGCAAGAAGCATAATCAATCTAATAAATCTTTCTACAAGCAGCAAGACTTATTACACCTATAACTACGTACTTATTATTCTATTTGGCATTGACTTCTAGACCGGCAAGGACGCCTCCCCCCTTTTCCAATTCGGCAAGAACGACTCCCCCCCTTTTGCAAATCGGCAAGAACGACTCCCCCCTCCTCCAATTCGGCAAGAACGCCTCATCCCGAAATTTGACCTACATATTTTTTTCGCGGCAAGAACGACTCGCAGCCTCGTGGGACATGCATAGGGCACAGCTAAAAGAATAGGAAAACATGAGAATAGGGAGATAGGGTGGAAAAAGCGAAGAAAAGGAAAGAGAGATAGAGACAGAGAGAGAAAGAGAGAAAGAGAGTGAAAGAGAGAGAGAGAGAGAGAGAGAGAGAGAGAGAGAACGGAAGAAGAAGGCATACACAGATGGAATACGAATTAAGACTTAGAGAGAGTAGTGGCATAAGAAAACAACACACGGGAACGCAAAAACTCGAATTTTTGGTGCAAGGGGTCAGAGGCAACAACAATCAGGAAAAAATATGAATGATATACGATTGAGCAAAGTTGTGGTGAGCACTTTGCTTCTCTTGCCTCTCCTCGATGAGAGTAATCTCTAGTATTAGAGAGAGAGATAGAGAGAGAGAGACAGAGAGAGAGAGAGAGAGAGAGGAGAGAAGCAGAGACTGTCTCGGACTTGTGAGGGAAGCAGAGACCATCGGGCTGTCCGTGGAATAAATCAGAATGAAAAAATAGGACGCCAGACGAGAGAAGAGGGAAGGTCGGACATCCGTCCATGGTATAACTCGAACTACTCACCTAAAGCCTAGAAGGGAGGCTTCTGAAGAAAAGATAACTGACAGTCTCTCCGAAAAATCCATGCTAAGCATGCAAGAAAGAGAACAACATAAGAGCCAAAAGCTATAATAGAAAGAGACTGGAAGCAAATAAAGAGAATAAAGGTCAATGAGAAAAAAAAAGATATATTATACCAGCAATGTTCTAATGCGCAGCATCATGTAGAAAAAGGACAAGGTCGACAGTCCACTGAGGTGAATAAAAAAAACAGTCAGTGCAAGTGCATTTGGAGGGGAAGAAAGCAAATTAAACTTCTGATTGCACTGCAGGAGTGGACGCATAGTTAAGGTTTTAGGGGATGTGAGGAAACTTGGAGCATGCTGGTTGAAAGCTATTGCATTATACAGTTATACAGAATGAGAAATTTGGGGTAGAAGAGTTAAGACAGTGAAAGAGAAGAAACAGAGAAGACATGAAAGTGAGTGGAACAAGGAGGGAAGGGGAGAAGAAGAGAATGAAGAGGATTGACGGAGAATGAAAGCCGGCCGGAGTACTAGAAGGAGACGGCGAACACGTTCACCACCGCCAGCATGTGCTTGTTCTCCCAGCGGATTGAGAAGGAGACTGCAGATAAAAGAGAGAGAGAGAGAGAGAGAGAGAGAGAGAAGAGAGAGAGAGAGAGAGAGAGAGAGAGAGAGAGAGAGAGAGTTAGAGATGCTATGAACGGTTTTAATGGATGTTAATATTATGAATGGACAAAAGAAAAGAAAAACGCACGGTCAGTGGCCTTGTTCCAGTAGGAGACGGAGCTGACATTCATGCCAGAGCCATTGCTGGTCTGCAGCAGAGAACTTGTCACTGCAAATACGAAATACAACATCATGAATTGAGAAACTGAGAAAAGTACGACTATTAATAAACGACAAAAAGAGTTTAACGATTCATGGATTGAGTCATGAAAGAAAGTAAGTGCTGAGCTAACCGATATATTTGTAGGGACGCGGAGTCTTGACAAGCTCAGTGGTGATTTGCTCGACAACCTCAAGAGTAAGACAACTTTATTCAAAGAAGGCTACATATAACAATAGCTAAAATCTTTAAAGTGTGAACAAAAATAAAGTATAGAAGAGCGAATGATATAGCTGACAGCCGTGTTCCACGCCGTGCTGTCGGCATAGGAGTACGCATTCGTTCCAATCACCGTATCAAGTACCTACAAAGGATTATCCAGCAAAGGGCACTCAGAATACAATGTTAATGTAAACAATCATAATCTCCTCCCTTACCTCTTTAACAATGCGCTGAACTTGCTGCTGGGAGAGTGCCTGGGGGCTTGAGCCAGCAGCCAGAGTTGCTTCCTCTCCTCCACTGCCACTTCCATTCAGAGTTCCGCTCTCGAGCTCAGAGTTGTTCACTTCTCCTCAAATCAATAATCAATAACAATAACAACAAATCCAGGCTTAGTGTAGACAATCTCTACATAAAACAAATCAGCTGAAAATTAATCGTTTGCTTTGGTTAGCAACGTATATCATGAGTTTTTTTAAAACTGCTCACACAGTATTTGCTCATCCTTTCCAGATTGAAAAAAAAACACGACCATACCAATACCATAATTCATTGCTGACTAACCATTCGAAGACATGGCGCTTCCCTCACAAAGCAGCAACTCCGCAGAGCACAAATAAACCTTCGAATACCAATAGCATTAATCGCTCCATTCTTAGCCATTCAAAAGGTATCTCGAACCGTTTAAAACGGTATAACGCCCATAACAATAAAAGAAATCTTTTCAACTTCCTTTCTTTATCCTGCGAAACGCGAAATGGAAGAACGTCATGTTTGCATATAAACAACGGCCCATCATCGCTTCAAAACAACTATTAAAGAAATACAGAAAAGCTGTAACACTGGATTCACCCCGCGAGGAATGAGAAGTTATTTGAATCGTTGCAGATCTACTCCCATATGAAGGAGTGTGACTAACCTTGTCACTCCCCATAAAAAACAAATACTGGCAATAATGAGACTAATCTATACAGTTAATTCACTACAAAATAAAAACCCACAATATTTAGACTTATCTAAAGATACATCACGGATGTAATAACTGTCTATGGTTAAAATAGAACGAGTGGAATGAATGGAAACGATAGAAGGAGCATCCCATAATCCGTTATATCTCTGGCCACTAGAATAGCTACGGGACCAGGAGTCTTCCCTTTCATGCCTCGGGAGAATACTCAGCATGAGTGAGACTTCCTGAGATGGCCGTGGCCAGTTCATCCGTACTCGCGCACAGAATCTTGCGAGCCATCACGTTGAATGCGCCGCCTGAAAAGCGATGACTCTTACGATTCTTCCTTCAAGCATCAATTTCACTCCAAGTTCTCCTTTCCCTGTCAGACCCACACAGCTGACTCTCTCCCACTGCCAGAAAGAGACTAGCCATTCGGATCGCGGAGTACTCCGCCTGCCTCTGCGAGGATGACCGCGGCGGCTGCGACGTCCCACGAGTGGATGCCGTACTCCACGTAGCCGTCAGTGATGCCTTGCGCCACGTAAACCACGGCCAGAGCAGCCGAGCCGAGAGAGCGGAAACTAAATGAAGAGGAATGTTGAGATGCCCTTCATCCAATCACTTTAGTCCGTTTCTACTCTTGTAGATCACACAAATCCATCATTCTCCACATCTGCAGAAGAAACAAGCACATGCATAACACAAGCGTAGGAGAGGAAGATAATAACGCAGGATGGAAAAAAATGAAGTGCGAGAAAAGAAGAATAAAGAATACCCGTGAACGGCCTTGTCACCCATGAGGTGCTGAAAGCTCTCCTGGAACGACTTCATCATCTCTTCATGACGATGGGAACCAAGCTGGAGGACCAGCAGCGAATCAGAGAGCTCTGCATGAAACTGCCGTCAGGGAAGTCTTCCCTTCCCACACCCTATTATTATCTACTTGAACAGATTACAGTAGAGAGGATAAAAAGGAAAAAAGTATTGTGTATAAATATTCCGATAACTTAAATATGAGAAGTGGTGCTTCATTTTCCCGCTCCAATGGAATGGAACCCAGTATTAAAGAAAATAAAATTACAGGAAACCAAAAGATTCTAAAGGGGTTTAAAAAGAACCAACTACGCTCGTGTCTGATGCCATGGTAACGAAGAAGAAAGGGATGAGGGATAAGTGAAAGTAAGAACGAGAGTAAGGGAAAGAATGATAGAGAAAGAGAAGTCAAGCTAGTACAAACGGGCAGAGAAATAGGGTAACTTCGCAATCGGTTTCAGGAGTAAAAAGGGTACAAAAGTAGAAGCGGCAGAGGTAGTATCCTCATGCAGACAAACATTACATTCAGTATTCACAAACTATTGAAAGAATGATGGGAGCAGCCAGTAGAGCGAGAGATTGTAAAGGAAACAGACAAAGGAGATAAAGGTCGAGCACAAAGAACAAAGTAACGTAGCCACATGCAGGGATGCACAGCTCACATGGAGTAAAGTGATGAGAATGAACGAACCCACGGACGCCCTGCTTGACAAGGGCCCGCTGGTTGGCCTGGACGATGTCCAGCCAACCCTCTCCGATCGCTGCTATGTTGTGGATGCCCAGAGAGCTGCACAACAACGACTGGGACACCTCTGTAGAAGGAGAGAGAGGTCGAAACAAAATGGTGGCAGAAAGAGAAGGGGGGGGGATATAAATAAATACCTTTTCGATTTGTGATATAGAAGGACAATAACATACAATGTATAAACTATACGCAAAACACAACAAACCACTAAGAAGCCACTCACACTAAGCGGGGATTTTTCAACTGATTATATTGATAAGCTTGCTCTTTGTGACAAATAGAAGAATGTCAATTCCAGTACTGCGAAACAACTATAAAGCATAGTTGGGGAAACCATGAAGAACTACATCACTGATTAACCCCAAAAGATCTAAAGAGAATATCGGGCAGGCAGGAATTAAAAAGGAGCGAGAACTGATGAAGCCACCACTCTAATACCCGATTGGAATAGTTATGGCAGGTTAATATAAACATACGCTTAGTAGTCGAGACGTGGATCGGGAATCCATTGCGGAAAGCGCCACGTCCGACCTGAATGAAGAACATTGAAAAGAAGAGCACACATACTTATAAGCTCCTGTTGTTCAGTAATTAAAAGTATTAGACTTCTGAATACACGTTTCCAGAATGGTGTTTGCAAACAAATAAAACCTCAAGAGCACCGATTGAATTATAGCAACAATGCCCATCGAATAGTTCCCCTTAGCGACTTGAGCAGTGCTGAAATAATGCCTGCCTCTCGACCTGGGCCGGGGGGACAAATGGCCTGCCCGGGGGGTTGCAAAGTGAAAGATGTACGGAAATGACAGGATTCCTGGCCTTCGGCCCGGGGGGTTACAACCCTGTCATAGGTCAGACCAATTAAAGCACTGGACCTGAGCTGTGAAGAGTTCATTCGAGATAGGATTGTAGACAATTCCCGCACGGAGCTGGCGGCCTATCGAGAGGCCCACGCAGATTCCAATCAGGGGAATTCTTTAAAAACATTTATGAAAGAATTACCCAATCAATTGAAGCAAAGCCGGGAAGTGCGAAAGCGATGAATGCCACTGATATCAGCAGTGATAAACGGTTACCTGTGGACAAAGTTGGTAGTTCCATCGATCGGATCGATAATCCAAGTGGGAGCATCCGTCCATTCAATCTTAGCCCCGCCTGCCACGGATTCCTCGCCAATGAATCTGCAGGAAAGTTATAGTTATTCCGATAAGAGGGAAGTGTCAAGAGATAAGAGAACACATGAGTTGCACGCTTGTGAAATTAAATAGTTTTGATTGACACCTCGCGAAGGTACTTTCTTTAGTTCTAAATAGTGATAAAGATAACCCGACTGTGGAAAGTCAAGAGCTCTGCTAGGTTATGTGAGGGAAAGGCACACAAGTGCATCGATCAGGTTATTGAATATGACAAGGGAGGGGGAATAAGAGTAGCATATTCCCAGCTATCGCAAAAAAGACAGACTTGTGGTCTGGGAACGCTTTGCTGAGTCCGTCGATTAGCAAGCGCTCAACTGCTTGATCCGTCTCGGTGACCAAATCCGTATTCGAAGACTTGGTCTGCACACGACTGGCAGGCTGCTCGAAGGCGTCTCTGACCAGCTGAACTATCCACATAACCACAATAATTCAAACAAATCAACAGCTGTCAATTTCTTCTCTCTTCATAAAGGAATACTTCTTGGACAGTGAAGATAAAAGAAGAAAACAAAACCGAAAACTTCACAAGCATCTCACCCGTCCAGCGGTCTTCACAAGTTCGAGTGCCACGCTGAAGAACTTGTCCTCATCGGGGTGGGCAAGGGCACTCATTGCGTCTGTTCCGGCAGTCTATTCCTTCAAAATTTAAGTTGAAAATAATTGTTGAATATTAAATATAATACCAGTTCGGGGCGAACACATTGACGGCTGAGGAACGAAGCAAGGAACTTCAAAAGTTGTAACCCCAGTAAACCTTGAGCACT
This sequence comes from Allodiplogaster sudhausi, assembly GCA_945643635.1. Taxonomy (NCBI): domain Eukaryota; kingdom Metazoa; phylum Nematoda; class Chromadorea; order Rhabditida; family Diplogasteridae; genus Allodiplogaster; species Allodiplogaster sudhausi. The sequence continues at coordinate 300,374 of CALZFC010000246.1, forward strand.
AATGGGCAAGAGTATCTATTTATAAAATCAGCCAAGGTCACACTCATTTCATCACGCGAAAATCACGCAGTAATCAAGAACGTTCTTAAGCCAAGAATGGGCGGTGACGACAAATGAAAAAAGCGCTGCTGCAGCTGGAAGACATGCTTCTACCGCAATCTGTCTGTCTCTCTTTCTCTCTGCTTCTCAGCCACTCTCTACTCTTACCGTGCTCTATACTCCCCTCCATCTCGGAAAAGACTTTGCTCGCATGAGATGCGTTGCGTCGTCCAAAGGGGAAGGGGGTTTCTCCTTCTCTCGCTCCTCCCACATTCCATTCACTCTTACTTCCGAATTTGTTCTCATCGATTCAAAGGAAGGCGCGATCCCGGTCTCTGCCCGTTATCTTTCTCAGCCTCCTCCCCTCATCTCTATCACCAGACAACATTCTTTCTCCCTCTGTCACAAATGTCGTTTCTAATTATGGACACTACTTTCCGCTCCAAGAACATTCGAACGAAAGCAGAAGACGTCACTTGCACTGTGCCCCTTCATCCAATTTCGATGCTAGAAAAGACTATAACACAACAGCATATCATCAAGCGGGCTAAATATGGCCAAGACACTCAAGCATTCCTCCCATCACGGCACAGGCAACTAATTCAAACTCCAAAATAAAACTCAGATAGTTCATGAACGGTTAGAGGACCGTAATCAGCTCGAATCTCCCAAAAGCAGAATGGGAACAAAAGCTTTGTTCGACGTCATTCGGAAAACTTTATCATAAGCAAAGAAATCGTGTCGGCAGCTTTGCCTACCCGCATAAGATGAATTGTGCAGACATAACGAAACAAACATGCCTAGCCGAAATGAATATAATCAACGCCTTCTACCAAACCAGATTCTTCAATAAGCCTTTCCAAATCGCTATTTGTCAAATCTTGCTTAACACAAATCACAAAAGGAGGCCTCGCTCTCCTGAACAACATGTTTAAACAGCTTGTCTAATTCAAGAGCTAATAACTCAAGTCAGGTAAAAAAATGAAAAGAAACCTTGTCTCGATGATAGGAATACGGGCTTGGCCGGAGCGAGTGGATTCGTCGAAGTCTTCAAAGAATCCTTTACGCAGCTTCTTTTCATCGACATCACAAAAAGCAGTTACTTTCGCCTTTGAAACGTCTGAGAGCGTTCTAAATTGAAACGCCAACTTTTACAGAATAACTCAAATAAGAATAGAACTCACTTGTAAAACCGTTTTCCTTGCTTTCCCGCACTCCAGATGGTAAAGTTCTCCCAAAAAGCCAACACCTTCTTCTCAAGTCTTGCTTGGCGAATTTGCCAGATAGTCTCCTCAGCAACCGTAAAAGTAGCACAACCAGGATGGTATCGATACAGTACTAGTGACTCTTCCACCTTAACAGAGGGAACGAAAAAATAGAAAATCCGAAATAAATTAATTTAAAAAAAGTTCTAAACATTAATATGAAAGAATTAAACGACTGTAGATACCTTGACTAAGACAGCATTGAGATCCAGGGCGCGGTAAAAGAAATTTTGATCTTCTGGGAATCCCCTCAGTTCCTTCTCGTCGAACCCGCCAACAGAATGGAAGAGTTTCATAGCCACGAACCAGGAAGGGGCGACTAGACTTGGCCCGTGCGAGGTGTAAATCTACAAGCGATATAGTTAGCATGAACGTATCGATGGAAGATATTTTGCCTGCAGAGGAAGTCGTTGGGAAGTCATCTCGTTTGCCCATCTTGTGAAGCGTGCAGTTGATTCCGGTGGATCGCGAGAGGAAGTCGTTGGGAAGTCATCTCGTTTGCCCATCTTGTGAAGCGTGCAGTTGATTCCGGTGGATCGCGAGTAATACGAGAGCCGGCTAAGACTAGATCCGGGCAGGAGGAAGAGAGAACTGCCTCGTACAGTAACTGTAAGGACTACAAGTTATTTCAAATCAAATCACGATCAATGCAAAGTACCTTCTCAAATAATTAATTTTCACTAATATGCTGGTAATTATGAGCCATAGAAACTGACCCGCAATCTCGTAGGAAATGAGACGTCATCTGCATCACAAAAACAAAGGAAGCGGCCGGATGCCAGAGAAACCGCGCAGTTCTTCGCAAATCCCACTCCTGAGGAATGCGTCGTCAAAGCTATTTTGAAGATCCACTTTTAAAATTAGAGAACATGAAATAAGACCTCCGGATTCATCTCGAGAAGAGTGCCTGAAGTGAATTCCCTTAGCAGCGAACCGGATGGCGTAATGGCGGATGGTCGACTCAGTGTTGTCAGTACTGCCATCGTTGTAAACACAAACCTTAAGTAAAGTTGGTTAACGCTTTAAATTGCATTCGACAGAGTAGAGTAAATTACTCCTTTCAAACACATGAATATTTCGTTAATTTTTTCAGCTACCTCGAATTTTTCGCAGAATTCTTGATGTAGAATGGATTCGAGACAAAGTCCGAGCATTTCGCCGCCATTCTTCACAGGAACTATGCATGACTGCAATTATTTAACCGATGTTATCTGGAGTGTTGAAAAGTCCGCGAACGGAAACGGTTACATTAGTTAAGAATGGACTATCAATCTAATCAAGTGCGCCCCACGACAATAAGCGAAGAAGATGGAATCGCCATACCTGAAGACAACATTTCATGACAATGACATAATGCCACAAGTACAGCAAAAGTAATTAAAATTCAGTGCGAACCGAAATCACAACACGGCAATAACAAACCAACTCGGAAAAAAAAACATTGTCTGATGACATTCCCGCTGCCGAAGTTGAAGTATCCCGTAAGGAATACCCTTTAAGATCTTGCTGTTCTATACCATTCCATGGAAAGCACCTACAATGAAAATAAGTATTTCACTACAAAGGATACAATATTATTCACGTGAATATGAATCTATTCGGAGGACATTTTATATTCTTCATATTTTAAGAGAATTAGTTTTGATTCTTTTATATAACTCAAACAGCTACTAATATATTTTATCTCACTGAGTTTGGAGCAGAGAGTTGTAACATAGTCAACAAAGTGAAAATTTTTTATTTCAGTGTCATCACGATAGATTAGTGCGGTGTGGAAATCGCAGTATTGTCCGAGACGAGTATTTCAGGTTTGTCTCACTTCTTTTTTTTTTTATAAGAAAGGCTCGAACACGTTATGGGAGTGTTTAGCTGCTCGCTCCAAAGAACCACGGGATTGAGATAGCTTTCTATAAGAATTATTTGCATCACTTGTTTGTGGATGATGGCGTTGAAACTGGTTATTATTTGAAATGAGAGTTGCTGTGATAACAGGCTTCCGTCATCTTGGCCTCCGCTTGAGTTGTCGAACCTACGCGGTGCTGTTGCTTCCGCGTTTTCAAGGTTTTTTATCATTCTTTCGTTTAAACTTAAGTTTTTTTTAAAATATTTTTTCCCCTTCGTAAACTCCTTTTTTGGAAAAAGGGGCTCTTGTTACTTTGTTGGCATTATCCTATTCAGATGCTAAGCTTTCCGTTCCTCGTACACCGGTGCCCTCATTGTGCAGTCTTCTGTTCTTACTATGCTTTTCCTGGCCGGGTTCTTTTTGCATGCGCTCTTTCCTATGTCCTTGGTTCTCGCTCCCCTAGTTTACCGGTTGCTGCGTCATTGTCTGTGCGGGAAAGAGGCTGTTGGAAGATTGACGAGAGGTCGAAGCAGTTGCCTTTCTCTCCTAGCTCTATCTCTCACCTGCTATCATTTCGTATCCTTGCTTCTCTGCTCCTTCCGATCATTCTCTTGTCTCTCTTCTTTTTCTCTGTCTCTCTTTCTCTTGCACGCGGCCGCCATTCTTTTGTCTTCGATTCCTTCTCTTTTAGCCATTCTGTTCTGATGGCCACTGCTACAATTGTTATGCAGGTAGGGGAGCTACACTAAAAGAACCCATGACCGTCGGGAAATAAACGAGTGGGTGTGCAAAGAGCTCGTCAAGGATTGAAATACTTTTGCAATTACCTTATCTGATTGATTGATTTATTTACGTGCTGCTGCCACGTGTTAATGAATGAAGGTATGTGTATGAGTGATAAAGCAATGCATGATATGGTATACATGAGAAGATACAGTACAGTATATATGAGCATCATACAGTATATATGGGCTGTTGTAATGGGGTCGCAGATGGGGAGGAGAGGGAGGAGGGAGATGAGTGCTTGGCCAAGCTGTTGAATGCTTTCGCGGATCTGATGAAAAACGAATGGTTACGAACGGAGGAGCTAGTGGACGGGTAAGCAAGGAGGAAGGAAAGGCCGCGAGTACGTGAGTTACGAAAATGGAAATAATGGGGAACGCGATCAGAGATACGCCTGTGGCCAAATACAAGACGACGCGCAAGTGTAAAATCAGATTGTTGTCTACGAGATAAGATAGAGGGGAGGGAGAGAGCCTTGTTACGGGTAGCAGGGTTAGGAATATCAGCGCGATTGCTGTAACCAAAACAACGGCGGTAAATAAAACGGGTAAAATAGTTCTGGATGCGTTCTAGACGAAGGATATCTTTCTTGAGCCGGGAGAAAAGACAATGGAGGAGGATTCGAGCAAAGGGTGAATATACAGGGTATAAGCGGAAACAAGGGCGTCCTTGTTTTTGGAACGGAGGGAGCGATTGATGGGGTGACATTTGCTTATAGCCTTGTTAGCAAGATGCGGGCAGTGGGATGAAAAGGAAAGAGAAGAGTCAATAATAATGCCAAGATCTCGGATGCTGTCTACTGGGGTAAGGGGAGCGCCGTTAAGGTGGTAAGGTAGCTTGGGGTTGGATTTGCCTAAATGGAGGACGGAACACTTGAGGGGGGCGAGGGGGAGTTGCCATTTGTTGGCCCAGGATGCAACTTCGTCAATGGCCGCCTGAAGGGGAGCATGAGAAGAAGACTTAGTAAATGAGCGAAAAATCTTAAGATCGTCAGCGAAACAACTAGAATGTACATCATGTGAAGAGATAAGAGAGGGAAGGTCGCTAGTAAATAGGATAAAAAGGAGAGGACCAAGAACTGTACCTTGCGGGATTCCGCTAGTGACAGGAAGAGGGGGCGAGAGGGAGGAGGCGACACGGACAGAAAAGGTGCGATTGCTAAGGAAGGAGGCGATCCAAGATATACACTTAGGCGGGAGAGAAAGAAGACCAAGCTTATGGATGAGCTTGGGGTGAGAAACACGATCAAAAGCACGGGCGTGATCAAAGTAAATTACATCAGTGAACTGAGAGTTGGCCATTGCGGAGGTCCATAATTCGAGACAACTTAACATTTGGAAATCGATGGAGCGTTTTGGCCTAAAGCCATATTGTTGATCAGGAATAATATGTGCATCGTTGCAAAAAGAATAGAGTTTCCTACAAAGCATTCTTTCAAAAAGGCGTGAAAATAGGGAGGTTATAGAAATGGGGCGATAGTTGGAAGGGTCAGAGTAAGGTTGCTTCTTCTTAATGGGGATAACTATTGACGATTTTCATGCTGAAGGGACAGAGGAAGTGGCATAGGAGTAATCAAAGATATATTCAAGGGCTTCAGAGATGGGGATAGCTAAGTTCTTGATAAAAAGCAAATTAAAATTGTCTGGGGTTTTACACGATGAGTTCTTCCAAGATTGAATGAGACGACAGATTTCATGACGAGGGAAATTTATAGAAAAATCAGAAGGAGGACGGAAACGATGATTGGGTGGCAACGAAGGGAGGGAGCCATTGTCAATGGTATAGGCAGAAGCGAAGGTGTCGGCAAGAAGTTGGGCCTTATCCTTATCCGTGAAACAAGAGGAGCCTGAGGGGGAAGTGAGGGAGTCGACTCCTCGAGGCTTGGATGATATGCGGTTACGCATGAATCGGAAGAAAAGGGACTTGTTATTGGATTTAATGACATGTTTCTCTACGTTCCTAGAATACTTATCCATAGCTCTACAATAAAGGGCATTGGCTGATGCATAAGCTGAGCGGGATGAGTCAGAGTCAAGAGCTAACATATTGAGCCAAGATTGATAGCGCTTACGTTTGAGGCGGATGATGTGGTTGGGAAGACGGACACCTTGCGAAGAAACTTTCTTAAAGGGAACAAAAAGATCTTCTACAACACGGAGAGCAGAAGTGAAAGTTTCATACATCATGTTGACATCGGTAAGTCTATGGAAAGGAGCGGGAAAAGAATAATAATCTAAGAGAAATTGACAAGCAGCATGGTAATCAACTTTAGCGTAGTCTCTGACATAGGTGAAGGAGGGTTTGGAATGAGACAGAGAGAGGGTGGCTTCGATTGCCGAATGATCAGAGTTGAAGAAAGGGGGAGAGAGAGTGACGTTTGTAATAAGGGAGGGAGTATTGGATAGGACTAGGTCAAGGAAGTGGTTATTGCAAGTAGGGGAAGGAGCGAGTTGGGCAAGCTGACACGAGGAAGTAAAATCATGGAAGAGTCTGGATGAAGGGGAGAGTGAAGAAATGGTGGCCGGTGGGGAAGAGTTCCATAGAATGTCCGGGTAGTTAAAGTCGCCAAGAAGAATGGTAGGATGAGGAGCAGAGGAGAGATATGTGAGAAGCTTGACAAGGTTAGTGTTATCATCAGATGGGCAAGCGGGAGCGCGATAAACTAAGATGATGCGGATGGGGTCGCTACTGAAGCTAGCGTCAACTGCGAGCAATTCGAAAGCGTGGGGGCGAGAAAGTGACAATAAGGTGGTGGTGGAGATGGAAGAGCGGAAGATGAGGGCAACACCGCCGCCTTTGCGTCTGGTGCGGTCTTGGCGGATAATAGAGTAATCGGGAGAACTGTTAAGTAGAAAGTTGTCAGGCAAGGAAGAGGTAAGCCATGTCTCGACAACAGCAATGATTGCAAACGAACGGGAGAAAAGGGATGATAATTCGTGGGTCTTGTTAACAATCGAGCGGGCATTAAAAGAGTATATTGAGGAATTGGTTTTCCTGCGAGTGGCAGTAGTTAAAAATGGGGGAGAGGATGGTAGTACTGGAAAGGGGGAGTGGGATTGAGAGAGGCGAGAGGGGCGAAGCGGTTGTTAGTGGTGAAGTCGGGGTTAGAGGGGGTGGTAGTTAGGCGGCGGATTGGTGTAGATGGGAGGAGAGGAGACAAAGTGAGAGAGCGGTTGCGGCGGCTGGAAGTGATTGGGAGAGAGAGTAGGAGGTGGGAGAGAGGGGAGATAAGACGCGCGATGAGGTGGCTGGGATGGAGAGGGAGTGGGAATGCGGCCCACAGCGGCGGCATAAGAGGGGTTAGTGAAGAGGGGAGTGGGGTTGGTGTTAGTGTGGGAAGGCCGGCGGGTGGCCACGCGAGATTGAGGTTGGCGAGGGGGGCGAGAGGTGGGGGCCGTGCGATGGCCGGGGGGTTTGGCGAAGAAACGCGAGTAGTCGGGGAGCTTCGGGGGGGGGGGGGGGGTGGGGATGATGCCACGCTCTGCGAACGTGCGCGAGGGGAGGATATAACAGTTGGAATAGGAAGAGGAGTGGCGGAGCTTGTGGGATCTGGCGATTGCGAGCGCCTGGAACTTGGATGTGGGGAGGATCACTTTCAAAGGGTTAGAAGCATTGGGGCGGGGTGATCTGCCAGCGGGTAGACAGCAATGGGGAGACACGGGACACCAAGGGTGTCCAGGAGACCAACGACAGAGTTAAAGTATGAGTAAGCAGTGTGAGTGGAGGTGTTTCCGTGTTGTACTGGGAGGCCATAGACAACAAGAGCCCGGCGACGCTCGTGTCTGTCTCTAACCTCATCGTCCGTCTCCCGGGAATAGTCCCAGGGAGGGGGGAGGACGAAGAGGTGGAGGGGGGGGGGTTTCATCAGAAGGAGTCATAACAACATCATCATGGGCAAGAGCAACATTAGAGGAGGCATTAGTGGCAGCAGGAATAGGCTTTGGGGGCACGACAGTAAGTGGTGAGTTATATGAATCGACTTTGTCCGTGAGGACAAGAATGGAAGCAGAAAGATCGCTGATTGTCAGATCCTTGATGGCTGCGTTGGACTCGAGAGTGGAGACGGAGGAGGAGAGAGAGGCGATGGTGGACTTGAGCGCGGACAGTTCTTCTACGAGGAAGTCGATGACGTCGTCCACTTCCAAGGTGGCGGAGGGGGTGCCGCCGTCATCCGCTGCGGCGCGCTTCCTTCTCTGCCTTCTGCTCTGAAGAAAGGAGGAGACAGCAGAGAGATCAAGGGGTTCAGTCATGAATGATGACTTAACCAAGAAAGGGCCAGTAGATCAAATTCGGTATTGCCCTTGGCCCAAGGGGAAGAGCTATGGCCGGGCAGGAAAAAGATGTCTGCGGAAGATGGAGGTGAACCTGTTTTTGTGCCTGTTGAAGTGGGTTAGGCCCCCCAGGCACGAGGGGCGTCGCGAAAGGAAGTCGGGCCGGCTCTTGAGAGGAGCGAAGCGCGGACCGGGAGCGAAGCGCGGACTATCTGCTCTCATAACTCTCCGATCTCACCTACCATTTGAAGAATTGCCATTTTCCTGCCCGCGATCTCATTTAATATATCATTAGCAGTCTGTCTTATGGTTCTCACTATCTACTTTGATAAGAGTCAGATATGCCTTCTTGTTGACGTAGGATTTGGGTGAAGCTATCAAGAGAGATGTTAATTAACTGTGCCTTTAAAAATACCCTCGCCTTTGCCATGATATCGTAGAGGCTTTGGTTGTTTTTTCAATAGAGATAACACGGGTGTTACGGATAGTTGCTTGAGGTGCAGGTTTCAGCAGCAGCTTCGTGTGTATATAATGTCCGTGCTTTAATCACCAAATGTATGAAAATTTGGGTCGAATACAATATTTTTGCTTGTTTTCTTGAGACCAGTGAACTGTCAAGGCTTGCGATTTTGGATACAATTCCAAAGATCTTTTCCTGCGACCTTCAATTTAAACAGGATTCTCATATGTATTACATCATTTTCATATTTTTCTATAGTTCCCGAGATAAGGCTTGCAGATTCTAGAGGTGAAAAGAAGCGAAGAGTGAATTTAATGATGAGGCTTGCGCATTTTTTCGTGGCACACGATAGAGAAAGGGAAGAGAGAGGAGAGAGAGAGAGAGAGAGAGAGAGAGAGAGAGAGAGAGAGAAAAAAGGTTGGAAAAAGGAGAGCAACAAACAGAAAGAGTGAGGGAGTGAGAAAAGGTGTGATCCAGAAGCATATCTCAATTGTACGCTTTTTCTGCTTGAGAGCGGTAGAATCGTTCAAATGAGACCTATGGAATTCGGTTGGCTAGATCTACTTATTTCTTTATTCGCATATAATAAATTTAGGAATATAATACCGCGTATGGGCAGTGGTTGGGGAATCTAAGAGACCTTGAACCGAGAAGACCTTTGTGAAGCTATGTCTACTGGCGGTTTTTTTTTGCAGTGATGGCATTGCAAATAGGAACATCCACCGAGCCCTTCACCTAGTTTAGCCTCATTTTTCTTCTATTCAATCCCGCACTTCTTCACGTCACTATCTATTCTCTTTCTCTCTCTACCCTTCTCTCGCTCTCTATGTTACTCTCTCTCTCTCTCTCCCTTCTCTCATTCTTTCCGTAAATTTTCTCACCCTCTTCATCCCACGTCTGTAGTGCGCATTGATTGCGATCGAAGAGAAAGATGGGCTATGAGGAAGAGGCAGCCGTCGAGATGGTGCCAGTCATGGTGGGAGGCTAGGAGAGTGAGAGAGAGAGAGAGAGAGAGATGGAGAGACAAGGTTAGCTCGAGAAGTGTCTGTGAGGAGAGCGGCGAGAGGAGGGAAGGGCACCAGACGATGCCGCTAGCCAGCACGCCCGCTCTGCAGACTTTGCTAGTACGGAGAGAGACAGAGAGAGAGAGGGAGAGAGAGAGAGGGAGGGAGAGAGAGCGAAGACACAAGAGGTAAGAAAGAAAGCAAAGAATGCAACAGATGAAGAGCGGGGAATGAGGAGGTGCGGTAAAGAAATAAATCGACAAAAGTAGGAGAAAAAAATGATTTGCTGCCTCGAAAGTACTTCTTGGCCCTCTACCTCAAATTTTTTTCTTGCTGTGTCTCTTTTGCGATCTCTTTCTCTCTCTCTCTCTCTTTCTCTTTCTCTCTTTTTCTCTCTCTTTCTCTCTCTCTCTATCTCTCTCTCTCCTCTTCTTACTCCGCTTGTCTCGATCTTTTTCGGCCCTACAAATAGGCTCGGAGGCAGCTCAAGGAACTTCTGCGCAGCTTGCATTTGTAGCCGAGAGGAGTTGCCAAGAGAAGGGAAAAAGTAAGGACTCCGGGGGAAAGAAAGCATAGCCGCTTATGATACATTTTCCCTGACGACTTTGAACATTTGACCGGAATCTATTTACATTCATTATTTCTTTTATTCATGAGGATGCCTTCAAAGAATACTTATTCTCATGGATGTTATTATCTATTTACACGTGGCAGGCTTTACGTTTTCTAATGGGACTAAAAGAACCTACTATGCCTCTTCGATGTAATAAATTAGCGGCTAATAAACTGTTTCGATTTGGAATGGCATTTCAAGAAGGAAGTTGGATTCCTTGCAGGGTGTCGGCGGGGGCGGAGGAGGCGGCTGGCAAGCTGCCAAGATGAACAGCTACTCCCTCTCCGCCTTCGAGCATGACCACGCGACGCGACCGGAGCGGCAGACCGGCGCGCCTGGTGCGGCCAAGCCTCTCGCGCGCGCCCCTTATGCGCAGCCAGGTACATTTTGTCCATTTGTACTATTCTTTATTCAAAGACCTGAATGAAAAGCTATTTTTACGTTGCAGTTAGAATTGCTTATCGTTAAAGGGTAGTCATTTGCTGTACAATTGGCTGACATCTCCACGTAGCATATCGGTAATGAGCACTTTGGTTAAGCGAACTCCTGTCAAGTGGGGCAAGAGCACCTTCTGACTTGCTCACCATTCATTATGCTTTATGTCGCATTTATTAGATTAGTTAACTAATTAATTGCAACCTTTTTGGACATTCAGGGTGTACTTATTCGATGGGAGGGGATTTCTTTACAGTAGTATGAGAATCTTCTTCGGAATCTTCACAGTTTGAAAGTAGCGGTGTGCGCAGGGCTCACACCAATAGGTATTTCGCAACGTCTGCTACCTGGAACTATTGCCATCCCTCGCTCCCTGTTTTCTTTTCATTCCCCCGTTCCTAAACACGTTGTTGCACCTCAACAAATCCAACCAATGTAGGGTGCGCTGCGTGTTGACTTTCCCGTTATACTGATGGAAAGCAACTTCTTGATATAGATGGAAACCAACTTCTCGCTTGTTTTTTTTATATTTATTTTTGGACTTGGGCTGCCAATGTCTGTCTGGTAAGTTGAATATCTAGCTTTATGTACCACACAAACGTGGGGTGTCGTATGATAATTATGTGAAAAAATGGTAACATAAATCTAATCTATGACAAACTAAAAAAGACCATATGACAAATGTGAAAGTTAAGGAGTCGCAATGGCCACTTCAGCTGGAGGCGGAGCCGCGGCGGGACAAACTCAGCAGCCGAGGCGGTTCGCTGTCATGCCTTCTTCCTCCTTGCTCCTCGGGGCAGGCGGTGGACTCGGTATTACTATTATTTGTTTGGCTACATTTTCTACTCAGGTTTATTATGTAATTGTCACATTTCTAATTTTGGCTTCTTTGATTGTTCATAACTATCTAGATTTTCTTTTAATATTTCTGACAAGTTTTTTTATTTTATAATAACTTTGACAATGGAAGTCAGGCTTCAAGATTAGAGCTATTACAGGCCCCCGAGGAGGCGGAAGTCTTGGCTACTCTTCCGCTGCCTTCTCCTACTCTAACCTTCAACTCAATGTCCCTCTTAGAGAGCCTTCGCCGGTCCCGGTTCGTTTCTTTTTTCATTAGTATGAAATTGCATTTATAGTTAAGTATATTTTCTTCGTGACATGTTACACAGGCATGTTATTGCTGTTGTGTTTGTTTATGTTGCTAAAAGCGCTGTAAATGATTTTAGATCAAGGAGGAAACCTCGTCGCCGCCTCCCGTAGTTGAGGTTAAGAAGGAAGAACCAGAAGAAGAAGAGGACGGGCAGATTGATGTGCAGGTATGCATCCTTTAAGTTAATTACTCGTTTAAAAATTTACTTTTATTTCTAATTTATGTGATTGGATTGTAAATATTGCTACTTTTCCCTAATGTCTTCCTCCTCTTTATCTCTCCTCTCTTCTCATTCTCATCTACCTCTCCTCTCTGTCACCTCCCTCATTTCTCTCTCTCTCTCTCTCTATCTCTCCTTTCTCTCTCTCTCCTTTCTCTCTCCCTCTCTCCCTCCCTCTCTATCTAACCCTCTCTCTCTCTCTCCCTCTCTCTCCTCTATCTCTCTCTCCTCCCTCCTCAATCTCCGCAATCTGTCCTCTCTCTCTATCTTTCTCTCCTCTCTTTCTTCTCCCTCTCTCTCTCTCTTGTATTTCTTCTCTCTCTCTCTCTCTCTCTCTCTCTCTCTCTCTCCTTTCTCTCTCTCTCTTTCCTTTCTCTCTCCCTCTCTCCCTCCCTCTCTATCTAACCCTCTTTCTCTCTCTCTCTCTCTCCTCTATCTCTCTCTCCTCCCTCCTCAATCTCCGCAATCTGTCCTCTCTCTCTCTCTATCTTTCTCTCCTCTCTTTCTTCTCCCTCTCTCTCTCTCTTGTATTTCTTCTCTCTCTCTCTCTCTCTCTCTCTCTCTCTCTCTCCTTTCTCTCTCTCTCTTTCCTTTCTCTCTCCCTCTCTCCCTCCCTGTCTATCTAACCCTCTTTCTCTCTCTCTCTCTCTCCTCTATCTCTCTCTCCTCCCTCCTCAATCTCCGCAATCTGTCCTCTCTCTCTCTCTATCTTTCTCTCCTCTCTTTCTTCTCCCTCTCTCTCTCTCTTGTATTTCTTCTCTCTCTCTCTCTCTCTCTCTCTCTCTCCTTTCTCTCTCTCTCTTTCCTTTCTCTCTCCCTCTCTCCCTCCCTCTCTATCTAACCCTCTCTCTCTCTCTCTCTCTCTCTCTCTGTCTCTCTATGTTTCCCTCTCCTGTCTCTGCAGGTGCGCAACGTGGTGTGCAACTACACTCTTCCGTTGCACATCGACCTTCGCCGCCTTGCTCTGAACAGCAACAATGTCACTTTTGACCGCGGCCGTGGGGTCAGTTCTGGATCTTTTCCGATCTCCTTTTTAATTCCCTTTTACTGCTTCCTGAAATCCTTTAATACACATCTAATGTCTTTTTTTAAAGGTTCTGATGAAACAGAAGCGGAATCCATTCTGCTATGTGAAGATCTACAGTTCCGGCAAGGTTTATATTGTCGGCTGTCGCAGGTACCCGTTCTTGCTGTATCTCGTGCATCTAAACATCCATGCAGTTGGATGCATTCTCAGTCGTGCTTTTGATATGCTCCGTCATTTACAGTGAGGATGAGTGCATGCGGGCAGCCAGGAACATTGCTCGCAATATACAGAGAGCAATGGGCAAACTTGGCGAAACGGTAAGAAGTTTCCAGCTATGAAGTTCCATGATCTAAGCATTTTCACGTCCAGTCCCTTACTCGACAAACGGTAACATTTAAGGTTCGAATTGGAAACTACCGTATCTGTAATGTCCTCGCCACCTGCAAGATGCCTTTCGGCGTTCGCATTGAAGATGTCGGCTAATTCTTGACTTCGTTGGATGAAAAGGCCTTTGTTGTTGCAGCTGGCAAAGCAGTACCCGTCGCAGACTTCGTACGAGCCGGAGTTGAACGTCGGACTCATATGGAGAAACAAGGATCCTAAGGCCACCTTGCGCATCCACACGACTGGCAGTGTCTCTGTCACGGGAGGTTCGAGGGATAGGGGAAGAATACAAAAAAATTCAATTTTTTCCAGTTGCCCATCTTCACTTTTTGCCCATGAGAAACTATACTACCCAACTCTGTTAACAGCTGCCTCGGAAGCTGCGGTGATGACTGTGATCGAGATGATCTACCCGATTCTCAAGCAGTTCCGATGTGCCTCTCGCACCAAGGAGGCCCGTGCCAAGAGAGCCCAAACAAGGAAGAGGCAGGCTCCCTTCGGGTATCATTTCTTCTTTTTTTAATTCAAGAAAAATTATTTCATTGGTCGAGAAAAGAATTCAGAGTGAAAAAGTGAAAAACGCTCTATAATTTTTTTTTTCTTACATTAGACAAAAATCCTACAGCTGGTCCGCTCGTGCTCCGGTGAAGCGAGAATTCGGTGGCCCAAGCGGAGGAAGTGGAATGTACGGGAACCAGGTTCACTTCTCAGATGAAGACGACTTGGATATGATTGATGAGGACGAGGAAGAAATGTAAGAAAGATATGTTTCCTTCGTGTAGTCGTGAGTACTTGCAATGGCATTTGTAGAAGACCGTAGTCGGTCACTTTTGTGTGTGGACGAGTTGTATCCATTGGACTGGTTTGTATTCCTTGTCACTTTCTTTCTCGCTCCCTTCTTTCGTCCTCTTCCACTCCTCATGATATCAGTCTTGAATTACCCTCTCTCTCTCACTGATTACATCCAATCTCCCCCAGAATACCAGACTATTATTCCCTTTCTCACGCGCTTTCTTTTCCCTCGCAAGCCGTTTCTTTTGCCTGCTCGCTTATCATCGTTCTTCTATGCTACTTGCTATTTGCGACTTGTTCTTCGCTTCTCATCATTCATTTACTATCTTAATTATTTAGCTAATAACCATCCGACTACCGTACACTTTGCAATAGGTAAAAGAGGGTTGCATTATGTTTTCAATATATTAATATTAGCGATGATTTTATCCTAATGCCGTTGTTATAAATCGGAAGCCGGTCGCGCGTTGTTTCTTTCATTGCTTGAATGTCATTGAGTACTCGTCCAATTCTCTAGGAATTGAGTTCTTCCCCTCTCCTGGTCACTTCTCATTCGAATGTAGTCGCCCTTCACTCATGCTTCTTCGTTCATGTTTTGTTTTCTTCGTGTGATCTTTGTCTCCCTTATCGCTATCTTCTATGCTGCTTATGATCTCTCTCGACGAGAAAACTTCTTGTGGCAGTCACGGCATGTTGCTGCCACTGCCTTCTGGTCTATTTCTGCGAGATAATCTCCCCTCTGTCCTCCTTATTTATCCCCTCTTTGAATCTGAGCTAATCTTGACCCATATGCCTCATTCATTTAGAGCAGAATCATTTTAACCGTGCCCCCCCCCCTCCCTTCTTACTCTGTGACACTACTCAGTGCTGAAATGTCGTGTTTTCCGGAAGCATCCCTCTTGACTTCTTTCCGTGTACTTCAACCTACCCACTATTTTTCCTTTTTGTCTTGAACTTGATTAATGCTGCTCGCAAGTACTAGCAATAAAATTGTTCGAAATGCATTCTTCGTAGAACAACACAATGCGAGAATATTAAAAAAAATCCTTCCTAAGTATTAGAAATGAACTATAAAATGCGATCTTAAGGCATTAGCTTAGAGCACTCTCTATGAGCTGAACAGACAGAAAGGCAAGAATCTTGAAAGCTATGAGGCTGCACAGTAGCTTTGAATTAGTAAAGCCTACATACATAAGTGAACCGAGCCATTTCATAGAAATCAATGAGAACGTAAGCTTTTGCTAAAGATCAATTACGGGAGTAAGTACTTTGTACTAGTTCTTTACTGGTCGCATGACTAGAAAGGGAGAGAAGAGCACGGGAGTGGGCGGGCAGAAGGCATTGAAGGAGGGAGAAGAGGCCCAAGTAGTCAGTCGATAAGTATACGGTGTGTTCGCAGCATAGGATAGGCAGGATACGGTAGATCGAAGCAGTTAGATGGCGGCCCGAGTGAAGATGGCCTCGAGGAGCGCGTTGGGAACAGCGACGGATTGGTCGTCCACCAGCACGATGTCGTAGACATTCAAGTAGTGGGGCAGCAGCTCCGGGCGCTGTAAACAAAACCGCAATCAAATAAAAATCTGAAAGCATTGAAGTGTCTTCCGACCACTTTTCTGAAAATTTGCACATTTTTTCTGCAAGACGTCAAACCAAAGAACTTGCTCATCGTCTTCGCTTTACCTTGTTGAGAAAGCCAATCTTGAGCGTGTCCTCTGCCCGGTGGTTCTCCACTCCCATCGCCATCGACACGTCACCCATCGAATCACCCATCAGAATCACGTTGCTCCTGGAATAAGGATGAATGTGAGAAACCGGAAGAAGAAAGGAATAAGCCAGAAAAGGGATGAGAAAGAGATGCGGGCAGAAAGTAGACCCCTAGTCGGATCTGCCCTGCTTCCCTACCTTGTGTCCACGTCATGGGCGAAGCGTGAGTCGGCCCTCAGCTGCTCTCCAATCACTGAGCCATTCTTGTTGAAGGTGTGGATCAGAGGGTCGGAGAATCCCTGGAGGCGATCCTGAAAGGACAAACAGAAACTAGCAAAGACCCCGGGGCCGAAAGTCAGCCATACGGTCTATAAGATTTAGTGTAATAGCATTGTACAGTATCTGAAAAGAAGAATAATCTAACATTTGAGTCAAAAGTCATGACGTTGGAGATGAAATGGATGTTAGACGGAGAATGGGCAAGCTGCTGCTTGAAAAAGGGAAAAATTAAAGTGAAACTATGTAAAAAATAAAATTTATTAACGATTAAAAATACAAGATCGACAATGGATAACCTTGAGGAAGATTGTGATGACATCTCCGATGCCAGCGGAGAAGAGAATCAGAGGAACTCCCATCTCTTCCAGGCGTCGAAGCAGAACGGGAGCGTCATCTCTGAAACATTCATTATATAAAAGAAGAGAAAAGATGTAATGCTTCGAGTAACTTCTCCTTGCAATATTCACCTTTACTTATTTCCAAGGTTCCTTAAATCTCTTCTCTAACCGGAGTCGGATGTATGATCCGCGTACAAAGTTCTCGATGGTGGCCCTGTCCACGTGAGTGTCAACGATGTGCTGGTGCGACTCGCGCCACCTTCAATCATCTCCTTTATTTTTAAAGCTATTTTTCTAAGAATTTTGCAACGATTGAGTGGATGTAGCGCTCAACATGGATTTTACAAAATAAAAGATGGCCGAACCAATTCTCCATGTGTGGAATCTTCTCTTCCATTGTCATTCCGTTGTCGAACTCGATCGGGTGGTAGTGGGCACGCAGAACTTTGAGCTGGAAATCACACCTATTCATGTTATTTCAGTACTTCTCTTCCCCTCCATCTTCTCTTTCTCTCCCCCCTCTCTCTGGCTCTCTCTCCCTCCCCTCTCTCTCTCCCTCTCTGGTTCTCTCTCTCTATCTGGCCCTCTCCCACTCCGTCTCTCTCCCTCCCAACCTTCTTGACGAGTTCCTGGTCCATAACAAGGGTCTCGTTGTCGAAGACGGCGTGGGTGGTCCAGCACGTCTTGCCCTTCTCATCGTAGGCACGACTCAGGGTGTGATCGAAGTCGGAGATTACCTAGTTAGGAATACCTATTACACCAACACTAATTTCGTTCCGAGAGTCCCCGCACAATCTCCTTTTGAACGTTCAAAGAACAAACTATCGGAAGTGAAGCAATGAAAAGAAGCGAACCAGGAGCTTGTCAACTCCGTCATTCACCATCTTGCGAATCTTCGACATAGTCCTGTTCCGGTCCTTGATCTGCACCTAAATAAAACTATCTGTGAAAAATTACGGGAATCAGACAATTTCATTCCTAAGTTAAGAAAATAAATTTTTTTGAAAGATGATGATGTCTGGATTAGAAATGGCTGTTTACCTGCGGCAGCGAGAGAACTTCATCGAGGGTCCGATCGGGGCAAAGGGGGGTCAAGACTCCATTCGTTACTGTTGCCCCGGCCACCATGTCTGCTTCTACTGCTTTTTCAAATCGAACGAGTCCCGAGAAGGTTCGTTCTTGGAGGGATACTGTAGCCTCAGATGATGACGACGAGGTGTTCCGGCGGGGCAGAGGCGAGGGCGAAGGTTCGCAAGCGACTGAAACGAGATTGACAATATAACTCGGAGATTGCACTATGCACTTACTATATGTAAAAGGATGTATGGAAGCTGGATAAAGAATTAATTAGGACTACTTAATTAGAGTTGCAAACGTTTTAGAGCAAACAATAATGAGTAAGCCTGGGGGGCAGGTGAAAATTGTTATCAGTCAGGATCTGCCAGTTATAAATCTATGGACTCGGTAGTCTGCAACTGTTAGCTAGACATTCATTTTCCCGCAAAGACATCTCTTTTTTCTCTCCTCGCAATCTTCCAGAACATTTCCGCCACTTCTCTCCAGCTCTCTTTATCATTCTTTCCATGCTGCGATCGCACTCTCAATGAAAATGCTCTTTCCCTGAGGAAAAAAAACACATCGTTCGTTCAACAAGAGTTTGAGTTGCAACCTTAAACCTTATTCTCTCTCTCTCCCTCTCTCTTTCTCTCTCTTTCTCGCTTGTACCTCACTCAGTCTCTTGTCTCTGTTTATCTCTCTTTCTCCCTCTCTTTCTCCATCTCTCTCTCTCTCTGTTCTCTCTATCCATTTCTCTTGTCGTTCTCTCTCTCTTTCTCTCTTCAATATGCTCTCTCCAATTCAACAGCTACGCTATCTTTATAGCTCGAAGCACAAGTTGGCACGCGCATGCGATATCGCGAATCGGTAGCAGTTGCCAATGATATGACCGGTAAGTCTGATAACACCGAGAAACCACCCCTTCCACTCTTTTTACACTTGGTATCTATAAGTAGAGTACAACGAGGAGCTCGACTTCAGCAAAAGAAGTATTCGGGTGGTTGGAACAGCTGTGAAAAAAAAAACATAAATAAATAAGGTAATAAAGCGCACCCGAAGACGAAAAAAGGAGCGACTGCACCGAGTACAAAACACGAGGAGGAAATGAGTTCATTGTCAGAACAGCAAGGCAATGCGTGGGAATGCCCTATGAAAAAGATTATTTAATTTAAATATTTAGAAGATTTTATTTGCTGCGCATAGGTGAAAGCAAATCGAAAATCAAATTAAAATTTTTTGCTTCTAATAATGAAGTATAATTGACTGTAGAATAATCGAAGAAACGAAGGCTTCGAAAGTGATATAAAAGGGGAAAGTGAGAAAAAAGGTCAAGTCAGTTTCCCACTGCACTGATTGTGAGATGAAAGAGTATCGTCTGCTGTGGTTAGAACTGGTTGATAGAGTTCCACTTCTTCCCTTCTTGTAACCGGCATTATATCGGGTCTAGCACGAAAAAGTGCAAAGGTTGTTAGCATGGCGATGAAGTGCGAGAAGTAAAGGAGAGATTACGAATGAGACTCTCAGACAGGGAGAGGGCTGTGGCGATGGGAAACAAAGAGAGAGAGAGAGAGAGAGAGAGGCAGAGACAGAGAGAGAGAGAAACAGACAGAGAGAGAGAGAAGATAGAGAACGCGAAGGAAAGATCTACACAGTGGTCCTAGGCGTGTGGCATATTCAACACCGGATAAGCCAAAGCTCAAACACGAGTGAGCTGAAATGACCAGTAACTCCACTTTACACTGCGGATTAAAAGAAGGGAGATTAACGCAGCAGCGATTAACTCACTTCTTATAGAATTCTAAGACGACTCTTACTCAAGTAAAACGCATACAGGATCAAACAATGAAAGTGAAGACTGCTCTTTTCGACCAAGGATCGAGACAAATACTAAAGTGCATATCCAGTACCGTACCCCTGTGACGCTTCCTTCGTTCACCAGCAAGCGATTGGCGAAGTTGTTGAAGGAGAAGAGAGGAACGGCTGGCGAGGAGGAGACTGGAAGAGTGCATCCAGGGCTCTGAGAAGAATCACCACAATTGGAGCTATCAACAACACACACTACCATCTTAAACTTATCTCTCTCTCTTTCACACACACACTCCCTCAACCACTCCCTCCAAATAAATATCATTATCTCAACAGTTCCATTCCTCTCTCGTACCCACTCTCTTTCGCTCTCTTTCGTGTTCTCTTCCCTTTCATGTCATTCCGCTCTAGTGCCATCAAGTCTACATATCGGCCTTGATCATTGATGCTTGCCTTTCATAAGACTCCCTCAGGCCAACCATTTTCCCCCAATCTTCCCCACCCCAGTTACTACAATAAACACCACCGACTGGCATCGCTTACAACGGCTGCAGGGCTCCGTCAGGTGCGTAGGGTCGAGGATGTAGCCAATCGCCTCCTTCAAACAGATTCAAAGGTGTGCTTGAATGTCAGAGAGAGAGAGAGAGAGAGAGAGAGAGAGAGAGAGATACGGAGAAAGAGAGGGAAAAAACAGAGAAAGAGTGAGAGAGACAGACACGGAGAAAGAGAGAGAGAGAGAGAGAGTAAGAGAGAGAAAGAGAGAGAGAGAGGGAGAGAGAGAGATACGGAGAAAGAAAGGGGAAAAACAGAGAAAGAGTGAGAGAGACAGACACGGAGAAAGAAAGAGAGAGAGAGAGAGTAAGAGAGAGAAAGAGAGAGTGAAAGAGAGATGTAGAAATAGAGAGAGAGAGAGAGTGAGAGAGAGACGGAGAGAGAGAGAAGAACATTATCTGCAGGAAAACGAATTCATTTCGAGTACATTGGAAAAGATTGGCCGTTGAACGCTGCAAAGATGACAAGGAGTTTGGAAACTATGAAAATATAACAGAAAAAAGAAAGCTATATGAACTATCCCTTTAGTACCGTGAACCAATGTCACAAAACCCATCACCACTGGTATGGCGATAAATTAAGGAATAAGAAAGGAGACCAAAGGACTAGCTGAGGGATCCCCATGAAGGAAATAATATTTTTAAGAAGGTTGAGAGCAGCACAACTTCGCGGTAGTGAAGTGGAGGTAGGAACACGAAAAGCAGTTTGGAGGATATATTCAGGTGAGAGAGACTGAAGAGAGAAAGGAACCGAGAGAAGAAGCGAAGATGGGATAAAGAGGAAAATGAAGCATGGAATAGGTCAGTGTCGTATAGAGATAGAGGGAAATAAAGAGAGAGAGAGAGAGAGAGAGAGAGAGAGAGAGAGAGCGAGAGAGAGAGAGAGAGAAGCGTGGAGAAGAAAGCTACCAAGTACTCAATGCGGAGTTATGCACGGGACATTACACGGAGTCATGCTCCTCTGGAGAACAGGAAGCAAGCTCTGAGGAATTCGACCAGATTTAGCCACTGCTCCTCTGATAACTCTTACACCCAGAACTGAGACTTTCCCGATCTCGTGTTCTGACACGTGACATGATGGCATGGAGAATACAATATGTGAACGGCTTCTGCTGATACCCAGTCACACGGAGATAATGAACGGTGTTGGGTAACAGAGATGAAGGAAGTGAGAGGGAGAGAGAGAAAGAGGGGGGGAGAGGGAGGAAGAAAGTGATAACAGAGGAGGTGGTATGGGTGCAGAGTAAAGAACAGACAGCGTCTTAGAATGCTGCTCTATAAGCACCCGGGCGAGTCCTAACTACTTCGATCTTTGTGAGGACACGAGGAATCGATGTAGGAGAACGGGGTTGCTGGCAGAAATATATGGCTTTTGGCAGAGGATTCCGAACTGAGACGGCGTAGGAGCAGAGGTGCAAGTTGGCCCAACTTTTTTGGGCCCGGCCGGCCCTTAGGGCCTAAAATGTCGGCCCGGCCCGGCCCGCGGGTTTCGGGCCCTTGAATTTTGGGCCCGGGCCGGCCCGATTTTTTAAACATGT
Organism: Allodiplogaster sudhausi; assembly: GCA_945643635.1. NCBI lineage: Eukaryota > Metazoa > Nematoda > Chromadorea > Rhabditida > Diplogasteridae > Allodiplogaster > Allodiplogaster sudhausi. The sequence continues at coordinate 321,932 of CALZFC010000246.1, forward strand.
CAAATTCCTACTTCTAATTCGTCCCTTTATCATAAAAAAAAAATTTTCGTTCGATTTCCTGTTCACAAAGCTTTGATTTATTGCATTGAAAAGCGGGATACGAATCCTGATCTGCAATATTACGTATGACCAGTACGAAATAGGGCGGTCGTGAGCATGTTCGCCTGCAAATTTAAGAAAAACTGGCCCAATCGGACCCAGGGCCGGGCCCTAGCTTGGGCCCGGCCCGGCCCGGCCCTACAGGGAGGGCCCTAGCTTGGGCCCGGCCCGGGCCTCTTGTACCTCTGCGTAGGAGTCAGCATATACATTTTTTTTTCAAAGCAAAGTGGTGTCCTGGGAACACGCAATGGTAGAAGAACATATGATCATATGAGGGAGGGAAGAGAAATGCTGCAATACTCATGCCGCTTGAATGCAGTCCGCGTTCACAACAACTCCGATATATGCATGCAAGCAGCGCATTCAAAGCATCGTAACTGTTTCCATCTTTTGGGCAATCAACTTCATAGAATGTCCTTCAGTTTATGGGACATACAATCATTACAAGAAATACATCCAATAATTAGGATTAGACAAACATAAAACAAACAATTGGAAAAGGGAGTTCTTAAACGTCTCGTAATTCAACTTTGCCATGAAGTTTACAGACTTTCGCGAGGTGCAATACTTAGAAGATTCTAGAGGGGAAGAACAGAGTTAATAACAGTGATGTCATTGATAATAGACAGAGAGAACAAGAGTGAATGCTTCGAAGTGGAAGATAAGGCAAAGAAGAGCTGACAAGGGAAGTCTTTCGGCGGGGTGTGGCAAAACACAACATATTATACATCATTCGAAAGCTCTCAACGAGCTGATAACGTATTTGATGTTTATAGCTGCAGAAGAGAGCGCTAGAAAAACCGAAGCACAGGCGTACCTGGGTCTGGAAGGGCCCTGGCTTGTAGAGTCCCCTTCCAGACCAGGCGCCTGCAGCCGCAAAAGTTAAGAAATCGAACGGGATTTTTTTATGCGGAATGTAAGCGACTTGCTCTTACAGAGAAACAAGATTCAAATAGAAATAATACATCCGCAGTTGTTTAAGGCAAAAACATGGAAGTTTTTGAGATAGATGGACTTTTTGAGAATATGAAAATTTTACAGCGTGATTTAATATGTGAACTATAATTTTTCATGTTAAAAACGGCTTGAAAAAGAGTAATTAGTGGCTTAAAACTCAAAAATCTCTTAAGAAAAAATTTATTTTTCTCCATACAAAACAGTCCATTTTTCACCAAAGGGGGACCCCTTTGGTGAAAAATGGCCTAAAAGATTTTTTTTCCCAAAAGTCATCAGAAATGAAGTTATTAATTATTATATGGCCTACTGTTACGTAAACATTAGTTTTAGAGTCCATAAAGCTATCACATATCGTGCAAATGTTAATTTTAGGGTATTTTTCCTGCAATTTCGGCGAAAAAGAATCTCTTCTGCAGCTATAAACATCAAATACGTTATCAGCTCGTTGAGAGCTTTCGAATGATGTATAAATTGTTATGGTTTGCCACACCCCGTCGAAAGACTTCCCTTGTGAGATCAGCAGGGAAGAACAGAAGGGATTAACGACGGGGACTGCGGCTGCGATGGCGGCCTCCCCCTCCCCCTCCATACGAGCCACGTCCTCCCCTGTCGCCTCCGAACGAGTCGCGACCACCGTATCTGCAATGAAACATCTCTAACAATACAATTATATGAATAGATTATTATCTGTTGGCATATAAATCAGATACAGCACTGAATAAGATGTTTAAATTCGCGAGAGTGCCGTACAACCAGAGTCCAAGAAACTCTCGCTCTCTAACGTCTCTCACTCCAACTCACCGACCACCTCCTCCACGGTCTCCTCCTCCCCTTCTGTCCTCTCCTCCTCCTGAACCGCCGCCTCGACCTGGGCCCCTGTTGTGCAGAAGAGATAACATTGCAAAGAAATAAAAGAAATGGAAGTATTTTAAAGTTGATATCAAATTATAAGATGCATAAAAAGGCAATAACTAAAAAGTAGTGAAAAGTCGCCGAGATGAACCTGTTTGGTGGCGGGCGAGTGCCGTAGCAACGACGGCGAACTTCACTCGAAACCGCCTTGAGATGCATGAAGTTGCAGAAGGCACCCTTAATCAGGACACCTTGAAACCTCGCGATCATTTCAACTTATTTTATATTCACCCATGGTTTAGCATTTAAAAGCAGCAGTGCTTCGTTACAGACCAGTCACCATGAATACATCTTCAAATAGTGACAAAACCACGCATACCTCATCAACTCCCTCAGCTCAAACGCTCTTAGGGGCTTCAGATGCTAGGCTTAAAAGGAGAAGCTGCTAAGCTTGAGGCCAAGTGGGGGGAAGAGTAAAGGAGTTCTTTCGAGAGGCAGAGAGAAGAAGAGGGAGAGAGGGAGAGAGAAAGAGTGAGAAAGAGAGAGAGAGAGAGAGAGAGAGAGAGAGAGAGAGATCACCTTGTTGCATCCACCGAGTTCGTACTGACGACAACAAGCCTCACGGAAGTCAGTGACTGGCGACAACTCAGCATACACTGGCTCACCGTTGAACCTTAATGAACTGATTAGTGAAAGAAAGTAAAAGAGTGAGTGCATACCATCTGTTGGAGACATCCTTGACGGCCTTGTCTGCGCTGTCCTCAGAGACGAACTTGATGTAGACGTTGCCAATCATGTGCTCGCCAATGTTGTCGCAAACATTCATCTCCTCGATCTACGGTTAAAAAGTGATTATACAATGAAAGGGCTAAATCACCTGGAAGAGAAAGAGAGAAAATAATCAAAGGAAGGTAGACGGGATTGAACAAGAGAAAAAGAAAACCGATTTGAAACAAGAGGATGCATGTTGACCTTTTTCTGATATGATATTGTCACACAAAGCAGTACATCAACACATAACAAAAAAACCCTACCGGTCCATATTTCTCGGTGAGCTCCGTGAAGATCTCCTCGAAGAACTCGTCAAAGAACTGCTGCTCTGCTACGTTTCTCTCTCCTGCCTGCAACAACGACCGTCAATGGGCATTTCAATGGATCCCGACCATCATTCAGGCTCTTTCAAGAATAAAAGAAAGAACTGTGCACCCGATTGAAAGCGTCCGCTTGTCTTGGGTCGACGACTGGGTTATGGTAGAGATTCTTGAGTAGAATAGTCTGAGAGAAGGTGGGCACGTGATGGGTTCGCGAGCATTTGTCTCCGTGGCGGCACGCGCCAATTTTGAAGTAGAACGAGCAGTTGACCTGAAATGCAAGATACCATTTAGATGCACTCCACCTACTGCTGGAAACTCCCCCTGAACTTATATAAACCACCAAACAAGACGAACTGGCAGTTCGCACGGCAAACAAAACCGACCTTATCCTTCTCAGTTCCATAAATAGAAGCGAGATACTCGGCACCAGACAAATGGTGCGACATCTGGAAACATAACGCGAAATGCCGTATCCACCCACTCATCGCAGTCAACTACCGTAGTAAAGATGTATTCAAACGGACGACTAGAACGCCTTTCAATCTTTAAAAACAATAATACACAGTAAAAATAGAATAATTTATTCATCTTCAATTTTAAGTAACCGTTTAAGCACGAAGCAACTCTCATAGAACATGCATTCGAAAGAAGCATCATCTTCACAAGCCGAATAATTCAAATACGAATTTCTAGAATCGACCAAGCTAGAACGAGACAAAAGTAGAAATATGGAGGAAAACAACGAAAGCGAAAATCGTTGAGGCAGAAAGAAAGATAGAAGCGCATGTCCAAATAAACGAGAGTTAATTCGTGACGGTTCACCTTTCAGATCAGAAGCAATATTCTCACAAGAAAGTACAGCAAGAATGACAGAACAATAATGTTATTAAATAACAAAAAAAACATTATATGTAAGCCTTTCTCAACTCTCCCTGTGAGATAATAATCATCATATTACACGAAGGCTAAAACTGAAAAGCACAGGCAGAGTTCGAGAAAAGAAAAGTGGGCAGATGACTGGGCTATTGAAACTTAGCATAAAGAGCAGCCCTAGTTTTATCCTTGAGCGATGCGTTGACTCCTCCGATAAGCTTAGATCCGGCCACTCCAAGACCAGCTCCTTCCACTCGTCTCTCTGCCTCGATCGGATTCACTATTCCTAACAAAACATAACAGTTAGTCAAACAGCAGTAAAGAGTTAAAACTTACAAAAACACGATATGTTGCTGATGATAGGCAAAGAGACTCAGCACGCTAAAAGATAAAGACAACTCACCTTGTAGATTTCTGCCCACTCCGAGACCCTCCTGCCATCCCATCGATTTCAGCAGCTTGTTACCTGCAGATATACTACTTAGAGAACAATTACAAAAAAAGCTATGGCCTCCGCGAGGAGCGGTGATTTCAGCGAAAAATAAATTACCAATATTAGAAGAATCGAGAGGAGCAGAAGCGGCGAATTCGCTCTCCCTGCGAAGCTGATCCTCACTCCGATGATATCGATCCATTCCCGAAGCGGAAGCTTAACAGTTTAGCCCTGTTTCACATGCCATTCAATCTCAACAAATTGCTCGTAAAGCAGTTCTAAAGCCTTTTTTAAACGGTACTTAAAATAGCAGACCAGTGATGTTGTCAATGCCATGCATGTCTCTCCTCTCCTTCGCCCTGTCTCTGTAGACTGTCTTAGGAGGCTCGGAAGGTCCAGGGATCGAGCCGTTCTCGGCGCCTACAAACAGTATAATACCTTCACCACCATTTCCTGCAAACGCACTTGAACACTTGACCACTGCAAAGAGAAGTAAAGCTGACCTCTCCCATCCGAAGCAGCCATCATCTGAGCGACGTATGCCTTGCCCCACTCAACTCGCTTCGCTTCCAGGTTACTCTGCAGAATACCAACTCTCTCTCTCTTCTCTCCATGCTCTCTCTCCATTTCTCCTATCGCCTCTCTCTCTCTTTCCCTCTCATCCTTGCTCTCTCCCTCTGCTCTCTAACCCTGTGCAAGTCGCTCTTCTCGACATGCTTGTCAAGCACATCGACAGTGGGGAATGCCCTTCTGCAGAGCAGGCACTGCTTGGCTGGCCGGTCAATCAGTGCTCTTTCCATCGCTTCCCGTTGCTCCGCCGCTGATGGAACCTGTAATTTTAATTTCAATTGGTTGAACGGACGACGAAAAAAATTTTGCCTACCGAAGGATTCTGTTCTGGTGGTCGAGAGATGCTGCCAGCAGAGGCAGAGGGAGCCGAGGAGGCGAATCCCCTTCCTGGCGCGGCTGCACTCGGAGGCGGCAGCTCTTCGTCACTCTCAGAGTCTTCTCCTCCCATTGCCAGTGGATTCTACAATTATGCTTCCCTAATTACTCCCTTTAATAGGAAACCTTATTTATATATCGGAATATCGACCCAAAAAGCACCACTTTCAACTAGGCAGAGAATGCAAATATAGAACCTTGGACTTCTCCAGCAATTTGAAGGTGAGATCTTGAGTGGCTGATCCAGTGGCCCCTTAGAAACAGGAAGGATTAATATGAATGAAGTAGTGCAATCGAATTGATGAAACAATGTGAAGTACTCGGTAAAAAAGGACCTCCCCCTCCTCCAAATGCGCTCTTCGTCTCCAGCTGCTTCATTACAGGCTTCAGCGACATTTGAACCTGAAAGGTAATTAATAGAAATAAGAGTTGAAGTCTACATCACAATAGAAGAAAACTGAAATATAAATCCACACACTCCAACCCAAAATTGGACCAAGAAAGAATTTCTGGAAGCTGTGGACCAACCTTGGTTTTCTCCTGCTTCTTTGCCCATTTTGCCATCTCCTTCGCGATCTCAGCAGGTGTCTTCTACAAAACGACAAAAAACCAAGTTACCGGGGAAAGTAAGCAAAGGAAGGAAATAAAATTTGAACCTTCTCCTGGTCTCCTTCCTTCTTTGCACCGGCAGTTGTGGCAGAAGAGGTGGGAGCTGCTGCTTGAATTCGAGCCTAAGAAAGCAAGATAATTTATAATTAACAAAAATTTATTCGCACCTTTTCCTCGACTGGCAAAAACGTCTTGAATGTCTCATCGAAGTACGTCCACTTGCCCGTAACTGAAAATCGAACTCTCATCATATCACAGAACACACGCGGGTCAAGGTAAATGCCAATTTGCGTACTTGTATTGTAATAGTAGGAAGTTTTGGGATCGTAGTAGAAGTTGGTGACGCAGTCATGCAAGTAGCCAGAGCTTGGTTCGTGCACAAATTTCGATGGGTCGGGAGTCACTGAAAATTACAAGGGCTGAGATCAATCTTTTGAATCAGACAAACTAAGGATATAGTGCACAAAGAAAACATACTGTACTGCGCCATGAGTCCGAGTGGTGTCTTCACCGTTCCAGTCACACCATTCTTGAGAGAGGTCACCATGCTGGAGGAGGGAGGGACGGTGAGCCCGGACGACTGGGCCTGGAGAGCTTGCTGATGAGGGTGAGGCTGAGCTTGGTTCTGCGAAAGTAGTTGTAGCTGAAGGTCTACTTGAGCCTGCTGCGGATGGAGTTGCATGGCTTGCGAGCTCATTGGGACAAAGCCAGCAGGAAGTCCTGGGCTTGTCATGACCATCTGGTGTTGCGGAGGCTGCATCCCGAGTGCCATTCCGGCTTGCTGATGTCCTCCACCCATCCTAAAACACACCAGTTCACACCGCCTTAAATCTGCCTCAACATATCCTTGCCTCATCTCAATTTCATAACACCCACAATAAATGCCACAAACATGTTCGGTGGCGGAACGGTAAGATTCGGCTGAGCGGCAGCGATGGAAGAAGTTGGATGGAGTCCAGTCTGGAGTTGTTGATGCTGCTGTTGCTGCAGAAGATGGAGCTGCTGCTGGACGGCGGCCATCTCGTGAGAGAAGCCAGGAGGGGGCAGACTCATGTTGGGCACCATTCCGGAGGGACTCTGAGGGAGCTGCCCGGAAGACATCATTCCAGGATGGTGCGGAGATGGCGTCATCAGCGGCTGCAAAGAAAATAACTACTTGAATATTTTGACTCTTTTAGAATTATTGCTAGAAAATTGTTCCCAACAGGGCAAAAATGCCACTGTCGAGGACCCAGAAGATTAGGGTGGGGAATGAGGTATTGGGCCCGGAAACCAGGGTTGGTCCGGAATCCAGTGTAATTTTGCCAAATTATTCCAAAATAAATAATGGGAAGGTACAAAATCAGGCTGGGTCTGTCAAATAGACACTACCATTTTTTACTCTGGTTTCCAATCCCATAAAAAAAAATGGAAAAGAAGCTATCAAATTCGAGAAACCACTTCCTGCAAGACCCCCCAGGATATTTATCATACTAGAATACGAGGAAACACGAAAACTGTCCATTTCATGTCAGTTCAAAACCATAAGTGGGAATTTTCCCCCATATAAAAGCGGAAAGCAGTTATGGAGCAGAGGTCGTAGCAGGAATACACAGATGACAACAGTTCGCTTCGCAAGAATTAAGACCTGTCCGGGAAAGAGATTGGGAGGTGGCATGCTCATCATTGAAGCCGACCCAGCTGGCAGGCCTTGCATGCCGGGAGGAGGGATGGACATCTAAATTAGGCATGGAGTTCAACTAATAATTATAAAGTAATTTTAAAACAAAAAAGGTCTTTTTATAAAACCAAATGATACTAATTTATAGCGCCTCGCTACAAACTTCGCAATTTGTCCAATGCTTCTGTAGCATCTAAAACCAAACAACATTTTTAACAAAAGAAGCACCCTCTGTACACTCAATGCTCGTACCATAGTTCTTTTCAACCCCCTGCCCTAAGTCCAACTGCCACTGACAGAAGTGGGATGGCCGAGTCCACCGGGATGTATGCCTCCGCCAGGGGTGCCTGCAAGGCCCGCGTTCACTGCCGACTCTGTCATCTGCCGCATGAGATGCGCCTTCATCAGTGCGTTGTGCGCCACTTCGGCTGCTGTGTCTGCATGAGAAAATGGATAAAAGCCGAAGACAGAACTCAAATGGTTGCTAAAAATTCACAAAAGGGTATAGCTTTTAGACATAAATGCAAGAAAGTATCGAAACGACGAACAATTTCCCGGCTGTGCCATCTGCTGAGAGAGCTGCGACACCTTCTCCTGAATAATCGCCGCTGACAAGACAACGGAGAGCGGGCGACGAGAGAACGTCACGATTACTGCAGACAATTATTACTTATTTGTTACTAGATATCTGAAAAAGAATGAGTCTACTTCGCTCCATAAACTGTATTGCGAATCCAACATATCTGAATGTCCTCGCACTGACCATCCTTTCTATCAATCTGGAGAGGAGCCTTATTGAATGTGTCGAGTAAAATATTGGCTTCCTCTGCGTTTCTCAGTTGCACATACGCGTACTGCATTGATTCAGCCTCAAAATACACATTTTAAGAGCATCTGTGTATGTAGAATGCAATTTAAGAAAATCTATCATTCAATGTTGTAATACAGGTTATCATACACAACCTTTTCCACCTCTAGTTGATGCTGAAGCTTTTCATCCTAATGGAAGCCATATACTGGATCCCTAGGTTTTCATGATTGAAATACACTCGTTTCAAACTTGAATATGATTTCTGCACCACACATCGGCCCATATCACGTGGCTTGCACTCCTCGGCAGAGCCATCACAAAAAGCGTCACCATTCCAATTTCACATTGCTTTCGTTTCTGCTAACATTTTTCAAAATCTTTTTCGTCTTGCAGCTAAGCAAGCGAAGCTGCAAGGCAAGACCGGCTTGCACAAGAGGCTTATCGCTGCAAGTGTTGGTACTCTTCAAGGAGCCCACTCACACAACCAGGCACGTTCATTGTCAGAGAAGGCCCATGCAGCTGGGTCAATACGGCGCTTCTGACGTCGACATTTCCGATACCTCACTATTCTCTCCCACTCGAAATTTCACTCTTCTCGATGTTTCATCCTAATTCCATATCTCTTACCAGTTTAACTTGTACGATGGGTAGTTGGTCAGCTGTCGCTCGCCTGAGAACGTCAATGATTCGCGCTTCAGTTATCATCGGTGGTAGGTCTCGAATGAGCAAAGCTGAAAAAGACAGAAGATAGGGAAGGGTCCAGAAAAAGGCAAAAGGAGAGTGGGATGGAGCAAGACGAGATCAAAGGCTCATTTCAGGCATGACGAAATAGTAGTGGACTGACTGTCACAAGAAGTGACTCCGATGTCACCGAAGCCGCGGTGCTCGAGAGAGAGAGACTCCTCCTTAGGAGTGTTGCACTTGAAGCAGTTCTCGCGCTTCGTGAAGTTGCTCATCGTGCACTCAAACATAAAAGAAATTAGTAAAATAACAAACTTTAATCAAATATAAAACAATAAATTAAGAATGTTGAAAGCCTGTTGTACCTTGGCACAGATCCAGTCCGGTTCGTATCGAAGAGTCTCTCCCCTCGCGTACTCCACAGCCACACGTCTTCCATCTCCGAGTGTCAGGAAACCCTACAAATAATTCCCGGTAGATTATACTCTATATTACATGCCACAAAACAAACAAAAACCTTGTTCCACAACTCATAAAAATATAATATGATTAGCCATTTTAAAAAGTTGCCCAGGTCCTACATCTCAGTATAAAATCCCGTTTTCCCCTCATAGCCTCCCTTTTGCCAACGAATACAAGACTCGAGAATCCCTTCAACACCGGGGAATTGAATAACACCTCCGCGCTAGTGTTGGCATGAATACGCAAAACACGGCATGAGTAAATAACGCAAAGTAAACTAAACAATTATCACTCGAATATCGCATGAATTCACGAGTTTCCCAGAACATAAATGCGGGAAATCTGCAACAGAGACTGGAATCCTTCATCATCCACAGTGGACCTGATTCCGTTCCATCCAACTCCTCGCAGTTTCGGTGTCCACAAAGTCGACGAATCCGAAAGAGCGCAGCGAACCTGTCAGAGTGGGCAATGTATATCAAGTTGTCAACAATCACACACGAAAATAGTGACGTTGGCGATTAACTGGAAGCTATCTCCGTCGGTTCATAGAAAAGCTTGTAAATACTACCACAGCTTGGATTTAAAAAATTGAGATAATACTACAAAGCGCCCACGTTTCCAGAAAGCTAATGAAAACACCGCAAAACTATCTGCAACTATTTATTAAATAAACGTTTTGAAAACTAATATCGAAATACAAATGTTTTTAGAAAACTCGTGTTCTAAACAATTTTAGCAAACCTACTCCCCTGAACAGGATGAGAATTGCAGAAAGTGTTCGTACCTCGATCAGTCTTGTGAATGATGCGAATGTCCGTCGGCACAAAGCCCTGCCTCGCGAACAGAACCGTCAACTAGAATGGTTCGAAAAACAAGTCAGTGCAATTCAGCAATAAAAGGCTTGAATAGATATCGAAACTTGGGAATAGATCAAATCAAAAGGATTAACAAAATGAGAACTTCCTGTACCGGCTCCTTGTCAATGTCGTTCGGCAGCTGAGTGATGACCAGTTTGGCACAAGGAGCATCGCGTCCCTTCAAGGCAATGGGAACAATCAGTAACACGAATCAGAGATGGCCAGGGCGTGTATGGCAAGAGAAAGAAGTCTCTTTTTTGGCTTCTTGGCACTTTGCCAAGTCTTACAGCTGATCGCGAACGGGAGCGGCGACGACGCGGAGAACGCGAATAACGGCGACGATCACGGCTGCGACTCCTTCTCCGGCGTCGATCTGACATTATACGGAGTCGAGAGGGAAATGGGTACTAATGGATCGAAGACTTTATATTATCATCACTTCGACAACTAGCTCTATTCTAGAACACTGGTGCTCGCTAGGTGAATTTTTATAGGATTTTCAGATAAATGGGAAGATTCTCTCATCGAATCAGTGCTCTACAACAGAGTTCATATTCTAATAAAAATAAACAGGTCATTTGAAGTGAGAATAACGAGTAAATCAATAATAAAAGACTGGGAGTTGTGCCTCTGGAAGAAGAGCGAGAGCGTCGTCGTCGATGGCCTCTTTCTCTGCTACTGCGCCTGTCCCGACTACGCGACCGATCTCTCCGATAGCTTCTGATGGTCAGGAGGGCCGATTAGACAAGGGCATTGCATCATAACAGAAAACAGCATTTGTGGAACACGGATAAGCACAAGAAGCGAGGAGTCCACGAGAAGAGAGAACATCCGCTGAAGGCTCTTCTTTTACTAGTTCAGCTGAAATTATCCGCGAAAACCAGACGAATCGATGGCGCGTCGAAGCCTCACGAAGTCACATGGCCACCGCCCTTTTCACTCTACCGCATTCCATGGACCAACCAGGAAGTAACCACCTTAGCCAATTAGGCAGGACAACAAGGATACCCTCCAACAAAAATTTTTCCATGGGTAGGGGAAACCATTTCAGGGAGGAAAATGCAAACACCTTTGGAACCAACTCCCACATACCACCGCTCGAAGGATACATCCCATCCCAAGAATCCAAGGATAAAAATGATATTAAACATGAAAAAAGAGGAGAAAGAAATAAAATAACGCTTCGATAACCCACCGGTCACGCCCCGATTCACATGCCGAGTACGCTGCCGCTGTTGTCTCGGCTATCCACGAAGTGTCGATGACGGGCTGTCCCTGGAAGTTAATCACAATTTCATAACATCAGCCTCACTCAAGAGCTTAAAATGAAACCGAGTTCATCGCTGCAGCCGCCGCGTCCGGATCCATTACTTCCCTCAAATAGAGCAGTCGCTCCTTGCACCTGAAAGGAAAGACTTTTTTATTAAATGACCTTCAAAGTTTAAGTAAAACTAACCAAAACGACAACAACAGTTACGGCAACCTTTGCCTCACGTTTTAGGCAGAAATGTTTCGATCATTGGAGTAAAATAGCTCACCACAAAATTAGTTTGTGGTGTCCGCACTATAGGCTTTTCCGACTAGCATTTTTCAAATTTTCAGATTGCACTTTATATTTTGGCCGTGTGTTAGTTGGAATTAATACAAGTATTGTCACACTATAATAATTTGTTGTGCTCTTTGCACGTGTGTTCTTCTCCGGGTTGCTGTCGACGCTTCCATGGTTCCGTAATCATCAACATCAAATCGCCCGTCTGCATCATGAGCTGGCTAGTCTTTTATCTCGTCTAATTAACAAGTAAATTATATTTTCAATGAGACGTACCGTAGTATCTACATTAAATTTTAATTGTAAGATTGCTTGAATACCTTATGAATTCTTGGTATTTGTCTGCTAGCCATTCGTCTCGAGAAGATCGTGAAGGCGTGGAACGTGAGCTGAATAGAAATAGTTGGCTAAGGAAATGGTTTATTGATAGCGTCATGACATACCTTTGATATTCTTCTCTGCTGCCGTTCAACGAATCGCGAGATATTTTACGATCGGGGTCTCCTCTCGGATAGTGAGGGGGATTTCGGAAATATTCCCTGCTTAGCTCTTTCTCCAGTGACGGATATTTTGCGGGATTTTTGAAGTTCGGGTCAAAGGGAATTCTGGGTCCCTTTATCCCTACGCGACGTACCGTGATCTTTCGACCGCCTGATTCCGAGTCAGGACTTCTGCGATCCCGATCCCGACTTGTAGATTCTCTGCGATCCCCCTTTATCCCTACGCGACGTACCGTGATCTTTCGACCGCCTGATTCCGAGTCAGGACTTCTGCGATCCCGATCCCGACTTTTAGATTCTCTGCGATCCCGATCCCGACTGGTAGATTCTCTGCGATCCCGATCCCGACTGGTAGATTCTCTGCGATCCCGATCCCGACTGGTAGATTCTCTGCGATCCCGATCCCGACTGGTAGATTCATCGGGCTTTTTGCGGTCTCGGGGACGTACGGATGGATTTCTGAACTTATTTTCCAGATCCTTGGTGTTGAATATGCTGGGATATCCTGTGTAGAATGGGTCGACACGCCTCTGTTGGTCCGAAGGGGGAGAGTCGGAGTCGTCGGATGGAGACTTTGGTTCTCCGGATGGAGACATCGGCTCTTCTGATTTAGACATGCCGTATTCAGAGACGTCTTGCGGGGACATTTCAGTATCCAGATAGTGATGGGCGTGGTTGGTATCTCTAATACGGGCGAGCACTGCCAAGCAAGCGGTTGAGTGAAAGTGCAAAAGCCTGACTAAGGAGTGTGGAATTGTTTGTGCAATCCGGATGGGTCTGGAGTGGAGTAACAGACTCTGGAGTAAGCAGCCAGGCTATTGACACAGCCACCTGCCTGATTCTCTGTTGTGACGAGTGCTATTGTTGGTATTCTAGAAAGTACAACTGATTGATGCTTGTCTCTTCCAGGCTTCTCCGCAGACTCAATGAGCCCCTTCTGGCCCTGGGGGCCGCTCAATTCGCCCTCGGCATGCTCCAGACTACCTTCATGTTCTACTATGTCAAGGTCTATCTCAACGTCTTCAAGATCGACGACTTCTGGTTCACAATGGCCCAGGGTCTCTTTCTCGTCTGGAATGCAATCAATGATCCGCTCTTCGGGTATTGGCAGGTTTGTTCACGCAAGCAGCGACGATCTCTTCTTTCTCTTTACATTGATCTCGCTGATCGTGAGCCAGCTAAAAATAAAAGCGAGATTCTTTCCACATCGTTCAATTCTATAGGGTGACTGATGGAATGTCGTAGCACATGCATGATCAGGAATGTCATACTGTATTCGTTGCAGGACTCTGCCTCGTCATGGATGAACTCCCGTCGCCTTGTACTTCGCTACTTTGCTCCTTGCATCGGATTCTCTTTCATTCTCCTTTGGAGACGTGCGCCTTATGAACAAGGAGTCCATCTTATCATCGCGCTCTTCCTTTATGATGCCTTCTTCAGGTATCATCTTCTGACCCTCCTCTCTCTGTCTCACTCTCTCTCTCTCTCTCTGCCTCTCTCTCACTCTCTCTCTCTGCCTCTCTCTCTCACTCTCTCTCTCTGTCTCACACCCACTCTCTCTCTCTCTCCACCTCACTCTATGCACCACCTGCAGTGCAATTGGCGTGGCGTGGTCAGCGATGTTCGCCGAGATCGAAGGTGGAGTGCGTGGGCGTGCGGCAGCCATGAAGTACTCCCAGATAGCCAGTCTGCTCTCAGTGAATGTCATCGCTGTTGCAGAGAAGGTTTCGCACAGTCTTGAGGTCAGTCATCTTAGCAATCTCAATAATAGCGGCTTTTTTTTAGATTATTGAGCGAATATGAAAAATCGTGGGAGAACAGCGCGGAGAGGGTTGTAAGTCTTGCCAAAAGAGTGCAGACAGATATCCCTGCTCTACTACAAATGGACGGCTCTTTAAATAAATAGAAGAAGTCATAATTTGCAGAATTTCTCAGCGTTCCAATGGATGAGCGTGTGCCTGGCAGTGGTGGCTGTTTCATTCCTTCTCTATGCTTCTTGGGTGGACTGTTCCTCTCACTTCCTGCCGACGTCCTCCTCCTCTTCTCAATTGAAAGAAAGACTTCTGGATGACGATGTCAAGAGGGGCAAAGAGGAGCCCATGAGTCTCCGAACAATCAAGGACGTTCTCTCCCGACGCGACTTCTTTGCTATCGTTGTAACCAACTTCATTCACAACGCTAGGTTCTCTCTTTTATTTTGGATATTTTTGCTGTTCAGTTTTACCAAGGATACCATATTTTTTATTTTCTAGATCGGTTTGCCACATAAACTTCGCTTCAATCATGACTGAACTGCTCATTCCTCAAACTATCCTTCCCAAGGTTGGAGTACTGTAGCCATTTCGACTGGTTGAAAGGTAAGATCTTCTAAAAATAATGTGGTTATGCTTTGAGGGTTCCCTCGCTCTGTCCCTCTTCTACGGTGTTTGCACTCTCCTTCCTCAGTTGTTGGTGATAGCTGCTGAACAAGTCGTGGTTAGACGCGGCGCTCATCGGCTAGCACAAGTTAGACTTTTGCCTTAATCTTTCTGCTTATGCTTTTAATTTCTTATATTGTTTGTACAATGTATTAATGCAGGACAGTTTTGTGTTGACCGTGATTGGCGCAGCTGGCTGTTTTCTTCTTGGCTCATCTCCGTGGGTTGTCATGATCTTCATGCTTCTTGACAGGTACTTCTCTCCTTGCTGTAACTGCGCAATATCATTTGTGCTGATACTTGGCAACTCCCCCTTGCTAGGAACAAGTGTTCTCTCCTTCATCTAGGGTCAAACAATCCTAAGCATAAATACCTCCTCCTCGGCACCCCTCTTAAGGTAGTAGATTCCACACGCGATCTAGGCATCATTATTGACTCCAAACTCTCTTTCTCTCCCCACTGCTCTTACCTTGCCAATAAGGCTCTTTCTAAATCCTACCCCCTCCTCCGCGCCCTCCGCACTCGCAATATTAAGGTTCTTCTATCTGCTTATACTATTTATATTCGCCCCATACTAGAGACCTGCTCTGTTACATTCTCTCTACGTCTTAAACGTGACATCCGCACCCTAGAGAAAGCCCAGAACTATTTTACTCGTGTTATTTTTCGCCGTTCCCTAGGCCATACTAGCTCCAACCTCCCTGATAGCACCAGTAGGAATACCACCCTGTCCCTCCCTTCTCTCAAATCCCGTCGTGACCATGCTGACTTTACACTGGCACGTAGACTTGTTTTCGGCCACCGACGCATTTCGGATGCTAACCCTCATTACTTCCACTTCCGCAACTGTAGAACTCGTGGCCTCTCGTTCCAGCTAGCATATCCTTCCACCAGATCTTCCATCCGTTCCCATTCCTTTTTCATCCGAGCCGCAAAGGCGTTCAACAATATAGCCAAGTCCAGAAAACTTTCCCCGTCCCTCATCTCCTCTCCCTCCCCACTTCCCCTCCCCCCATACCCTTCCACCTCCCCCTGACCTCAGCGTCATCGGGCTATTATCTCACCATTATATATGTACATACTATGCTATATCATATATTCATATATTCATAACTATATACCATTACCACGTGCGTTTTACCAATGCCGTAAATAAATGAAAAAAAAATGAAATTTGTGTTCTTGTTGTACTTTATTTTGCTAATAACAGTACGATTAGAAGAAGCAACAAATAAAGTTTACCATAAGCGGGTGTTGAAAAGTAAAATGGGGAAAGGCTACGATAAAAACGGTTTTAGAACATTCTTTCGTTGATTGTTAGGATTAGGAATACAGGCTAAATTGCTGGAGTTTGCTGCTACAATCTTTCTAATAACGAAATGTGATGATTCTAGCGTTGCCGTGCATGCCAGCTCTCCTCTCTTCAACATTCTCTTCTCTGAGTTCATTGAAGACGATTGCAGTCGCAACGTTCGACGGTTTGTTTGGCAAGAAAAATATTGCTTTGCCTAAATAACATTTAAATGTTTTACTGACTATTTATAGTAAGCCAATCTCATCTCTGGTGTTCGGCTTGAATGCTCTCTTCGTGAAACCTGCCCAGTCGATAGGTCCTCTCTTAGTCGTGTGGTTCCTCAATCGCCATGGCTATGAGGCAAGCATTTTAGTTGCTAATTAAAATGGGTGATAATAGATTTAGACGATTTTATAAGATGAGTGATATTCTTCAGGCATACAAGCAGCACTCGCTGACATCGACAGATTTAGTTGAATCTGCTCGTCTAATCCTATTTCTGCCTCCTCTTTTCTTGGCCGCCTGTCAATACATTGCATTCACTTCCTACTCGCTTGGCGAGAGGAATCGAAGGGCAACCGTGGTTCTCTAATTTGTTCTTCTTCTGTTTGTTACTATATTCCTATCTGTTACGGGAGTGGCTTCATTAAGCGAAAGTTATAGATAGTCCCATATTTGAACTTTATTTGTGAACTAACGCTGCTTTTTACTGAACTGCATGATTAGATAGTCGAGCTTGTCGTAAATGTATTCTTTTTGCTAACTATCTCTGTTTTCTCGGTGAAACTCTGCTTGGGTTACTTTATTCGCTTTCATATCCATTTCCATTTTTGCACGGTCTGCATAAGATTTCGTATCATTTCACTATACCTCCTGTGATAGTTCCTAGTCTTGTTTAACATAAAAATATCTCACTTGCAGTGATATGCAAGAAAATAAGATAAAGAAGTGCAACTTTCTTCTGTTCAGTTTTGTCTGAAGAATCAGTGGGTAAGAGCGAAACCGAGTCATGCATAATACCTTGCTGCAGCCAGGCTAATGTTTTTCAACTTTGTCGGTTCTTCAGGTAAGATAGCCGAGGAGTATACTTCGGTTGTGTTGGTTACTGTAGCCTAGCTACGACCACTGATGTTCCTCTCGGCTTTAGTATACGCGTCTGAGCACCGCGCTGTCGTGCCGTGTTCTCTTCTCTCCCTTTCCCAAGTGCCCTTTGCTTCTGCAGCACTAGTCACTGGTATGATAAATCTTCTTTTTCTCCTTCCTCAGAGCCACTTTACGGGCCAAAGGGCAGGGTATGGCCTCTTTCTCAACCGCCCTTGCGCTCTAATGGCTGTCCTCTCTTCCTTCCCCTTCCCTCATTACAGGCGGTCTCTCATGGGTGCTTCCTCGCCGTGTTTCGGAGCGAATCGACAATTCCCTCTACCGATGTTACATGCGACTTTGTCTCTTTGTCTTCGAGAATGTCTCAGGTTCGTGGCATGCGAAGAAGCGGGCTATCTCAAGTTAAGCTCAGCTAATTGTCAGCCATACCATACCAGGAGTTGATTTGGTCGTGTCGGGAGACGTGGACGAGTTGCTGCAGAGGAGAGAGAATGCAGTGATCCTTTCGAATCATCAGTCAAACGCAGACTGGGCAGTCATTTCCATGTTGGCTGCAAGGCATTCCCCTGAAGGATCCATTGAGGTCATTCATTCCTTCAACAGGATTAAGTGATAACAGTGAAGGATGAAGAGAAAGAGGGACGGCTAAAGTCCGTATCACAGTGTTTCATTGGACGATACATGAAGTTTAAAGTTTCCTTGGTTGCAATTGCAGTCGATTCGCTTTATGGTGAAGCACTCCATTCAATACGTTCCACTCTTCGGCTGGTACATTTATCAGGTTTGTTCTCCACTAGATTTCCTGTAGAATACAATCTTACATTCGTTGGCTTTGAAATCCACTGTATTTTCAGCACGGTTACATTTTCGTGCGGCGTGGTGGCGGATTCTCTGCAGCTTTGGCAGCGGTTGGTAAGCAGCTGTCTTGGATGGACTCCCTGGCACCGCCTCCCGACTACCCGCCCTTCTGGCTGCTCATCTTCCCCGAGGGCACCAGAAGGTCCGAGAAGACACTCGAATCTTCTGCTGTCTTCAGGTTTCTGCTACTTTGGCCTTGATATTGTAATTCCGCTAGATGTGTTCTCTGTCTTTCTTGACCCCTTTATCCCCCCTCTTTCCCTCACTTTCTCTCTCTCTCTCTCTCTCTCTCTCTCTCTCGCCCCATCTCCACTGTGGTAAATTCCTGTCTGTTGCACATAAGGACTATTCTGAACTTTTTAAAATCTCTTTATTAGTTGTTTGATTGCAAACGCTCAGGAAGAAGTGCAACCTTGCCCCCTTTCGCAAGTGCTGAGCCCCCGCGCTGGCGGCTTCCAGTTTGCCCTTGAGAGGCTGAGTCATCTCCAGGCAGTCTACGATGTCACCATTGCGTACTCCCAGACTAGGTTTGCACTCTTGGGAGAGATGGATCAGATCTGACAGTTCTGGCCCGTAATTTCACAAGTACTCTTGAGATCTGCCTCTGGCTCCGCCCCGGGAATGTTTTCATTCGTGTGCTGCCCTCCCTTTTCCACAGTCCACGTACATGTCAAGCGGATCGGAAAGGAGGCATTGCCAGAGGCAGAGGGCGGAGCTTGCAGGGAATGGATGGAGGAGAGATTCATGGAGAAAGAGAAGCTGCTTGAGAACTACCGCCATACTGGTCGGTTTCATGCTAAGCAATGTTATTAGGTTCAAGCATGTGAACAAACGATAACGATAAGTCGAGAACGAGAGTGAGAGAGAAGACCAGAAAGAGAAGATAAATTTATTTCCCTTTATTCTTAACAATCGTAAGATTCACGTGTGGTGTAGATACCAATGATTTCAGGTCACCTGGATGCAGCGACTGAGCGTGTTCTGCCTTCGATCTCGATCGGGACTACCGGCCTGCCCACTGTTCTCTTCCTCTCTGCCATCGCTGCCGCTTTCCTCTCTCCCAAGGGTCGCCTCGTCTATGCAGCCACCATTGCAACGGCTCCTCTCCTCATTCTCTGGCTCAAACTCAACAAGTGTGCCTAATTTCTAAAAGAATAAGAGTTATCCGCTAGAATTAACAGTAATGGAGTTATCGTTGTGTTGTTATTGTTGAATCTCTTTAAATTTAACGTTCCCATATTTTGAGGTATGAGATTATTATTTGCTCAACTTCTGTTGTTTGTTATTGTAGATGAAACTGAAGAATAGCGTAGTTATGGTTGCAGGAACATAACTTGTTGATGGCGTTTTATGGAGATAAAAATGTCGTAGAGCTGATTTTCTGATGTCGTGGACGAATCACTTTTCATGTCGAAGTTCAAGGTGTTATCAGTGGGCATTTCTTTTCATCTTTATTGGCCTTTCCGTGTGCCTTCCGACAAGAAAGCACTTCTCTGGTCATCACATGACAATGTCTGTCTAGTTTGTGTGTTTTGGAGTGCTTGCAAACATGAAAAGTGACGAGGAAAAAATAAGGATCATGGTTGTAAACACTATGGCATCAATACTATTTATATTGTAATTACATAGATTAATCAGCATTCTCCTTGGCCTTCCGCACAGATGTGCACGGGATGGAAAGAGCCGGCGAATCCTCGCACCAAACGGCCATCCGTCGCCGTCAGCTTCACCCTCAAGATGTTCGCCTTCGTCGTTGTGAACGTCGCCTGCTCAGGCTGCAGCCTTCCCGTCAGCCTGAAGCAAGAACGTTTCTTGTGTATAGCTCTCTTACATATACTCCCTCACTCTCTATCTCTCTCGCTCCCTTTCTTCATTTGTCTCGCTCTTTCTCTCTCGCTTCTCTCGCTTCCCCCAAGCCATCTGCCAGAATGGAGTCTGACGTTGCCGTGGGCGTGTTGCTTGTGCCGACGAAAACCTCGACGCGATCGTAGCCCGAGTTGAGTTCGAGGTCGCTGAATCGCATGGTGACGTGCTTGCCGTCCTCTACTTCCAGAGTGTACTCGCATGTCATGGGGCCAGGGGCACCAGGGTAACCAGGAGAGTAGAAGGGGATGTCCTAGAAAAGGGGAGAGAGCGAGAGGACAGGAGAAAGACAGAGATTGGTAGACACAATAAAAGGAGCAAGCTACATAGAATTCTGCTATCTAGCTGAATGAGCGTTGCGTCAAGGAAGGGTTCTTACATGTCCGTCACTGTAGAAGTGAGGGTTGGAGGGACAGCCGGCGGGAGCGAGCGGATGGTCCAGATCGTACTCTGAAGGCATCATAGAGAGAGAGAGAGAGAAAGAGAGAACTGAGAGAGAGAGAAAGAGAGAAATTAGAGAGAGGGAGAGAGAAAGTGAGATCGATGATGACGACGTGGATAGTAACCAAATATTGTAATGATACGTACGCGGCCTGCCGCAGGCGTATGCGAGAGGGCTGCTGTCGCATTGCGTGGAGATCCACTGGCCGGGCAGGGGGGTGCCCGTTTCTAGAGCCGTGCAGTGACCAAAGATGTCATTCGGAAAGCCTGCATGTATTTTCTCTATCCTTCTATTTATTCATCAGAACAAATGTTTAATAATCGATAAACAGTAAATATGTATGATTATGTAGCGCCAACCGATAGCAATACACCAAAGAACAAAAATCTTTGATTTTCTAAGATGTCAAAAATGTAGAGAAATAGAATTGACCAGAGGCGTAGTTCTTAAAGTCGACAAGGGATGCGTCGCTCCACGAGAATTGCTGCCGACTCGCGTTGGACTGCAGGCCGATCTGCACCCCGCTCAGCCCAGCCGTCGTGGCCTGCTTCGCCGCATAGGCGTTTGCCTCAAATTTGTATTATTATTTATGAACACTTTGATTTAGGCTATAAAGACAACAGGTAAAAATTTTAATGCGTTAATTTAGTGTAAAAGTTATGATAAAGAGAAGAAAGAATTGAATGGAATGCCTTGGAGTCGTGAACGGAAAGCAAATGCGAGGAGTCCTTCTGGCACTGAGCTTCTGCCTCCGTCCACTTCTTCTGCAAAGACGAATCAGGCTAGATCATCTAATAATGAGGAAGCGAGAGATGGAACGAACCGCCTCCTTGCGGACACTCACGCACGTCTTCGAATTGTCGACAATGTCAAAGTCGCCGCAGACGTCGTCTGAATTTTACTGTTGGGTACGACATAAAAAAAATGTATAATGAGAGAAGAGTGAGCTAACTGTTGCTCTTTGCCTTGCAGGCGAGTCCGTAGGAGCTGTCATCTGCAGTGACAAACCACGCGCCATCGTCAGGACGGAAGATGTACATGGAGCCAGGCACCGTCTTGCAAGGCGACTTCACTGGAATGGCTGGCTAGAGAGAGGGAGGAGAGAGAGAGAGAGAGAGAGAGAGAGAGAGAGAGGAAGAGTGCTTGCCTCTGTTCGCGTAGTCGAACGGAGTTCCATCCGTCCAGGAATACTTGCCCGTCGCGTAGTCGCACTGCAGGCCGATGAAGATGTACGAGTTCGTGAAGTTGGCCACGATCTTGCGGAGCCTCTCGTTGTCCTCAAGTTTTCTACGAATTTGCTAGAACCACAATTCTACTCTGAGTTCGATTCCTTGCCAGTTGCCCACTTTTATGAACACACAACAATATTTCTGCGGTTTTAGAAAAGGGTAGGAAAAAGTCGAGTGTATCGAGGCCTCGTCGTCGTTGTGGTAGGAGTGCATGATGACACAATAAACTGTGTTTCAACAAGCGCGACTCGAGTAACACGACAAGGTTTATTACTGGCAAATTAATTAAAAGGAGGAATTAAAACTGATGAGACGAGACTGAGAAGAAGCTTTAGCAAATGAAGCTAAAGGAGAAGCAATAAAATGAGAAGCGAGATAAAAACAATTGGCCTTTAGTACGGCCAAAAACAAAGGAGAAGAAGAAGGGGCGCCCGCACCGGGGTAGACGCAAGGAAGCAAGTGAAAAAAGGTGAGAAAAACAGGTGAGGGAAAGGCGACAAAGCAACAAGGCTATCAATCAATGGAAGAAAGCCGGGCCTCTTGCCTGACCTTACCAGGTCAACCCGAGAAAGATAAGAGATAGAGAGAGAGTATTGAGAGAAGCAGAGACCGAGCGAGGAGAGAAATGCTAACTCGCTCTGGTCACACTAACACTATACAGTAGTAACGACACTAAATTACTAGGTCAACACACAAAAAACACAGAGGAAAAGAAATTGCAAATCTAGATTTGCAACACTGGGGGCCTACAAAGAAAAAAGGAAAAGCAAAGAGAAGGGGTAAAGGGGAAAGAAATGGGAAACCAGGCTTGTCGAGGGCTGTTGAGCTGCTTGTCCTTGATTGGCCCGGGAACGCTCGCATCTGCTGCTCGCTGCTGGTTTCGACTGCTTACTCGACGACGGCTTAACTGATTCTCTTCTTGCTTAGCTGATCGATTTGCGAAAAACTATTACGAGGCGGATACAAATGAAGGCAGCCAGGGCGAAAAGACTTGAATCATGAGAGGAATGAGGTGCGCATCGCGAAAGAAGATGAGACTGGCCACGAGTCTTGGGGGTGGGAAAGAAAGAGGTACGGACAGAGACGGAGTCTCTTTTCTCGTGGCCTTGGTCTCTGTGAGAAAGCAATGCTCGGAAGTGGTTCCTTCTCATGTCAATCTTGCCACTGCTGAGCATTCGCGACTCGTCATTAAAGTACGGTAACAGGTACGGTGCAGTATAGTAATCTGCCAGAGGAAAATTGAGGTAATCGTAGTCACAGAAAATGATGAATATATGGAATTCGATGAACAAAAAGGTAGAGATGTAGATGGGAAAAAATCACTGGAAGTGCCCTGTTCCAGTGACACTCCCGCCGGATAAAAAGACGTGTTCTGCTTCAGAATTCTGCAGGTGATGATGGAAATGGCGAGGTTTCGCCTTGCGGAAACGCTTCTTGCGGATCTTGTCCGTCTTGTTGAGAGGATTGTGAGGAGGAGAGACATCTGGCTGGTTCTGCTCGCTCCAGAAGAATGAGTATTCATTCAGGTGATGAGAGAAGTGGGCTCCTTTCTCCATGGGAGTGTCAGCAACACCTGCTGACGGAACCAAAGGAGTGGGAGGACGCCTCTGACGAGTGAAGTGGACTCGGTTGAGCGGAGGCTTCGTCCTTTCCTGGGACTGCCTGGTGTGCGCGTGACCCGCGACTTCAGCTGGCTTGTTGCCAGAGATGACGTGATGAATGGGCATGACCGTAGAGTGGGAAGGCGTGGAAACAGCTTCCTTGGGAGTCCTGTTGGTCTCACGGGCTTGCTTCTTGGCAAATGACGATTTCTTTGGTGAGCGTCTCGACTGCCGACTGTTTATAGAGGGAATCGATTCAGAGTCATCCAGTGTGTCCTTGGCGGATGCAGAGCCGATGATGAAACCGAACTTCGATCTCAACAGTCTTAAGCCGCTTGGCAGACTGAGAGGCTTGCTGAAGTGGAGGATGTCGAGTGTTGCGCTGAGACTGAGGAGGAGATCTGGCGGTGAGAGGTCGTCTCGAGGGTACTCTGCGAGATGAATCCTGTTCTCTCTCACAAATGCAGCATCTTCCTTGCTCAATCTCGGGTTGCGAACGGGGGGAATCGGGTTGTCGAAGACCAGTGCATTGACTGTGATCTTCTCTCCTCTTCCTGTCTCCATGACTAGCTGAGCGATCTCGTATTCTTCTTCGCCCTTCGAGTGGCCACCGACTCCGAGGATTGCCAGCCTCTTCCTCCTGGTCGATTTGATGCCATGCTGCTTCACGAAGGACTTCGACACAAGAGACACCGTTGCTCCCGTGTCAAGCATGATTCTCGTCCCAATTCGCTGCTTGCCAGGCAGCACGACAGGGACGTTAGCGGTGAGCAGGTGACTTGAGTTCTTGTGATTCTTGTCAGAGAAGAGGACGGCAGGCACAGAGATGGCAAATGCGCCTTCGGTCTCACTCTCTGCTTCTTGCGCCGTATTGACCGGCTCTCTCTTGTGATGATTCTCCGCGCGTTGACCATAAGAGGTCTGCTGAGAAAGAGTTCTGGGGCCGTCCGTAATTGGACGAGCGGAACTCTTTGTTCTCTCCGTGCCTGGAGAAGGAGTGCTGCTGCTGCATGTCAGGCTGCCGAACATCGAGCGCTGACAGTCGGGAGAGGGAGAACTCTTCACATCTGAGGATCTCCTCCAATTTTGCCAGAAGCTGCTCTGTCGTCGGCGTAACCAGCATGCCGGAAGAGTCGCGATACTCGTGTTGCCACTTGAACACTGTCTTCAGTGTGGTGGTAGAGAATCGCTCCAGAATCTTCTCTTGCAACAGTGGCTGATGGTTAACATCACTGTAGTCAGCCATTCTCCGCACGATCACCTTTCTCCGCACGATCATTTCTTGTACAGAGACTTGAGTTGTTCGTCAACGCGAACTTGACCCTTCGGCATGTCTTCCAAGTCACGGTGCAGGGATGGCAAGAGCAGATTGCTGCCCTTGAATCTCCTGTCGAGTTCGTGCTTGGCAAGACCGTAGTTCTCTCCGGTCCATGGGATGCCTTCCAAAACTGTCAGCGCATCTCTCCTCAGACAACTCTTCAGATAGAGCATCTTTGTCGTGTCGGAGAGATCGGGGCGTTGATCTACCGCCTCCGCGAAAGCACTGGCAAACTCGTCGTATTCCTTCAGCTTGCCATCAAAAGTTGGCAGGGACATGGGCGGGAGTTCAGGCAGTCGGTAGTTGCTCATGGCTTGAGGCATGGCACCGACTTGTGGGTGGTGCTGCTGCTTCAGTCCACCACTCCACTCATTCCTGGGAGCAGCCACTGTGGGACCCTGTTCCTGAGGAAAGCCTGCGTATCCGCTGTTCCTTGGTTGCTGGAATACAGTGTTGAAGCTGTTGCCTTGAAGGGATGCAGGTGAGAAGTCATTTCTCACTTGACTGCTTTCCTCATCAAGCAATGACAACGCTTTGTTGATCTGGGAGGGCATGCTTGCTGCCTTGGCTTCTTCCTCCTTCTTCATTCTCGTCTCCTGAACTGTCTTCAGGAAGCTCAGTAACTCCTCGGAGTTCTGGTTGACTTCCTTTGAGAGCAGATTTACTTCTCTGTATGTGCGGTTCTCGCTGACGAAAGCAAGACAACTCCTTTGAGCAATGACCCTTTCGGGGTGATCAGTTGGTAGCCTTTCGGCTTCCCTGATGCACCTTGTAGGAATTGAACTGCTCTCTGAGTGATGCGAGAACAGTGTTCGCTCCTGTTTCAATACTCTTCAACTTCTCTGCAGTGTACCTTGCCAAGCGTGGCAGGTGCAGAGAAATGATCGCTGCAATCTTGTTGCAGCAGAGTTCAACGGATGCAGAACATGCACCGAGTTGCTTGAAAAGTGCCTCGTATTTGTTTCTCAGCTCGATGATCTCGACATTTTCGTCTTGGTTTTCTTCCTCTTCACCGACAGTCATGAGATCTTCCCAGCCATCCCACGCTTCCGGATTGTTCAGTGGAATCCTGGAGTGGGATGAGGATTGCATCATGACGTCTTCGAGGAAAGTGCTCGCCATAACTTCTCTCTCTTCTGTCTGCCTTCTGCCGCCGGCCGTGGATGCGAAAAAGGACGGGTCATTCCCATAGGGAAAGTTGCCGTTGTTATGCGTCTGCTGAGCAGAGC
Source organism: Allodiplogaster sudhausi (assembly GCA_945643635.1). Lineage (NCBI taxonomy): Eukaryota > Metazoa > Nematoda > Chromadorea > Rhabditida > Diplogasteridae > Allodiplogaster > Allodiplogaster sudhausi. The sequence goes on from CALZFC010000246.1 coordinate 347,669, forward strand.
CAATGGTTTGCGTCTGCTGAGCAGAGCCAATGGTATGCGACTGATTGACAGTGCTCGGCGGCATGACGGCGGAAGAGGAGACGTGAGAGAAGCTGCCACGCGGGATGTACTGGTTGTTTCCTCGTTGTCCAGAGAAGGACACCGTGCCAGACGCACCATGTATCGAGGCCTCGTCGTCGTTGTGGTAGGAGTGCATGATGACACAATAAACTGTGTTTCAACAAGCGGGACTCGAGTAACACGACAAGGTTTATTACTGGCAAATTAATTAAAAGGAGGAATTAAAACTGATGAGACGAGACTGAGAAGAAGCTTTAGCAAATGAAGCTAAAGGAGAAGCAATAAAATGAGAAGCGAGATAAAAACAATTGGCCTTTAGTACGGCCAAAAACAAAGGAGAAGAAGAAGGGGCGCCCGCACCGGGGTAGACGCAAGGAAGCAAGTGAAAAAAGGTGAGAAAAACAGGTGAGGGAAAGGCGACAAAGCAACAAGGCTATCAATCAATGGAAGAAAGCCGGGCCTCTTGCCTGACCTTACCAGGTCAACCCGAGAAAGATAAGAGATAGAGAGAGAGTATTGAGAGAAGCAGAGACCGAGCGAGGAGAGAAATGCTAACTCGCTCTGGTCACACTAACACTATACAGTAGTAACGACACTAAATTACTAGGTCAACACACAAAAAACACAGAGGAAAAGAAATTGCAAATCTAGATTTGCAACATCGAGGATATTCTATAGTACAGAATATTTTGTATGAGGAGGAGTAAAAACTCTTTCCGAGTGTGCTGTGCGGCTTTAACCTCAGGGGAGTGGATGGAGATGAGGTTGCCCCCATCCCTCTGGCACTCTGCCAATGCCTGCTTGCCCGGCAGGATGTCCACTCTTCGGTAGCACTGCCCTCCGAACCATGGATCGTAGTTGCCCGAGCACGCCAACGCTCAAGAAATCGAGCATTACATGTGGAAATAATAAGCGATCTTGAAAAGGATGAATGGACAAATTGAGCATTTAGAATTGGCCGGTGGTTTTCTTCACAGAGAATCGGCAGCTTTCGGTCATTCTTACACTTATAGGGAAGATAGAAATGATAAAATAAAATGAGCATTGACTCTTAAAAAAATAAACTCTTTGATTTTACCTGCTGAAGCACAGAGGACGATTACGAACAGGCTGCCAAGCATGCTTCCTTCTGATAATGGGCTGCTGGCTTATGGCTTCCCATCACGGAAGAGAGAGGAGAGACAGGAGAGATGGTGTGAGGGACAAGCAACTGGTCAGAAGTAGAGTGAAAGGAAGAGCGAGAGAGAGAGACAGGGATAAAAAGAGAGAGTGAGTGAGGAAGAAAGAGAGAAAGAGAGAGCGAGAGAGAGAGAAAAAGAGAGAGAGAGAGAGAGAGAAAAAGAGAGAGAGAGAGAGAGAGAGAGAGAGAATGATAAAAAGATCAGGAAGAAAGGAGGTAAAATGTAAATCAATTAAAATGACGTCGGTCTGCTTGATATTGAGTAAGGAGAAATCAGGAGTTGATTTCTTATCTTCTGCGGGCAGTCATCACGCATGACGAGATTGCAATAGCTATTCATTAACACAAGGAATTCATAAACTTCCCTGGTCTTGCAACATTGCAGGTGGGCCAAAAACATTAATCGGTGAACTGAATAAAATGCGCTGAAAGTGTTCAAACATAGACGTTGCAAAGGGGAAAAGTGGTATAAATCACAACACTTTCTATCTCAACGTTTACGGCAAGCGGTATTCTTCTGCCGAGCTCTTCATAACTCTTTCGTGAAGATTTATAAATGGATTTATATATTTATACATACTTAAGGTGTCCTTTTGGAAATCGGTTTATCTAGTCTAATCTCTCTTTGAATTAGAATGCTGACGACTACCATGAACGATGTCTACTTCATCGTAGTTATTGTACGTTTTCGTTGCCTTTAAAGAATTCTTGAACGAGGAGATTAAGTTCTTAATGCAAATTGAAAAGTTCTTAATGCAAATTGAAGGTGCTTTTGTCGCTTCTCGTCGCCTTGACGGCGCTTCGCATCGTATTCGATGAAATTTGCAGAAGAAGGAACGTCAGCCAACTGTCAAGATGAGTTGATGACTTGATATGATATGTAGAGAAGCTCCTTGCCCAGGCTCGTCAAGTCGTGACCCCCTCAGTGGTTGCTCCCCTTCCACCCCCAGCTGCGCCTGCTGCGCCCGCCGTCTGCCCACTCCCTCATCGGAGCGAGCCCCGCGCGGTCCCTGAGAAGAAGAAGAGGCTGATGCCCATTCCGACGCCCACTCGAACCATCTCCATCCTGCAGTCTTCTTCAGCCCCCACCACCGAGTCCACGGGCACTGACGTCTTCGGTGTGATTCTACCCCCTTTTTAGAACCGATACCTTCACTGTCTTAGGAGTGATGGCTATCGATTTGATATACTTTGATCACTTCGAACTTGAAGCTAAGACACCAGTTCCTGTAAAGATTAGCAAGAAACTGAAGGAGAAGATGAATAACAATAATGATGAGAAGATGACTAATAGGGAGGACGAAAAGATGAACAAGGATGACAAGAAGAAGAGCAAAAAGGATAAGGACGACAGGTTTCTTTCAATATAAATAGTTGGACGAAACTTTTTCAAAATAAAACTTTAAAAAAATTCATTACAAATGAAATTGTAAATAATAATTTAAAAACGCTTGCTTGAAGAGTGCAAATGGACTGAAGAAAGATGCCAGCCCGCGTTCCGGCGTTGACGAGGTCGCAGTAAAAAATTAAAAAAAAGAAGAAATTTTTTAATCCATACAGTTGGAAAAAGATATTGTTTTCACATGCTTTATCCTCATTAATCGATAAGTTCAGATCGCATGTGGAAGTGTAGAAGCATCCGCTTTCTGCTTTTCTTTCTCTGCTGCTCGCCGCATCCTTCCTCTCAAACCTTCCCATCTCCTGCCCCACATAAAAAGACACAACGTTTGAAAGAATTGAATTGTTTATCTCTAGTTTTCAAATAGAAAGAGCTGGAGAAGGTAATTCAACATGAAGATGATAATAATGAGAGGGACACCAGCAAACATTGTTCGTTTCATCAGTCAAATAAATTACTATCTTTTCTCGATATTGTGATCTTATGAGAAACAATTCTTGCACTTCAGCAAAATTAATTAAAAGATAGAAAACGTTGAGCTTGAAGGTAAAAGTCTTGTTGATTTTTATGAGCGCTTTTGAACGTTGTGGGCAACGTTCAAAAGTGCTCATAAAAATAAACAACTGAACCTCCAGCATGTTAATGAAGCGAGAGTTGACTTCTTTAAATAACGAGAATGTTCAGAACACAAAAACTACATATGTATTTCGCAAACGGTGCCACATTTTCTGGCTAGGAAGAAATGTTTTCTGAATTCTCCGGCAAGCTCACTCATTCGTTATAGTCATTTCGGCAGTGAGCTCTCGTCGCGAGTGGTCGACTTTGCCATGGCCACGAAGTCGACCCATGAGGAGACCACGGAGAAATGTGGCACCTTCTCACCGCCCCCTGCTCTCCCTGCCGATGGTCAAGTCATCTGGGGCCATGCGAACCCCGACTTCGACCTCGTCGTGCAGCCTCTCAGTGTCTCCATCAACAAGAACTGGCTTACTTTCGGCAATAAGGTAAGGGGTCGAAAGGGACGAGAGAGAAGAACGAGGACAGGGGGGGAGGGAGGGGCAGAGAGAATAAGGATGCTAGAATGGGAATTCGCAGGAGAATCGTCCGCCTTCGAAGCACAGCATTTGCATCACGAACCACAGCGACACGCCCGTCGCCTTTAAGGTCAGACAAATCAACGCAAAAGTAGAATTATGCTTTCTATCATTCGATATAAGCAAATACTTGTCTATGCAGTGGCATATGATTTATATTTTGTTCAAGTGAGGATCTCATCTAATTTGAACAAAATTTCCTATTTAATCGTCTTTGCCAAGCAGCATATCCTCATTCCGTAGCCAGCAGCAGCAAGCATAAAAGGAAAGCACTTGGCCCTCTGAATAGCAATGAGCCTTGAGGTGTCGACGACGGACAACGTTTCGTACTTCGTGTCGCAGAAGACGGGAGTGATTGGAGGACGTCGCCTCGCTCCGCTTCCATTCATCCGCAGTGACAACTTCGTCCATCTCATCGTCTACCGTCGACCCTCTTCCTGCTTCAGCCAGACCACTCCTCTCAACCATCACTGCACGTGAGTGAATCTCTTTCTCTCTCTCTCATTCATTCTCTCTAGTCGCCGCAAGGATGTGCTGGAGATTGCCGTAGCCCCTGCGTTGTCGTTCTCTCTTCCCCCTCGGGCGCACTTCCACCACTCGCAGCCCTTCTCCTTCCTCCGTGTGTGCCTCGAGTACACTGGCCTGCCGCAGAATAAAGACACTGTCAGCCGTCTAGAACTCAACTTTATAATCTCATGACAATTTTGTTCAGCCTGATTTCTTTTTGCAGGACCAGTCTTATATGTGGAGCGAGTACAAGTACTGGAATACTTGGACGAGGCCAGGCAAGACCGGAAAGGAGAAGGAGAAGGGGAAAGACAAGGCTTTCGAATGCCCTTGCCTTCGCCACTCCAAGACTGCCTCCAAGACTACCCCTGAGTAGCCTGTCCTTTTTTAACCCATCAGTTCGTTACGCTTTCCCTTTAATTTGCATATAAATCTATGCCATTTTCAAGTATGTATATGTACAGTCCCGCCCAACATTTCAGGTACATAGATTAATTAGATTAATTAGATTAATCTAAATAATCTCAATTGATTTTTCAGCGCATATGACGCATTTCAATAGAGTTTTCAGGTTAATCTAGACTAATTCGACGCTGTTAAACACGTTGGTAACATTATTTTCTCAAAATAAGTTGAAATTAACGAGAAAATTCACATTTTAGCCAGAAACCTGTTCGAAAAATGCAGCGCATTGCGCATGTAATGCAGCACATTGCGCACCATTTTCAAACAGGTTTCTGGCAAAAATATGAATTTTCTCGTTAGTGTCAATTTGTTTTAAGAAAATAATGTTACCAACGTATTTAGCAGCGTCGAATTAGTCTAGATTAACCTGAAAACTCTATTGAAATGCGTCCTATGCGCTGAAAAATCAATTGAGATTATTTAGATTAATCTAATTAATCTAATTAATCTATGTACCTAAAATGTTGGGCGGGACTGTACATTGTACTTGTTGGCAAACAAAAAAATATGAATGTAGGCATATACATATGTAAATACATGGTTTAAAATCCCTGAATTAGCATTTGCAACAGCAGTTACATATTTAAGAATTAGATTGAGTTAGTTCGATTGCTGCTGTGGATTGCAGCCCCCATCGAGAATCTCTTGATTGGAGTCCTCATTGGTCGGCAGAAAAGATGAGAGAAGATGACATTTCTGTAAGCGGGGGTGAGTAAAAGAAGAGTTGCGGACTGTGCGATGGAGTGGAGGGCGAAGACCAAGAGGAGGGCAGCCGCTGCTACTGAATCAAAGGATCCATGTCGTTTGCGTTCTCTCATAGTTGGCTATTATCCTCCCTCTTTGCCTTCCTCCCTGTTCTTTATGCTTACCGTCCGCGCTCTCTGGTTTCGAGTTGTAGATGAGTGATCCAAGTCCAGCTGGGACACCCATGAAGACGATTGGAATAATTGTCTAATTTAACAAAGATCATTGTTTTGCTATCATTATTTTAATTGATCACATGTGAGTCTCGATGGAGGAAAAAGAAGAGAGTAAGTGAGGGTAAGATAAGAAAGAGTAGGAGAAAGAGAATGCAAGCGAGAGAGAGAAAAAGAGAGAGAATGAAACCTGAACAAGAAGAATAATAGTCATGAGTCGATGGAAGTGCGCGGTTCTCTCGCTCATCTGAGCAAAGAGTGACATTTGATGGAGAGTGTAGAAGATGTGGCCAGTCAGGCAGGTCAGGATGCATGCCAGGGGAATCGTCAGGCACACCAAGCCGACTCAAGTAGTACTTTGGTAAATAGATACACACACATCCTGAAGTGCAATTGCTAAATTTATGAGAAAAAATTTGGCCCTGAAAATGAAATCTATGGCATAGACTCTCTGAGACATTATATGATTATTGTATGTATCAAACTGACGATTAAAAAATTTATTCTCCTCCCAAATCATTGTCAAAAATCCTATTTTTAATGGTTAACTGAGCGTGTGACTTAATTGCCCACATTTTGCATCTTGGACAGATTCTAATGCCAACCTCTTCAACACTTTCGGAGAGGCTCAGAAAAAGAAAAACATGAAAAAAGGACTAACTGCTGATTACTCTGCTAAAACCGGCATACATGCAAATTACTGGCAGCTGCACGAGAGATGTAGAGTTTGCGAAAACCTCAAATTATAGCCTTTTTTTCGAATGTTATGAAGAACTGAAGATTGCTGTAAAAACATTTATCATGAGATATGTACATGCATATGTACAACCCAAAACACACACTTATCATGCACGCAACTGTATGTATGTACATATATAGAAACATACATACGCATGTACATATGTACATATATGTATGCACATATGTAATATAAACGTAGGCACATACAATTATGCCACAAATTGTAAGATGGCCAAAATGTGACAATATGTTTGTTTATGAAATGGGAGAGATTGGCAAACCTGTCCAATAACGTGTTTTGTATCACCAGGAGGCATGGCTGAAGAAACTACGACAACTCCCGCGCAGAAGAAGGGCAGAAGATATGTACAGGCAACTAGGGAACGGCCGATGGGAAAGCGGACACGGGACAGGTTCCATTTTGATGCTGGCATTTGCACGGCCTGCAAGAGTAGCCATGAGCTTAGCATGACGTCATCTACTCTTTCATTCTTATGATTCTTCAAGAGAGGGAATACAAGAATGATATGACGACCGTACCTAGTGTCTTTGAAGAAAGCAATTGAACAACGCTGGAATCGGAGCCGCCATGAGAAAGATCTCAATCGCCTGCAAAAAACTGCTTTCAAGAAATCTGTCGCTTTGTGGCAGATATGTTACACTCGTTAAAAAAATTGTTTCAATGAAATTTTGATGTTCACGTAAAAACAGAGATGTATCATAATTACAAAGAGAAGTTCGGAGGGAAGATTCAGGAAGGAAACAAGAAATCCAGAAGCAGCGCAGCAAGGAAGAGGCAACGTGACGTAAGGAGTCACAAGAATATTAAAGTAGATATCGCCAAGAAGCGTCCAAATCTACAATTTATCAGCAATCATTTCCCAAGGAGTTTTCAAATTAAAAGAAACTTTGTAATTAAAAATAAAAGGAGGCCAAAACATTTTGGTACAATCAAGAGTCATATTAAAATGCAAAATATAAACCTTACAACGAGAGTGATAACGGCATTTCGATATTTCCAGCTCATGGATCTTCCTGTATCTGGACGAGAAAAGATGATAAAGAGAGAGAGGAGGTTAAGCGAGAGAGCGATAATTCCAATGGCAGCATGCGATAGATGGAGAGAGAAGAGAAGAGACTCGGAGGGTCCGAGAGAAGGAGAGAAGTTATGGGCTTAAATATATATTATGTAGATTTAGTTAGGTACATAAGTATTGGAAGAAGTTTAAACACCGCAAATTTGGTAGAGTATATTTAAATGAATTAACTTTATATGGTTGTTATTATTTCAAAGTCTGCCGATTTCCTCTTGGATGTACTGACCTTCAAGGACGTGAAACCAATTCGCAGGAAGAATCCACCGAAGCCATTCATCCAACATTGACAAGTTCTGTCATTAATCAACCAATCATAAATGCAATTTTAAGATTAGTTAAATAATGTGGTCATTAAACACTACAGCTCATTGCACCTTCTGCTCTTTCTTTTCCTCTCATAATCAACAAAAAAGTTCGATTCTTTTTTCGTTCGTTAATTTACTTCTGACTCTTTGAAGTTATTTATGCCCACCGGCTTCAAAATGAAAATGAAATGAGAACGAGCCTTGCGTCTGAGTTAGTGCAAATGTTAAAATCCTAATTACTTTTTCGACTAAACGACAACTTGTTTCTAGTAAAGGTATCTCGCTTTAGAGGCGTGACAGATAATGCAATAATTCAGTTATACTATAAATCGCAGGGAAATAAGAGGCCAGCCAGATACAAACTTCTTTTCTTGGAAAATTGGCTTAGAAAATCTAGTAAGACTAGAGCAAATTTTTCTAACCCTTTCATTTTGAGACCTACGTTCATATGTATGTACATATAGTATGTATGTATGTATGTGCGATTGAAAGACTTATTCAGCGACAACAACGTTCCATTCACACAATAGAAGTAATCGTTGGAACAAAACTCAGGAAGAGATAGTTTGAAATATCGCACGCAGGAATTGATGTTTTATAGCATTTAACTTGTACGCTACACAACGGACGACAAAATGTTTTCCTTTGTGGTTCATTGGAGATGTATGTCTATCGCATTTCAGACCATGTTGAAGGCGATGGCTAGGCCTTATTGTCAAAAACAAGAGAATTAGCAAGTTGGCCGGTCGCTTCCTCTATGATTCTATTACGCCAGATAATAAAACTCCACCAAAATTCTCACTGTTAGAAAACATAACCGAGCATGAACAAAAATTATAACAGTTCCGAATTTAAAAAAAATACAAAGTATATTGTAGCTCTTTATTCTCATTTCCGAATTTTCTTTCCTTTGATCAGTGCCAATATTTATCACCACTTCCACTGTGTAACAACAATATATCAATAGATAGAGAGGCAGAGGTAGAGAAAAGATAACGAGTGAAAAATTAAGAATAGGATTGCAATTGACAAATAAAGCAGGCGACAAACGGAAGCAGACGATTGTAATTAAATGAAATATGAATTATATATATCTATAAAAACCCGTAGAAAATGTATGTTCTAGAATGAAGTGTTGTTGATAGTGTGAAGGGCTGCAAAAGAAGAGTTGTCGACTGAGCAACCGAGTGGACAGTGTACACCAAGAGGAGGGCAGAGGCCCTCGCTGAAGCACATCTCTTATCATCATCATAGTCTCTCTCTCTCTCTCACTCCTTGATCTTCCTTCTCCCGCTGACCGTCTGAACTCGCCGGCTGGTAATTGTAGAGAGCAGAAACAAGACCGGCAGGAACGCCAATCAAGACGATTGGAATCGAGACCTGCAAAATAAGAGAGAAAAAGAGAGAAAGAGAGGGAGAAAGAGAGAGAGAGAGAAAGAGAGAGAATGAAACCTGAACAAGAAGAATAATAGTCATGAGACAATGGAAGTGCGCGGTTCTCTCGCTCATCTGAGCAGAGCGTGACATTTGATGAAGAGTGTAGAAGATGTGGCCAGTCAGGCAGGCCAGGATGCATGCCAGGGGGATCGTCAGGCACACCAAGCCGACTTAATCAATTCACATTTCCTTCCACTAATCATATGAATCTACTATCATCATTTATCGTCCATTGAGGCTATTATTTTATTTATGCTTACATACATATGTCAGCGCCAAGTGACTGGAGCTAGCTAGCACTCAAGGATCCCGAGTTCGATCCCGCCCGGGGGCAACCACCCCTGCTACCCTCCGGGGAGGGCGCAAGTGGAAGTAGCATGCTACGAAGAGTACTGCCCCTGGAGTATGGGTTGGCTCCCCAGGGAAAGCGCCTAATTGGAAGCCGTCACTGGTGACCACCGGCAGGCCCAGCCTTGATTCCGGCTAACTTTGTACCCTTTTGTACATATGTACATATAACATTATAGGATCAGAGTTGTTGATCTTTTGCATGGATTCTCAACATCTTTGATAACGATTTGTTTTCAGTTCTTCGAAGTGCATTACATTGAGAACTTTGATGCTTGGCATTTTGTGCGTAAGCAATAGAAACAGGTTTCATTGGAGATTGTCGTGAATGCGCCCCAGGTTATGATAGTGCATACTCCTAATATTCCAGGAAAACTGCAGCTACGATACTAGACCACAAATGAGAGTAATGACGACGAAAGTTAGAGAAAAGGAGGGAGAGAAATAGCGAGAAAATGAAAACAAGAACTGACTGCTAATCGCTTGGCTAAATCCCGCGTACATGCAAATTGTCGACAGATGAAGAGTTGCAGAGTTGGGTAAAACCTCAAATTATATCAAGTTTCTTTTTTCCCATGGAGAAACTAACGATTATGCACGTCCGATAGTTAGGAAATGATAACTCATGAGAAGTTTATAAATTTACAAAATGGCACAAACATAGTACATACATATATATGTATGTATATTTACATGTATATGTATGTACATATGTACATACACACGTGTACATATTTTAATAAAACTAAATTTTCTGTCATAATAGCCTAATTTTTATAGATATGCTGCCTTCTGCATTGATGAGAGACCTCTTTGAGCAGACGTCTCGTGTCTTCAGAAGGCATTGCAGCAATGACGACGACGAAGGAACAGAAGAAGGGAAGAAGAAGAGAACAACGAACTGGCGGACGGGTAAGTCAAGGCGTTCCAGATTCCACTTTGAGCCGGGGGGTTGCACAGCCTGCAAGGGCAATTCATCCTTTCCTTCATCAAGTAATAATCTTGTTAATTCGATCTTCATCCTACGGAATTGAACGGAAAAAGTGTATGATCGTACTTGATGTCGCAAAAGAAAGCAGTGAAAGAGTGCAGGCATTGGCGTGGCCATCAGAAAGATCTCTGCTGCCTGCAACAAGAAAGCAGTGAAAGAGTGCAGGCATTGGCGTGGCCATTAGAAAGATCTCTGCTGACTGCAACAAGAAAGCAGTGAAAGAGTGCAGGCATTGGCGTGGCCATCAGAAAGATCTCTGCTGCCTGCAACAAGTAAGCAAGTCACTCTCCGTTCTGCTCATTTTTACCACAACTTCAAAAATTCAAGTCAAACTTGTTTTACTCACAAGAAGAAGCTCGATGGGAAGGTTGATGAAGGAGACAAGAAATCCAGAAGCAGTACAGCACGGGAGAGGAAAAGCTATATAAGGCCTCACTAGGAAGTTGATGTAAATGTCACCAAAAAGAGTCCATACCTGAATTTAAAACATATTTCTTACTAAGAAGGAGACCAGAAATCCAAAAACAGTAATCAGCTAATCAATCGGTGCTATGAAATGAGCTAACAATAAGAATGCTGGTGGCCATCCGATATCGCCAACCAGCGCTGTCTCCCTGGGAGAGAATGACAAAGAGAGTGAGTAGATTAAGAGAGAGAGATGCGATGCCAATAGCAGAATGTGAGAGATGAAGAGTGAAAAGAAGAGAATCGGACGGGCCGGGAGATGGCGTGTAGTTACGGGCTTAAACCGTTTACAGTCTTAGCTTCAAACGTAACTGCCGGATGACATTTCAAAGTTGAACAAATGGCACAAGAATAGAAGCAAGCTTACCATCAACGAGTTGAAACCAACTGGCAGGAAGAATCCAGCGAGGCCATTCATCAAGCATCTATGGAATGTAAGAGTCCAGCTATTAATCTAAATCAGACAGAGCTTCAAGATAAAATTAATATAGAAGTTAAGAAAATTTTGCTAAATATTGGTTGTTAATATTTAGAGAAAATTCGCATTATTGGTCTCATTCCTAGGGTATGAGAACGAGTTTTTTCGCACTCGTTGATGAAGCTCGCGTTCTCCTAAATTATTTCTGTCCACCTGTTTCTGCTTGGCACTGAGGCCGAAAGCACAAATTACAGACTCGCGCGAGTAGAACAGAATCATAGCAATTTTTTCGAAGACAAATCCACATGAGATCATTGAAGGTGCCTGAGAATGGATAATTGATAACTGATAATAGATTTTTGCATCCTTTTTCTGCCTTATTAGTAAATCAGGTGTGAAAATTTTTGTGTTTGACAAATGAAGCGACATAAGGTAAGCAATTTAAAAATAACAAGAACTTTATGATGCACAGATGATGACAACAATTATGATGGCAATTGAGATTTCATCGAGGTTGGAGAAATTGAGGCTTTGGGTGGAAATAAATTAATATATATATATACATATATATGAACATATGAACATATTTGTGGAAAGTGTTTAGTGAAAACAATCCTATTCCTTTCCATTAGTTAAAGCAGGCATGGAAAGGAACAAACCTCAAAAAGGTTAGCACGGTCAATATGAATTCATCTTTATATCTTTTTTAATATTAAAAAAACATCTACATATATCTAGAACAATATGGACTTTTCATTTGAGATGAATAGACTACTCTGTTCATAAAATTGGAGAGAAACGAACGACATTTGAATCTAAGAGAAAAAGAAAGTGAATTGAATCTAGACCTTATAGAATTATCCAGGAATGCTCCGCTTTGGTTGTAATCGACACGATCATATTACGCCTCCATGTCAGTAGTCATTATCAAATATACGAGAGAGAGAGGGAGAGAGAGGGAGGGAGAGAGGGAGAAGGAGAAAGAGAGAAGGAGAGAGAGAGAGGGAGAGAGAGGGCGAGAGGGAGAGAGAGAGGTAAAGAGAGAGAGTAGTTTAACAAAGATCCGAATATAAAGCAGAGAACGTATGCAAAAGTAAATGAAAACTAGAATGTAGACGTTTGATTTGCAGTTTTAAGGGCCAATGACAATCTCTTGGCAGGCCTCTTTATTGGACGGCAGAAGAGAAGGGCGTAGACGACATCTCTGTAGGCGGGGGTGAGCAGGAGAAGAGTTGTCGACTGAGCAACCGAGTGGACTGCGTATACCAAGAGGAGGGCCGAGGCAACCACTTTCAACATGGTTAGTTTTTTCCCGCTATTCTCTGCCTGTTGCTCTGTCTCTCGTCTTTTCTCGCTCTCGCTTACCATCTGAGCTCTCCGGTTTTGAATTGTAGATGACTGATCCAATTCCGGCTGGAGCACCGATGAAGACCATTGGAATCATTGCCTGGAAGAAAGATTCCGAAAGATGACGAGATGATACCAACTGCCTATTAAGAAAGAATTTAGAATATTGTGCTACTGAAGGAGTGCGAGAGAGAGAGAAAAAGAGAGAAAGAGAGGGAGAAAGAGAGAGAGAGAGAGAAAGAGAGAGAATGAAACCTGAACAAGAAGAATAATAGTCATGAGACGATGGAAGTGCGCGGTTCTCTCGCTCATCTGAGCAGAGCGTGACATTTGATGAAGAGTGTAGAAGATGTGGCCAGTCAGGCAGGCCAGGATGCATGCCAGGGGGATCGTCAGGCACACCAGGCCGACTCAAGCTTTTTATTTTTATTTTCTTATAATCGGTACACTTTTAGTATAATTAAGCTATATACATACATTAAGAACGTTATGGGAGAGAAAGAAAGGAAAGAGTGAGAGAGAGTGCAAGAAAAGAATGGGAGAGAGAGAGAAAGGAGTAGGGAGTCTGACTGCTAATGACAGTGCTGAGTTCGCCGTACAAACAAATTACCGGTAGTTTTATGAGAGTTGTAGAGTTTGCGAATACCTTAATTAATTGTCTTTATGTGAGAAGTTTTTAATTGTGCTCGGTTAAGAAGTTGCCCATGTCTAAGACGTTTTATGTTAATCTTTGAAGAACTGGAGTGGAAAAAAGAATGGTCATTCCGAAGACATAATTGTCCTAATTTGCCAAGCTTTCCTTCTTGCATTATCATAGTAAACTAATCTGTGTAACCTCGTCAATAAATCGTCTCGTATCTCCCGGAGGCATCACAGAAAATACAACGACTCCAGCGCAGAAGAAGGGCAAAATGTAAGAGAGGAGAACCAAGGAAGAGCAAATCGGGAAGTGGAAGCGGGACAGATTCCACGTGGAAGAAGGCATTTGCACGGCCTGTTATCATACATTTTGATTTTCGTAGATCACTATGAATTTCGGTATGTTTCATAAACATTATGGAACAAGTAAAAATGGCAAGTTTAGAAGTCGAAGACTTACTTGATGCCGGAGAAGGAAACAGTGAAATAATGCAGGAATGGGCGCGGACATCACGAACAGCTCAATGGCCTGTACGACTTTCTTTCTACAGGAAAATCAATTCAATGAATATATTTTTCAACAAGTTCCAAAACATTCAGTATTCGAGCATACAAATAGCAGCTCAGCTGGAAGAGGAATTGCAGAGGCGAGAACACCAGACGCAGTCGCACAGGGGATTGGAAAGATTATGTAAGGTGTCACCATGAAATTGATGTAGATATCACCGAGAAGAGTCCATGCCTATTGATAGATCGTAACATCAAATTCAGCTAGTACAGTCAATCTTCTGATTATTTCAGAATAGCATATGGATGGAGATGGTTAAATTTGGCATGAATGATTTAACTAACAACGAGAATGAGCACTGCATTCCGATATCGATAGCCGGCTACTCCGCCAAGTGCAGGCCGAGCGAGCATCACAAAAATAGAGAGGAGATTGAGAGAGAGCGCGAGCGTGCCAATGGCAGCATGCGAGAGATGGAGAGAGAAGAGAAGAGACTCGGAGGGTCCGAGAGAAGGAGAGAAGTTACGGGCTTCAAAAGAACTTCCGAATTCTCTTCCTTATTTACGAAGCTTACCGTCAAGCAGATGAAACCAGTGGTCAGGAAGAATCCATCGAAGCCAGCCGTCAAGCATTAGTAAGGCAGGCAGAGATATTGAAATGAACACTAGATTATGATATCAAGTAAAAAAAATCCCAACTCAAGAGAAGTATCTGAATAAGAGTCATACTCAAATTTGCAAAAAAAAATTGTGAGGAATCTATACATTATGTATGTAGGTAAGTATGTGCCACAACGTTTATTAATTAAAATAGTATTTTCCGCAATTTTTCATGTCCTATCGTACTAACTTTTTCACCTGTTTCTAAATAAGCTCCGCGCTGGCGAGCACAAGTGAAATTCACTTCTTTAACAAGAAAATAAATGAGATCAAACTAAAGATCACGAAATAAAAACTGTATTTTATTTTCTTTGTTAGAGACTGTCTTGGCCCGGCAACAAAAGTCTCCATTCAGAAGAGCGAAAAGTGAGAGCGGAACACACAACAATCCTTTCACTTCTGCTCTTACTTTACTTCATTTTTTTTAAATCGATTCTATCATTGTGAAGCACAATTCAGTTACAATGTCATAAGAAGTCTGACAATATCTTCATGCTTATGCCTACACACAATCTATAGATAAAGGAAAATACACGTATGTATGTATATACATATATGTATATACAGTCCCGCCCAGGATCTTGGTACCAAGGACGCGTCGGACGAGTCGGACGCGTCCAAATGCATCCTCGTTCATAACTATTGTTCTAGGAAAAACTAAAATATTCTAAATGGTACATTAGTTTGCTTATAGAGTACGGATGCTACTGTTAAAAAATCGATAACTTTTTATCATTTGATTAGAAGTTATCAGTTTTTGCTAATAAAAAATTTCATTTCAAATATTTTTAAACGAAATTTCTCCTGTACCATTATTTTGTCTCTACACACATCCCCAAATAATAAAATTAAAGATTGTATCATTGATAACGGAAATCGATAAATGAGAACTTATCACGCATGTTCATATGATGTAAAGATTCGCATTACGATTCTGAATCTAATTCTGTAATCAGTTTTCGACAGAATGTGCCGGTTAACAATGTATTTTTGATTGTGTGTACTTTACAAGACTTTCTTCAGAAAGAACAGGCAGGGAGGCCTTGCAGGCCGAAGGGGCGGGGCCTAACCCTTTTTTTCTCTGCCTGTGCTATTTCGCTACCTCGAACTTGGGTAATTAAACCGAAGACGAAAAGAGAGCGCGCTATATTTCTGAGTATCAATGCTAGCGCAGCAACCTAGATTTGGACGCATCATACCGGGCCAAAATTTTGACAAAGACCAAGAAAATGGGGAATCCTGAAAAAAGGCTTGCAAAGTACACACAATCAAAAATGTTGTTAACCGGCACTTTCTGTTGAAAATTGATTACATAATTAGATTCAGAATCGTATGGCGAATCTTTACATCATATGAACATGCGTGATAAGGTCTCGTTTATCGATTTCCGTTATCATTGATACAATCTTTAATTTTATTATTTGGGGATGTGTGTAGAGACAAAATAATGGTACAGGAGAAATTTCGTTTAAAAATATTTGAAATGAAATTTTTTATTAGCAAAAACTGATAACTTCTTATCAAATGATAAAAAGTTATCAATTTTTTAATAGTAGCTCCCGCTCTCTATAAGCAACCTTATGTACCGTTTAAAATATTTTAGTTTTTCCTAGAACAATAGTTATGAACGAGGATGCATTTGGACGCGTCCGACTCGTCCGACGCGTCCTTGGTACCAAGATCCTGGGCGGGACTGTACATGACTACTGCTTGTTACGAAAGATACATGTAATTATGTTAAGTCTCTGTAGGAGAGCCTCACTTAACTAAGGTCTACAATTCAGAAGAGACGGATTGCAGAAATAGCACAACGCATCTGGCTTTAAAAAAAGGTAGAGACAGCTGATCGTGAGCAAATTAGATGTTTACCATATTTTGGTCTGTCAGGAAACTTCTGGCTAAAAGGGAATTCCGGGTGGAGCTAAAGGACAAAAATGATTTCTTTGTATTTCTTTCTGTCAACGCAGACAAAGTGCTGTCCGCTCTCCATAGCGTGGGCGCCGTCAATAGCAGAATTATACATCTTTCCTTTCTCGATTAAAAATGTCGTTCGCTCTTTCGCTCCTTTCGTCAAAGCACCGCCCATTCAAAAATAGTTGAAGATGCTTAACAAACAGAAAATATGGAGAATCTTATCAAAGAAGGCACAGTAAGTACCGGCCAGGAATATTTAAAAATTATCACTATTCATAACTTAAAATTAGTTGATTTTCGAACTGTAAAGGAGAAGGAAGCTGAGGAAGACAAATACAAAGCGATTGGCAAGAGGAATTCTTTGCCCTGGCCATCGCCACTCCAAGATTGCCGACTGTGCATACTTCCCCAAATATTCGTGTGAAATTATCCATTATTTGTTTAAAAGTTTATGTGATACTGATATGCACATTTACAACATCATTATACAAGCTTTTCTCAGCTATAACAAAACATCATACAATGAGAAATGTATCGCAATAAAATACAATTATGCAGAACGGCAACAAATACTTTCGGCCTTCTGATCAAAGGCATTAGAAGAAAAAGGAAAGAGAACAGGATGTGAAACACTGGCAAATCTGTTAAGACTCTCTTTGATTTCTGGGATTGCAATGCCAGTCTGCCAAAGAGTGTTTCGAAATAACCTAAATATAAGCTGATCAATATTTTAGTTCTAGACATGTTTTGATTCATCCACAACTTTCGTCTTGAACATGGGCACGTTCAGTTTGTCCGCCAATTCGCCCTATAAGCAGTGTTGTTTGATTTGTTGAATAAGCGCTGATAAAGCATAAAGAATTAATTAGATCAATCTAAATGAAACAGTATTTTAAAAGGTAAATGCAAGTATAATAAATAAATAGTGAGTAAAAATAGCCGCTGACCAGATGCTTTAGCTGGCTCTTCTTGTATACGATTCCATCCAGATCATCGCACATAAGCATGTGAGCTCTCTCCGGATCTCCGGCCACTTGCACGGGGAAATCATCGTCAATCTCAAAGCAGTCTTTTCAATTAAATTGCAAATTAGTCAAATAATCATATATACAACTTATCCTTCGAAATGTTTTGCAATGATGAAATACACGCCGCTGTGGATAACTGGAGAGTATCACCAACCGGATTCAGATTGCGTGTTTCATCCAGAAAGTCTTGAAGGCGTCCAGTGAAGCCGGGCGCAAAGCAAGAAGGATCGACAGCAATGAAACAGTGACCCTCAAAAGTAATTTTAACATTCTTTCTTCAAATTAGTTAGCTCTTCCTAATACAATATGTTCATTATTACTTTACATTATTTATAGAAGCAGAAATCTCCACTCGATTACCAGATCGGCATGGGTATCGGTTGTCTTCCACTGGCGGATGTTCTTGCCGAACGAGCTGCCAGCCATGATCCCGCAGAGAACTTCCACCATCATGCAGAGTCCTGTGCCCTTGTAGCCACCTTAACAATATCTTTGCTTTTTACTTGACAGCAATATTGTGAGTTTATTGTCTTAGAGATCGATTATTAAATAATTCTACGGTTAGAAATATTTACTATTCGATATATGCGCGCGATTAATGTTTAGTTGTCAATTCCCACCATAGATGCCAAAAGAATACCAGTGATCTCGCTGCCGCCGAGTGGCTGGAGTCCGCCACCGCCGAGGACAACCTTCGGATCGGTTGTTTCTCTTCCTTCCTGGTCTGCTCCCCAAGATGGCGGCAGCCTCGTCGCGCCTCTCTTCTCCGCCACTTCGATCTGCCATCACATCCTTATTTTACGAATCTAAGAATGTAAAGACAGCCATTGAAGGAGAGCCGAGTTATGTTGCTTGCTCAGACAAGACTGGAAGGAACACCAGTGAAGAAGCGAGAATAAAATGATTAATAACCGACTGGGGTCGGCATATATACATACATAGTGCTGAGAAATGATATATATGTAATACATACATATGTAATTACCAAAGGGTAGAAGGAATAGTGCAGATTGGGAAGATAACCCTCTCTCGTGAGCAATCTCAATCCCCAGAATGGAAACGCTCCACTCTTGCCCGCGAACCTTTCCGTATGCGACGGTGGTGCTGGCCATGTCGAGGAAGAAGGAGTCGCCGTTCTGTGCAGGGGCAGCCATGCAAATGGGATTCGAGCCCAGGCTCTTCTCGGCCGAGCGCGTCGCGAAGACACACGGAGACGTGTTCGTGAATGCCATCCCCTGACACGCACCTTATGTAATGATTCTTTTAAATATGAATTATTAACAGATATCTTAGAACGAATGGACTTACCACCATTCCTCGTTCCATCGCGTACTGCGCGTACCATCCCGCGATGCCGAAGTGGTTCGAGTTACGCGCGACTACCCAACTGGAAGGAGTGAGACAACTTGCAATGATAAGATAGAGAAAGAGAGAGAGAAGAAAAGAGAGAACGAGAGAAAGAAGAGAAAGATAGACAACGCAGAAAAGATGCAAACCCGATGCCGAACTGCTTGGCCTTGTCCACAGCGAGTCTCATACAGAAGTTGCCGACCACTGGTCCGAGAACATTCGCGCCGTCCACCCACGCAGTCGATCCCTTCTCGCTAATAATTTTTGGATCACCTCAAACAATTTATCATTCTCATCGTTCAAGTTACTCCCAAGAAATGATAATAAGGAACCCGCTGATTCCGTGCCTCCCGAAGCGATGTCCTCAACGTAGACATTCAACCGATTCAGACCATGCGAGTAATGGCCTGCAAAGAGAAGTCATTATTTCTTTTTATTTATTTAAATGAATCACTTATGATTTAATGTAAATGTTCTTAGAAAGATCAAGAGATTGACCTCGATAGTCCGAGCAGATGAGAATGTTCGCGAGTTGCTGTGCGTGGTCGGCAGAGCAGCCTACCTTCTCCAGGCAGTCAAGCACGAATGTCCTCAGCTGGCAAGACAAACTTATCACTAAAATTAATTTTAAAAAAAAACCATTTCACCTTCTTTTATACGGAAACGATAGTTAATACCATTCATATATTCACACATATTTACGAATTTTTTATCGGTTATACATACATATATTATATGAATGAACATACACATTTTCAGATACATCCATCACTGTTTCAGTGGTGTTTGATCTCCTTCAAACGGTTCTTCGATTTCTTGCTCAGTCACTCAGACTCTCTCTCTCTCTCTCTCTCTCTCTCTTCACTTCCCGTTGCTCATCGGTCATTTTGATCTTTTTCTCTGGTTTGTGCAAGAAGAACCGGTTACAGAGAAATTTTGGTGTAAGAACAGTTGAATGGATAAAAATGGAACACAAATGGAATAGTAAGGAATAGGCAACGAAAATGTCTAATGCTCAAGGAAGTGATGAAATTCACTTCTTACTGACATCTTTCTTGGAGACGACGACCTCCTCCGAGTAATTGAAGTTCTTCTTGATTATCATGGCAAGTGACCTTCCCTAGTTGTTCCTGGCCGAGACACTGAATTTCCTTTCTTCTGCAAACTTTCGAGAGTAAACTACAAGATACAATTCCTGCAGAGATAACATGTTTGATTTGGCGATTTCAGCGAAATCAAAAAGTGCAGAGAATAATCTTAATAGTCGCGAATTCCATGAAGTACAAAAATAAAACGCCTTAATATACATAGGTTTTAGGAATTCGAAATCCAAGGAATATCCGATACAAAAGAATTCAAACGGATTTCGAGTAGTATGATCAACCTTCTTTTATGCCTTCACTCAAACCAAGAAACGGAGAATCGAATGATTTGATGAAATGTGTAGGCAGTGGATGGGTTAGGAACGAGAAAGTTATGGACAGAGAGCAGAAGGCAGAGAGAGATTCTAGAAGGAAAGAATGCATAACATGGAGAACATTCACTGGGAGGAGTCGAAACAAGAAACGACACGTAGGAGGGGCAGGAGAAGAACAGGAATGAAGGCATTTTCATGAGCAGTTACTGCCTCGGTAACCTATCGGAGAGGGCGAGCAGACTGAACTGACCTCGTCTGAACATCTTATCCGTGTCTGCTCGGGTGATAATGGATGGAGAAAGAGAGAGAGAGAGAGAGAGAGAGCGAGAGAGAGAGCGAGAAAAAGAGAGTGAGAGAAAGAGAGAAGAAGACGGAGATAAAAGAGGAGGGAAAGTAGATAGAAAACAGAGACAAATAATCATAAACCGTCTACCAAAAATAATATCAACAGATAAGATAGCCAAAGGTGGGAACCGAAAGTGCAATTCTGTGTCTTTGTTTCTTACATTTGATGACTAAAGTTGAATTCCACCACCGTACAAACTAGAGCAAAGACATTAGGCTGCTCTTCACAGAAGGAGCTCCCGCGAAAATGCATTTCAGTCTGAAAGATCCCCTGTTATTTGAAGCCATATCAGCCATGCATAACAGAGATACTATCAAGGGCTCTTTCGAGTAAGTAAACAGCGTGCAGTCGCCTGGGAGGGTAACAAACGGAGAAAGTTCCGAGACATGAAAATTTGTGTAATATAACTTGTGTCAGATTCAGAGTTGGCCCAGATTCAATACCCGACCGGAGAATAACACGATCGCATTTTTAATTTAGTGTCAGATTCTTTGTTTATTTATTTTTCACTGCGGTTTATAAATTCTGACAAAGAAATAGTTATGTTGCTTGTTAGGCAGCATAAGGAATGTAGAGCACGAGAAGAGCCGGGTAGAACACAGTTTATTAATGCCTTAGATGGCGGTTTATATAGGGCTGTAGGATGGAGTACTTTCGTAAGGGCAAGGGTATAGTGCAGCTAATGCAGCTATTATAATCTTCTTACGTGATACAGAAATAAACAACTTTATTCGACTTTTTGCATTGCTCGCGAAGCAATGCCGAATTCTTGGAACCACCGGCGGCAGAACTACACCTCGCTGTTATCCCGGGTGTTTGTCAACTCGACGGTGATTTGGTTCCTCGTGATATTTGTCAAATAATTCAAAAGGAACAAAGCAACATTCACTAATGTATGTATATACATATGTATGTACATACATACATAGTACATATTTCCGTATATCATTAATATGTTTTGTAAACAATTTAAAGTTGAATCTGTGGACCTGCCAATAGGCGAAGGCATCGCATACCCTGTCTAGCCGGTAATTAGTGTTGTGTACTAGCAGAAAAAATATTGCTGCCAAGACTTCTCAACCAGTGCCGCTCTCCCTGCGCTTCTGGCCGATCATACTGTCATTTTTTTAAAGGCGAGCGATCACCGAAAAAAAAATGTCAGATTTGAAATTGCCGCGGCCCTCGGAACTCTCATAGGCGCATGCGGGTTTCTGCGACCTGCGAAATAGCACGTGAAAATGAGAGTGGCTGCTACCAACTCGAACCCACATTATTTATTTTTCGTTGATAGTCCTCGTTTATCACAATTTCAATCTCAAGCAACTTATGCACAAATTGATGACAAAGTCTGCTGATGGTTCTGAAGACTGAATAATTTTAATTAATTTACTAATATTTTCGCTTCCGTTATTTCTGGATAGAAAACTTCACGTGTTCGATATATTTCCCATGTTCAACTTCACATGAGCACGTTATATCAAACGGTAAGAAAATGGTAAGAAAACGTGCATGATCACAGGTTAGTTAGGGAAGACAGAAAGATGGATAGATAGAGTTAAAAAGAGAGAGAGACAGAGAGAGAGGGTGAAAGAAAGAAAGAAGAGTAGCTGAGAAAGGACGGGAGAAGAGAGTGTAAAAAGCGAGCGAAATCGGAGAAAAAAATGACTTGACCGCAAGGTTGTAACCGTCTCAAATTTCTTCCCTCGCACAATTAGATGCCGGGAACTTCATATAAAGTAAATGTGTACATATGCTCTCCAATTTTTCACCCCATTAAAAGAAATGATTGTATTAAAAATTTGAAGTTTGGTTCGCTAAATAAAGGGCCGACTGATGTGAAGTGTTATAATCAAATTAAAGGTTAACTTATTTTGGCAATTTCAAAATTTAAATTAATTACATACAATTATAATTCAGGTTGATTTGAACGAAGTCATTTTGTTCACAACAAAAAGTTCCGATCAGTCGATCAGGCTGACCTTTTCTAAATGTTTACATGATCAGCAATGAGAGGGGAGGGAGAGTGATGACAGTCTGGCCAACTGTAAACAAAGATTATTTCTGGCCTTAAGCGCTTAGCATTTCATGCATGCAAAGATATAGTATGTACATATCCGCCTTCTCCAGACTGCTGCATTAAAATCTTTTAAATGTATTTTTGAAGATACGAACATGCATCTATGAACGTACATGCCTAACTACATTGTATATATGTAGACACTGTCAGTACCTCTGCTAGCTTCACTGAAGCATAAATGTTAAGGTGAATTGGAACTCAAAAATCAGCGTTGCCTTTAACCGTAGCCGTTTGCAAAGTGTCGTTTAGATGTGTTTGAAGAAGCGAGCGACGTTGGATTCTGATCGCGGAGCATGAAACGCAGCATGAAACTGTCACTTCTAATTTGCCTCAGCCGTTTCGGTCGTTTGATAACCGGCGGAAAAGGGAAACTCGCCGCTTTTTTCGCTTGTTCACATGTTCACTTCGAAGACGCTTCTTTTTCTCGCAAGAGCAGACCAGCGACTGCTATAAGAGTTCATCTTCTCACTGACAAGAAGGAAAGCGTCTGTGATTGTAGTCACTGATCACTCCGCTGTTCCGCAACTCCAGCCATTTACTCATCGAAAAGCTTAATTCGTTTGTCGATCGGACCGATGAGTCGCTCAGTCATTACGTCAATCTCTCGGGGGCCTAGTCCGCTGCTCTTTAGCCGAGACAACAACACTCATCATATTCGTACTTCCGTCTGCTCACTTACCAGAATGGCATGAGCTGTCTAATGGTTCTCTCTTCTTCCGTCTAATGAGTTGTCGAGAAGATTGATTCCGACTGCTTATGAAGTACCAATTATTCCTGCTTCTAATTTGCGTATGTCATGGGGAGCAGAATTTTGGCGACTGATCTCAGATGTGAGAGATGTTCTTGGAAATATTCTAGAATGAACTCGAGGAGGGTGACTTGTAGAACGAAGCGAGTTCGCATAACTCGTCCCGTGGCCGCCAGTGTCTTGGTATTCTCTCTGTCTGAGTCATATTTAGCTGCTTCTTCTTAGATTGTCTGATCTGCAAGAATCAGCCGTCCCAAGAATGGTGCTGTCCATCCTGGAAGAGAAGAACGCCATGGTCGGCTCGGTGGCCTGCGCCTTCGCCATCCTCGCCTACGGCTCAGCCTTCGCGCCCGTCAAGAAGTTCAACAGCAAAGACGGTCAGGACATGCTTATATTCTACATTTCTCTTTAGCTGCAACATCACAAAAATATTTGCATGATCTATGCGAAGTTAGATTTCTATTCATGTTAGAATGAAGAGAATTAGAAGAATAGAATTGGCTTTAATTTTTTTCTCTTTTTTTCTCTCTTTTCTCTTTGCCGATTAGAGTAATGTAAGTAGTCGACATAACAGGAGTGTTCGCGTCGTGGGTGATGTCAGTGGGTGCGATGCCCTCCTTCTTCCTGTGCTCTCTCGCCTACGGCTCCCCCATCATTCATCCCATTGCCATTCTCTCCGGCATTCTTTGCGCGCTCGGTTGGCTTCTGTCCCTTCTCATTCAATCTGCCTAAAGTTTGAAACATATTCGGAATACTTGTTCCAAACATTAGCGTTGTTGTCACAGGCTGAGAACAAGCTGGCAACGTCTCGAGCTCAACACCTTAAACAGTCTAACAAATCTCTGCGAAATAGCACAGGGCAGAGAAAAAAAGACGTCGCCGGTCGTCCGGTGCATGACTTCATACTCTCCTGGGCGATCAAAGTACTCACACGAGCTACGAAGTAGTACAGGCAGAGAAAAAAGACGCTTCTCACCTCTTCGTCTTACTCGAAGAGGTGCGAGGAGTCTTTTTTTCTCTGCCTGTACTATTTCGTCGCTTTTGTGAGTACTTTGGTCGGCCAGGAGAGAATGGAAACATGCACCGGACGACCGGCGACGTCTTTTTTTTTTGCCCTGTGCTATTTCGTTGGTGACGAGCCAAAGCTGAACCAGAGCAGCTTTTGCTAGTCACAACCTGCCTCTCCATCTTTCCGTTGTCTCTCCATTTTTGTGCTTGTTCTGACCAAGTAACCACCTCAGAAGTTAGAAACAGGAAGTGCACACTAAAGTGAAGACAAGCTGAATACATGTTCAGAACACATGTGCATTAAGATAGGCTGGCAAATTGCCATTTCTTTTGTTGTGAACATGTTCGAAATAAGATTGTTTCGAACATGTTGCAAACTTTGGACAGATTAAATGCGCCGCAGAAGATTCTCGCACTATCTAACTCATTTTAAAACTGTGAAAGAAGTGCACTCAAACCACATTCACTCACGACAGATATCATGGCAGATATTACAGATGTAGTATGTACATACACGCATATGTATGTACGTACATACATACATATACATTGAAAAATTTTATCGAATGTAGAACGAGAATGATTGGATTAAGTGGATAAGAATCAAGAAATCGTTTTTGATATAAACAGATAAGAATAAATTGGTCATTTCGATCTATTTCAGGTAGTTCATTGATGGTGTTCGTTTTGAACAACCTTGGAATGGGAGTCGGAAGTTTGTTGTGGAATGTCTCGGCGTGCGTTGTTGGATGGGCACTGCCGAGGTTTATTTTTTTTAACTATTTGGTTCTTTTTCTTTAAAAAAAACCTGTTAGTGGTTACCGTAAGTATCAAATTAGATCTTAAATTAATAGTTTTTAGATTAATATATTATCACTATTACAGATTCGGTCTGCTTGGATATGATGTTACTGAGCCGGGAAATAATCTTCTCAATGTTCTTGGCGTTATTGTTATCATCATCGGGTTGGTTATTCTGTCTATTTGGATGGAAATTTTTTATCAAAAGCGAAAAAGGAAGAAAATTAGATTGTATTACAAGTGCACTTCCCGTTGTTTCAGTTGTTACGTGGTGCTTAAAATGTGCTGTGTAACATTGTGAGTAGCACTGCTTGTTCCGTTGAAGTGCCTGCGCGTGTTCACTCGTCGGTCTCTTTTCCCATTCAACGGCCGGACTCTCGGCACTCGTCGCAGACAAGGCAATGGACATTGAAATGAACGGAGGAGTCTACGTGAATGAGAAGATTCCCGAGGAATGCCGGAGCATTGCCAAGAACAACACTTCAAGCGACAAGAAGATGACTTTCCGCAAGAAGATTTGGTGAGTCGGTTGCTGGCAAAGAAAAGAAAATATGCGAAATTCATAAATAAAAATATTTGAGAAATTTGGAGAGTAAGGAAGATGTGTATAATCTGAAAGATAAAGTTTTCTAATTAACCTTGCAGGTCGATCCTCACTGCGATGCTGATCGGTGCCTCCTACGCGAACATGCCAACAATCCTCAACATTCTCGTGCAGGACGCCAAGCACGGAGTGGAGTCCATTCCTGGTTCGTCTATCTATTTAATTCATATAATTCTTGCTAGGAATGCCATTTAGCCGGTCTGCCACTCTCTATCCACATGGCCGCATACATTCTCTCATTTGGCTTCGGTTCTATGATGGGCCAGTCTGCCATCTTCGGCTTCTATGCGCTCTACAAGTCAGTTTGTTTCCTTTCTTCTTCTTCTCGTTTCCCTCCCTTTCTATCTCTCTCTCTCTACCTCTCTCTCTCTCACTTCCCTCTCTCAATGCAGATCCAACCGCCCCTTCGTGAATGCCCAGCTGATCGCGCCAGGCCTCCTCTCTGGCATTATCTTTGGTGCCGGTCTCTGTGGGGATGTCATCGCATACGAGCACCTTGACCAGGTGAACAGAATTCACCCAATTGCTCTCTCTCTCTCTCTCTCTCCCCCTCTCTCGTCTTCATGATCTTTTTCACAACAACCTTTTTTATCCTTCATTATGTTAGTCATACTGCCATCAGATCATCGCCTTCCCTCTGACGACTGTATGCCCTTCAATCATCGCTTCTCTCTGGTCCATCTTAGTTTTTAAGGAAATTAAGGTTGGTGATAACGAAGATTATCGGAGAATACGAGAAAATAGTAGAGAGGGGAGAAAAAATGTGTAAAAAAAATCATTATGAATCATGAAAGCAAGGACGGAAACAGCAAGCATATCGCAATAAACTTGGCAATGGTGCTCCTGTTCTCCAATTACTTCTTAATAACTACAAAGACAAACCTCGACTTGTTAGAGTGCCTTCCTTTGATTCCAGGGCTGCCGCAACATGGCTGTGTTCGCTGCGGCAGTCTTTATCACTTCCGTCGGTGTTCTTCTCATCTCTGTCTCCAAATAACCTCTTTTCTTCAATGCACATGCTATGTACATTTAGACGATTACTATATTTTTTTGTATTATTTAGAATATCTTTATACTCATTTTCCCAATCGTTCCGTTTAGTGAATATTTTCTTCTCAAAACGTGTCTTCCTGCTGCCCTCATCCTCTGAAAACACAATTACGAGTATTTTTCTTCTTTTAAATATATTATAGTTCTTTATACAAATTTCTGTTACAGAATGATCTTGAATCTTATTCATTTATTTTATTATTATTATTTATTAGATTGATCAATTTGGGTTAGATTATTTTTTATGTTGAACTATGTATGCTTCAGTCATCACCGTACGAAGAAGGAACACATAAAAAGTGGTTTGAAAAGGTGTTCCTCATAGAATTCCAAAAATAATTTTTAATTAATTACCAAGAACCATACTGTGTCTATTTAATTATAGATTATGTCATTTGAATGAAAGTAATGA
>CALZFC010000246.1:377500-430000 GCA_945643635.1 Allodiplogaster sudhausi
CTCTCTCTCTTTCTCACTCTCTCGCATGCCTCCTATACTTCATCAAGACTCAAAGCAGCAGGAGCGAAGGAGGCTTGGCCAGCAGCGAGAATGGCAGAGGCTGCAATGCCTGCTGTTCACTGCAATGTCCACTTATCGCCCTCTCTTTCTCTCTCTTATCTCTTCACTCCCTTCATCTCGCTCTTGCCTTTTCTGCCGAGTTCTCCCTTCTCGTCATAATATGTCCTCACTCTGTCTGGCTTCTCTGCTTCTTCGCCATTTCAGTGCTGTATTCTCGTCTGTTCTCTGCTGCTGCCATAAAGAACACCTCCTGCTGGCTCGCGTGGAGAGAGAGTGTGTGAGATGGAGAGAGCGCGAGAACGAGAGAGTAGACGTGAGATGATAGATCATTGCGATCAGTGGAGAGCGGCCAGAGAAGCAATGTGCGCACAAACACACGGTTTGGCATGCCATCGCTGGTGGACTCGCGCCCTCTTCCTTTCTCTCTCTCTCTCTCTCTCTCTCTCTCTCTCTCTCTTTCTCTCTCTCGCTCTCTTTCTCTCTTTGCCATTCTCTTCTCTCCCGCGCTTTCCACTTGCTTCTTTCTTCTCCTCCCACTCTCCTGCCTGCTCCACTTTTTTGCTCTCTCCCGGTGCTGCGGCCCAGGCCATTGCGAAGAGCAAAAGCAGCGGCAGCACAAGCGGTGACCTTCTTCTGTCTGCGTCTCTCAGCCTGTCACACTCTCTCTCTCGCTCTGCCACCTGAACAGGAGAGCGGAGAGTTTCTTCCGAGGTCGTCGGACACGCTGACCCAGAGTCCGAGGTCGACGAGGAGGTGACCCAGAGAGGAGTCGGAGGATGTCGACTCCAGGCCAAGGAGGAGGAGACGCGGCGGCTGATCACTCGGGCTCTGGGCACATCCAGGCTGGACCCGGAGGACTGAACCAGACTGGAACTGGAGGACAAATCCAGGCAGGATCCGTGCCCACTCAGCTCCGTTCTTCCATCGCACAGCCTCTTCCTCTTGACGTGCACACCATCAAGCATGAGCTGCTCCAGCACGAGGACTTCATCTCTCCCGCCTCATCCACTTCATCCACGGCTTCTGCTTCAGCTTCTTCTCCAAAGGCGCAAGAGGATCAGGCACCGGATGGACAAGACTCGGCCACAGGATCAGAAGCAGGGGAACAGCAACTCGAACGTACGTTTCTGCTTTCGATGCACGAAATTCCATTAGGGATTTTAAATACCGCTTCCACTAATCACCACCACACACTCCCGCTTTGCCATGCACAAAGATTACGCTTAAACGCTTTTTTCACCGCCTCCCACCTTAAAATCTTGATCCCCAAATCAAATCAATTCAAATTATTTCTTGATAGATGTGGTGTTTTCATTGGATACATTCATTCTGCTTTTCTCTTAGAGTTGTATCAATAAGACCAATGGTGTTAAAACAAATATAAGGATCAATACAACTAAGCCGCCAGTAGACAAAGTCGTTGCGTGGTTTTTTTTATTCTTTAGCTCATTCTTAAGAATCTGATGTATGATGTAGTTGCTTTCAGCTCAAATCGAGGTGATTCCTTGCAAGGTGTGCGGAGACAAGTCTTCCGGCGTCCACTACGGAGTCATCACTTGCGAGGGATGCAAGGCTAGACTTTTGCTTTCCTATTTCTTCTCTTCATATGGTTCTGTCTATCTTAAATGTACTTTCCTTTAAGTTTCCTTAAACTCCCCTAAACTCTACGTCAAAAGTGCGAATTGCGTGGGTTTTCCTTCATATCTCTGTTAGAGATCAGTAGTGTTGGCCACAAGTCTCTTATTCTTGCTTTCATTCTCTCTGGGTCTCTTTCTCTTTCCTTGTAATCCTCCTCTTCCGTCTGCTTTGCCTTTTCCTAGACGAGCCGTGCCTCCTACCACTCAGCTAGTGCAAACTTCATTCCTTTGTCGAGTACTATCGAAGTTGAAAGTGCAAAATCATTGCGAGATCGGGCAGCGGCCTTGAGTCTTGTGGAATGCTCGGAGACGAAAAGAGAAATTGGAAGCGAAGTGGAGAGAGAGGAGGTTGAGAAAGGAAGCTTTATAGAAGAACAAAAATTATTGTTTTATGCATGAAAACTAACTATTTTCCTCTTTCCTTCTTTTTATCATTTTTATTTTTGTTCCTTGAAAAAGTTTTTCCATTATGATCTTCCTTTTCCTTCGTCTTTTTCTAGTCGGCATTTTTTTTTGTCATTTCCGACTGCCGATTCGTTTTCCTCCCTCGCTCTTCCAGATCTCTTGTTCTGACGCCTCTGCCTCCCCTGTCTCCTCCTCCATCTCTCTCTCTCTCTCTCTCTCTCTCTCTCTCTCTCTCTCTCTTTCTCTTTCTCTCTTTCTATTTCTCTTTCTCTTGCTCTTGCTCTTTCTCTCTCTTCTCTATCTCTCTCTATCTCTCTCTCTCTCTCTCTCTTCTCTCTAACTTCTCTCTATCCCTCTCTATCTTCTACTCTCTTTCTCTTCAACCTGAGATTTTGCTCTTTTTTCTGCATTTTTCCACAGCGCGGGAAATTTTGAACGTCGTCTGTTTTTTTTGTGAGCGTGAAGAACTAGAAAAGGTTGTGTGCGCAGTCATCCATGTTTCTCTTCTCTAACGTCCGAATGCCCGGATCTTCTTTCTTTTCAGTTTCCTCTCTTTCTCTCCCTGCCTCTCTCTCTTCCTCCCTCTCTCCCCCCTTTCTCCCTCTCTCTTCCTCCGTCTCTCACTGTCCATCGTTAACACGGAGTGATGTGTCTTTGTCTGTTTGCCGCTTCTTCGCATGCGCTGCATCAGTCACAATCCACGCAGGGCGCGCACTTTTTGAAATGTTCAGTACTGAACTCGGAGTCGAAAGGTGAATGGCATCATTAAGCATTTATCTCTCTCTCTCTCTCTCTCGCTGCTCTTTCTTCCATTCCTTTTTTGTGCCTTCCTTCCTCCTTGTGTCTTATTCCTACAGCCTTGTACACTCTCGAGCCATCGCTACAATCTTAGAGTGGATCCTCGAGATTATGACCTAAACATTATGGCCATCGCTGCAAAGTAGTAGTTCCCCTCTCCTGCAACGGCCCCTGCTTGCCTCGCATACCGTTGCGGATCACCCGCAGTTCAATTCGCTCACTTTTATCGCGTTCCATCTCCCCTATAATCCTTTCTCATTCTTCTTTTCCTGTTGATCTGTTCTCTTACTTTCTCTTTCTCTCTCTCTTTCTCTCTCTCCCTCTCTCTTCCTCTCTCTCTTCCTTTCACTATCTTTCTATATAGATATCACTCACTCGCTTATCTGAACATCTACCTTTCCCTTCTTCCAATTTCTTCGCAGAGATATCCCATTCTCACAACTCGATTTTCCTCTCTTCTGGCGCCAGATCTTTTTCTTCTTCTGTTCTCACCGTTGATCTCTCTCGTCTTTCCTAATCAATAGAGCAACCAACTAATCATGCTATTTCTCACATCAAAAATACTTCTCATTTTTCTTCTCTCGTACTCACTTTCTATTATACGGGTAGTTGTTTAAATATCTCAATTTGATTGCAAAATTTAGCGATTCGCACACTTGGTTAGCACAAAATTGTTGTCCTTCAGAAAGCAAAGGTGACTCTGATGTCGCACTAAGAGTGGACGAGAAGGGATTGCAGCCTTTTTGCACCATCCTTCTGTCTCCAGCGCAACACTACCATTCTTCTCTGCGTCTCTCTCTCTCGCTCGCTCTCTCTCTCTCTCTCTCTTTCTCTCTCTCTCCTTTTTCTCGATATTCTCATGTTCCCCTCTACAGGCTCTTAGCGGTAGCACATTTTTATCCCCCTTCTCCCTCCATCCTTCTACTCTTGGTACCTTTGTCGTCTTTGAGCCTTCTTCTCTCTCTCCTCTCTATTCTTTGCTCTCCTATCGTATTGCGTAATCCTTGCGGAGGGGGAGAAAAGCAGGGAGACAGAGGAAGAGGAAGGAAGCATCTGAGCAGAAAGAACGAATGAATGATGACAGAGCGGAGAAGAAGGAAAGAATGGAACACAACTACGCCCCAAGGCATACTGTAATGGAATGAGAAGGAAGAGTGCGAGAGAGAGAGGGGGAGGGGAGAGAGCTTGAAGTGCGGGGTTCGGGAGATGCTGGAGGGAAGAAGAAAAGAAGACAGCAGGCCCTGACCCGCACGCCTTTTCTCAACTCTTCAAGACGTTTCGCAGACCGCTCGCTGTTCTTTCTCTGAAAGAGCAGAGGGGTAATTGTATTCACCCATCAAAAGTAACTAGCGAGATGACATTGAATTATGTGACAGGCCATGGTGCATATTCTCAGGAGAATAAAATGCTATTTAAAGAGATCTGACTGTTCATGTTTAATATAAATGACCATAAATGTTCCAGGGCTTCTTCCGCCGAAGCCAAGCCTCGAACGTGCAGTACCAATGTCCGCGGCAGAAGAACTGCATCGTCGACCGAGTGAACCGGAATCGCTGCCAGTTCTGCCGCCTCAAGAAATGCCTCGATCTCGGCATGTCCAGGGACGCCGTCAAGTTTGGAAGGATGAGCAAGAAGCAACGAGAAAAGGTTGAAGACGAGGTCCGTGTCGCATGGCGAGTTTGATACCCTTTGTACTTGTCTCTTTGTCCAGTCAAAAAGAGGGAGAGAGAGAGAGAGAAGAGTGAGAGAGATAGAAATGTGTGAAAGCAACTGTTGAGAAGAATGTATATGTATTATGTCCCTGTATTCTTAGCTGGCCAACTTCACTATGGCTGGTGGAATATTCCGATAGATCAGTGTCTTCCGCATGTCACAGTCATTTTTCAGTCTTTCAAAGTTGTAATCTTTGGAATGAGTATTCCGCTTTCATGCATTAGTTGTGCTGTTCTCTCCTTGTCTCCCAAATGTTCGTGTTCCTTCATGGCTGGCCTTGCAGCATTGTCTCTCCTTTTCCATCGTTGCATGTATGTATATATTAAATCTTTTTCTTTCTTTCAAATTTAAGTTATTATAATTTCCTTTTGGCATCTCTCATACTCTTCCTTGATCCCAAGCTGTATTCTCTCTCTTTCTCTTTCTCTCTCTCTCTCTCTCTCTCTCTCTCTGTCTCTCATTCTCTCTCTTGGTCTCTCTTGCTCTCTCTTCTTTTAAGTTATCCTCCAAATTATCAACGTCTCAGTTTTTCCTATGCAGTTCCTAGAGCAATCAATCATTTTCACATGTCAGCCGCATTTTGTACTCGATCTGAACGGTTTTCCACTCTTTTTGACTATTTTCTCTGTTCTGAGAACGGCAACATGCAAAGTCAAGAGAGTAACTGTGGGAGGTTTATTTACTGTTATTATTTTTATTATACTATATTTTAATGGGTTTTTTTACTTATAAAATAGGTGTCATGACTGTGCGGATTCTTCAGGTGCGGATGCACAAGCAGCTGGCCGAGCAGGGAGGCCTATCCTACGGCTACGGAGAACACTCGCCTATCGCCTATCTCTCTCCCGTCGACGTCCCTCACTCTTCTTCCTTTGTTGATCGTCAGTATTCTTCTATCTCTCTTTCTCTCTCTCTCTCTCTCTCTCTCTCTCTCTCTCTCTTTCTCTCTCTCTCTCTTTTTCTCTCTCTTTCTTTCTCTCTCTCTCTCTCTCTCTCTTTCTCTCTCTCTCTCTCTCTCTTTTTCTCTCTCTTTCTTTCTCTCTCTCTCTCTATCATTACCTATCTTTCTATCTTTCTCATTTTCTTGCCTTCACAGCCTTCGCGCCTTTCTTCTCACCTTTGCCACTATCTGTTCTTCAATCGGTACCTGTCTTTTTGTGACGATGCCGCTTTATTTTTTCTTCGCTCTAATCCTTTTAATGTGGATTCCTTGTCTATTAGCAGTTTAACTACTTTGTCGAAAACGCATTGCGTTTGCGACAAAGTAGTTAAACTGCTAATTTAATTTTCTAGCTCTCTTCAATTTAATGAAGAGCATGATGATTAGCGGAGAGAGAAGGCGAATGGAAGAAATAAGGAGTGGTTGATTTGATTGTATACTTGCAGCGAGTGCCTTCGAAGTGGCCACGGCAACGCATGGCATGTACAGCAACGGAGGGGGCGGAGGAGGCCCCGCCGGCTACCCTCCCCCTCCCTACTCTCAGCCGGCCCATGCCTCGGGGGCCGTGCAGTATGCACCCACCGCCGCCGCCGGCCTTGTCCCCCCTCACTCCGCGCACCATCCCACACACCACCATCATGGCGGAGTATACGAGATGGGCGGCGTCGTCGCCCCCGTACCCGGCGCTGTCCCTGGGGATGGCGCATTCCCGTCACCTCAGGTTAGAGAGAGAGAGAGAGCGAGAGAGAGAGAGATGAGTTGAAATGAATGTGCCCCTTCAGATGCCCAGCTCAGACGACGCTCACTTCGCAGCCGAGATCGAGCACTGCTTCACGACTACCTTCAATCCACTCCGCAAGAGGGAATCCGCTCTCTCCTACGACATCGACCTGTTCAGTGGCATGGTCAGCATCTCATGAAGAAAGAGGGCTATTTCGAAGAGCAGGATTAAGCCATATCGAGGGAGCCATGCAACAAGGGAATCATCGTTGCCATTAGATTACCCAGTCTTTTCTTTCTGTGTTTCATTGGTTCCCTCATTTCTCTCTCTCTCTCTCTCTCTCTCTCGCTATTTGTTCTCTTCCCACTCTGTATCCGCCGCATGTTGCTTAGCTCGAGCCTGACGCGCTCTCGGTTGTTGCGCAATGGCTCGCGGGAACCAAGTGTGATTGGGTGGGAAGCAGGAGAGAGAGAGAGAGACTGAAAGAAAGGAGACTGAAAGAAAGAGAGATGTACGAGTAATATGAGACAGAAAGTGAACAAGCGAGGGATTTAGGCATAGAGGGAGAGGAAAGTGAGAGAGCATACTCAAGTAAGAGCCTGTCTCCATAGAGAATGCAACCCCACTGACTCTTGTTCAAACAGATCTGGCCAAGCATACGGTAGAATGCATCTGTTTGAATGAAGAGGAGATTTTGTCTATGATAACGGAGTTTGTAGATGATAATAAAAGAATACAGAAGAGTTGCATTTAGGATCGCCTTCAAGTGTGGGCGACACTGGCAGCCGAGTTCACTTCTCTCGTGCAGACTACCATCGAATTCGCCAAGATGGTTCGGTCTTCTAACATAAGTGCAATATTGTCCAGTAACTCTGTAGCCTGAGTGCGATGAATGAGTGAATAGCCTTGTGTGCAGGTCCGGCCATTCCGGGACGTGTCGCAGCAAGATCAGATTGCGATGCTCAAGGCGTCGGCCTTCCAGCTGGCGATGCTGTGCTGCGCCGACTCTTTCGACGAGTCGTCCGAGACTGTCCAGCTCGGCCGGCTCTCTCTCAACATGAATCAGATCACTCATGACAAGTGCGCCTTGCTTGAGCGGAGTGTCCTTGAGAGGGTATCTTTTCGCATCATTCTTGGCTTTCAAATAGTTTTAACATTTCTACCGTCTCGATAATTGTTCCTCTATACATTACGATAACAGCATAGAGTAATATAAATTGTTGAGGCGTTGCTGTCAATCCAAGAAGTGCACCGGCTTCGACTGACTGTTAGAGAGACGGCCATGCTGGCATGCTCCTTCCTGCTCGAGAAGGTTTGTCTCTCTTTTTTATTATTTGATGATTACACTTGCATGTGTTTGTTCAGTAATCAGTCAATATATTCCGATCGATTTCATTGCTTGCAGTTCCACGCGTACCGCGGACCGTACGCCCCGTACTTCCACTCTCTTCTGCACTCTCCTCGCCCCCTGCCTCCCTCTGCCTCTTCTATTTCCACTCATACCACTCTCTTCGACGTGGCACAACGAATGGATGACGTGGCTGCCTTGCACAACGAGTTGCTCACTCATCTCAGAGTGGAGATCCCTGGGGCTGACGAAGGTCTCCCCGCTCTCTACCGGGAACTCTTTTCTCTCGAGTAGATCAACTCTTTTCCCCACTCTGCTATAGTATACTCCGTTTGTAAGTTGTCTCGAAGTTCTATTGGACAGTTCTTACGTGTTCTCATTACTCTGAGGCTTCTTTCTAGCTATTATATATTAATTAATGAATGTGCAGGCCTAATAACGCAAGTGATGGTTTGTGCACTCGTTTATGTTTAGTAAGCAGCGTTTTTGTGTCTGCTTCTCTTCCGACTGACGAGTACTCTCCTCTGGCCTTGTGCTTCTCCCCGAATGTCTCTTCCGCTCCCTCCTCTCATTTCGTCATCCCGAGATCAAAAGTCATGTGCTTTATCTTCCTGTCTATGCCTTTCAGATGCTATGACATCATTCAACATACTTCATTTG
Organism: Allodiplogaster sudhausi; assembly: GCA_945643635.1. Classification (NCBI taxonomy): domain Eukaryota; kingdom Metazoa; phylum Nematoda; class Chromadorea; order Rhabditida; family Diplogasteridae; genus Allodiplogaster; species Allodiplogaster sudhausi. The sequence goes on from CALZFC010000246.1 coordinate 385,783, forward strand.
CATTTTCCTCCTATTCTCTTTCCACTTTCGATATCATTTTGTACATACGACGGGCGTTGTCTGTCTAATGTAATCTCTGCTCTTTTTTATTTAATATGTTTCGTAGTCGAGCACGAGGTGTATTCCTAATATTTTGTTGATCCAGAGTAATTTATTGCAACATGCCATTCCAAGGTTCATCCCCGTAATCTGCTAGGCATACCAATTATTTAATTACATAAATATTCGCTTTTTCGGAGTGCAATAATATTGGAAAGACGAGCTAATAGATTTATCTCGAAACATTCTGGAGATGTTGTATTTTATTCCTTCCGAATATCATCATCTCATCTAAGCGAATTGCCTGCGTTCCTCCTCTTTCAGAAACCAAAATCATATCTGTTACGGTCTCTCCCGTTCACTTCATTTCCATTCTTTCATAAATGTTTTCTCCACTTCTTTTTTTTTTAGAATTTTAATTTGCTCATTTCAGTCTTGTCTGGTTAGAACGATTCACTATTGCATTTCTGTCTGGATAGTCGTTGAGCTTTTGTACTTTTATTCCTACTGTTAGTTGGACTAGTAGTTGTCATGAACTCCTTCACTAAGTTACCTGTTAATTTCACTTAGGATGCACTGACTGAATAAAGGTTTGCTGATGCATGCATCTGCTGGTCAAAACATCGAATCTTCTGTGCCGAAGTTAGAAAAGGCGAAAACTTTCTCAATTCCTTTGATCTGTTGCGATTTGGTAGACATTCAAATTTGATAGGCTCTTAAATGCGACATTGCACGATTTTCCATTGAACTCCACCCTTTAGTAGGCTCTCTTCGTCTCTGTTTCTCACAGTTTCCTCCTTTTCATCTCACCCCTCCTCTCTCTCTCTCTCCCTCTCTTTCTCTGCTCTCTCCCTCTCCCTCGATTTCCTCTCAATCGCCGTCCTGAGCTACTCGATAGCAACATTAGTTCTCTCTCTCTCTCTCTCTCTCTCTCTCTCTCTCTCTCGCTCAATCCCATCGAATTACGCAGAGCACAGGTATGGTTAGCAAGAAAGAGGGGGTTGGAGGGAGAGAATAGAAGAGAACAACAGGTAGGCTATCTCTCTCTTCACTCGCACTCTCGCTCTCTCTCGCTCTGCCCAGATCTTTCTCTCGATGCACACGAAAGTTACGTGAGCCGCTCGGACTGCGCAGCGGCGGTGCCTGGCCGTGCCCCGAAGGGAGAGGAGAAGACGACACTTGCAAGGTCATCTGTCGAGCAGAACCAGAGAGAGGAAGACAGAAAACGAGAGAGATAGGAGAGAGAGAGAGAGATGAGCCTGAGGGAGGATATGCCGGACTAGCCGAGGGATCACTCTTATGGATGCGAGGAGTGCCCGAACCTGGAGGGGGCATTCGCCCGTCTTATCTTTTTCAGATCGCAATTTTATTATCATCGGATCTTGCCAATAGAATTAACCTGATCTTGTAGTTCTAGATCAAGCAGCAGACACCAGTGAACAGATCATTCTCACACACTAGAACAAGGGAGGATAGAAAATGAACTAGCAAATTGTCTCGATGAGTGCTAGCCAAGTTCGCGACGGAATCGCCCTAAAGAAGGGCATCCGCTCGAAGAGAGAAGATGTATTGAGAGAAGAGAAGAAACAAGGAGAATCTCACTTTCAAACAACATCGTAGTTTCAAAAAACTTTTTAGTTTTTCTAATTCCTTCAGTGGTCTCAATTAGCTTATAATACATACATTATAAGAAAAAAGATTGACAATTTTGAACGCACACCACGATCAGACTACATATTGAGTTCATCAGCACGATCACAATAGACCAAATAAATGCCAGACACTTGATTAACTCAAACAAACAGTTTATTTAAATATATAAATACCCAAAAGGGTAAAATAGGGAGCGATGCAGACAGCGCTCCCGCCTCTCCTCTCATCCCTCAATGCTCCGACTTCTTCCGGCTACTCTGGACACTCTGGAGCTCAGTCTTGACACTCTTCAGCTCTGTCTTACTCTTCAGCTCTGCCTTACTCTTCAGCTCTCTTCCAGTGGCAGTGGCCTCCTTGTTGAAGGCAAACTCGTTGAACTGCAACAAGATTGAAATGACTAGAATGACTTGAGAAGCGGCAGCATACGCGGGGGGTCCTCGTCCTTATCACCGAGAAGAGCTGCGTCTTCTTCTCAGACTTCTCGCTCTTTTCCACTTCCATGGAAGCCTTCTCCGTCACCTCTTCAGCTGTCTTCTCCTCCGTGTCCGTCACCACTTTCTGTAACAAATTGTTCGAAGTTACCACTGTCTATTTCAAACGCTAATTATTGATTTATGTAAATCTTGATTTTACAGCCATGGAATATGAAGGTTGATCGAAAAGTGAGTACAGAATCGAGGTCGCTGTCCGTCTTGACCACGTCGGCCGCGCTTGTCTTTCCAGAATTAGCTGTGAAGTCGTCCAGCCTGAAGAACTCTCTTCTCTTACTTTCCATGCTTCTCTGTAAACTGACAGCTTGGAGTCTTCGTCTGTTGCCTTGGGAGTCACCTTTCTTCTCGTGCTCTTCTTTTTCTTCGCCTTGAGTGCCGGCTAAAATAGATTGCATTGCAATACGAAACTAAAAGTGAACAAACTTTGCTCGGCTTCTCCAACTCTGCCGCTGTGGCAATTCTGTCCTCTTCATCCTTGGACATGGCCGGGATGAAGTGGCACGTGATGCCCTCTTTCTTTATCTGAACATCACAATTTAAAACCCTATTCATTAATATTTTTAACAAACATATATACATCCAATAGTATTATAATAATTAGTTCTTCTCTAGCCTCCAACACAGCGCCGCTGGACTGGCCCTCCGCATAAGCCGGGGCCGTCCACAGCGAGATGAGCTGGCTGTCAAAGAAGCCAGCCGCGCCATCCTTCAGAACGGAACGACCTGGAAAGAAATCAGTTGTATCTATCAATCAGCGTAAGTTTACTTAGCATTGTGAATTCCGAGAAAGCAGGAGAACTGACCACGAATGATAAAGTCGACCTTGAGTTGTCGGCAGACTCTCTTCACAGCCTGCGCGCCGTACAAATCCCCAATATCCGGGGCTGAAGAATACAAGAAGAGTCCCCTCCACGACCCTTTTTTCTCCATCAGAACTGACCGGCCTTGGATCGGTACATACGGACGTTGTCGGAGGGGTCGGAGAAGATAAGCTTGCGTTGTAGAGGAGGCATGGCGTCGAAGGCACAGGGGCGCACGACTTCAGGGAGGTGGTCAGTGCTGCGAAGCTGGAAGAGAAGTACTGTGATAGGAAGAAAGAGATGGGACCAACCTGCGGAGCGATTCCACTGTGGACGCAGAGGATGGACTTGTCGATGAGAGCCGCCACGGGCAGATGCTCGCAGAGCCGAGTCATCGTACCGCCAATGGCCTGCACTTTATTAAACTATTTTCATTATATTACAATCACTTTTTCTTTGACTAATTGATACTTTATTTAAAGATTACAAAATATATTCTATTATGACAACGCTATTTTCCATTGACTTCGTTTTCTGGATGGAAAAGCGAATGTGACCTCGGCCGACTTGATGTCGAAGCGATCGGGGGTGAAAGGCAAAGCCTCAGCAACTCCACGTATCACGAAGATCTTGTCAGGGGCTGCGATCTGCAACATATGTCATTGAAGTCTCGGCCGCCAACCTTTCTTCGTCTCAGACGCGCCTTGAGGGCGGAGATCAGAGCCAGGCACTCGAGGCTGCCGGGCGTCGACTCGTCTAGAATTCCGCCTAGGAAGAGGAACGTCGACTTTGGCGGCCACCCTCCCAGCTGGAGGACTCGCATCAAATCCGGATATCTGCAAGATTATATCATTAACTACAGCCTTCATTTTCTGTAGTCACATAAAGGAGGGCGATCGCCGATAGTACATATGTACATATGATGGTTCAAAAAATTTAAGGAGATGTATTTCGGTGATAGTCCTCCTTCAAGCAGTAATGGACTGACTGGCCGCGAAGGTCGCCGACGACGAAGACAGGGGACTGGAGGCGGACGAGGTGGCGGTCCTCCGAGAAGGCATCCTTGGCCTCAATCAGGTAGGATCACTATCTTTCACTCTTCTAATAGACAATAAATCGAGGAATGAACCTTATCAAAAAGTTCCATGAGTTCAAGTTCCTTGAAAGGGAAGATGTATGGCCCGTGCTCGATGAGGCGGAGAAGGAGCGGCTCGAAGACCGAGGGGCGCTTGCGGATTGCCTCTGGCGTCTGGTGAGCAACTCGAGCCGTCTTCCATAGCCTTCCGCGAATGTCGACTCTCTGAATGAGATACAAAAATTATGAATCGATGGATTGATTGAAACGGAAAAGAACAGTAACGTGATCTTTCTTGACGTGATGAATTTCCTGGATGTCCATCTCACGAATCTTCCTCGAGTCGTCCTCTTCGGAACCACTTCGATTGCTCCGCTGGGACTTCTTCTTTGGCGCAGCCGGAGCAGGAGCATAGGGATCCTGCAATGGCATCCACTCTTTCCTGTCTGAGAGAAGCATTCAAGTGATAATCCTGAATGATCCCCACTGACAAAGTCCGACGACTCGATGGGCGTGGTTTGCTCAGTCTTATCCTCTGCTCCAATCTTCACTCGCTTGTCCTTCTTCTTACTTCCTCCCTTCTCCTCTTCCTTCTTCTCCGTCTCTCCAATTCCCTTGTTCAGATCCGCCGGTTCCTTCGATCCCCCCTTGGGTGCCTTGTCTTGTTCCGTCGTTCCCTTCGCAGTTGCCTCGTCAATCTCGTCCCCGCTCCGCTTGTTCACGGAGACTGCTACGTTAGCTCCCGAGACACTGGCAGTCTTGCCGTCCTTATCGTCCTTGCCCGTCTTGCCCCTGCGGTAGCCGCTGTACTTGAGTTTCCCTCCGCCGACGACGCGACCGCCATTCTTCTCTTGATCCTCAATCAGCTCTCCCAGCTCCACCATCGTCTGCAACACGTCATTTTTAATCATTTAATTCATTCTAATAGAAGATGCAAAATATTCAACATGTACTTCCGATAGTAATAACGAAATAATCAACCAACTTCAAGCAACTCTTCGATTCTGAGGATTCCAGTAAGTGCCTTCGCCTTCGCCTGAGGAATATAGCCATTCTTTTTAAAATTTGCATAAACATGAGATCTCATTTGCTCAGATCAGACGAAACCTCGACAGGCATTGGAATCGCCCTTAGCTGCATTTGATCCGGGCTGTGATCCTTTTTGGCTTGTTTCTTGATACTGAAGTAAAGGATGAAGTTGATGGAATCTTGATTGAAGTGCTTACTTCTTGCGCTCCTTTTCATCAGCAGAGAAGTAGAGAAGGTACACGGGACGGATCAGTGAGGCTCCGATCAGTAAGACGATCATGAAGAAGGCCGGAATTTGGTCGGAGCGCTCAACCCTTGGCTTCTTCTGCAAGAAGATTAACCTCTTTCTTATTTCTATCAAGTACATTTTATTTTATTTTTATTCTGGAATAGAACTGCTCTCGTAGTACTTACGACGTAAAGACGAAAGTGTGGGAAAGTGAAGGGAGTGTTGCAATTGTCGGAATAACAGCATCGCTTCAAGAACAATCCGCGGTTGTCATCCGTGTCCGGGTCGCGGAAGATTCTGTGAAAGTTGAAATTGAACTTTTATTGTTCACACATTTCTTTGAAGAATAACCTCAACTGGTCGCTTCCCTTTTTCGTGATGAGATTGTTACAGGACCACTCTGCAATTTACAATTCAGTTTTCTTATACTTCTATTCTTATTCTAAATGGACTGCTTGTTTTTCGATTGCTAACCGAGAATTCCCGGTCCGCCATGGAACTCATCGGAGCAGCCAGACTTCACGAACTGCGTGTTGATTGCTGTGTAGTTTTCATCCACAACCCTCAATAAATAAATCGTCATTCGTTGCTTTAAAATTTTAATCTATATTCTCTCTTTTATTATATATTTATTACAAAACACTTCGCTCACATCAAATTATTTTAAAGAGAAAGACATCTGACATGTGCTGGATACGGTAACATGACGAGCAATTCGCAATCTTGTTGCTTGAATCCGGCGCGTAAAGGCAATCGATTCCTGCTACACTCTGAGAGAGTGCGAAGAGTAGAAGAGAAAGGCAGACGAGAGACATCCTGAAGATTGTGCGAAGGCGAGAGAAAGGGAAAGAAAGGAAGAGGGAGAGAGAAAGAGAGAGGAGAGAAAGGGGTCAGAAGTTAGATTGTGATAGCATTAAATGAATAAAGTGAAACTTTCTTTCTGGGATGAAACCTCACCTTTCTCACGCGGAAGATGAACGCCACCGAATGCCGCAGGAAAGTCGACCAGAGCCGATCCAGCCAAGGCGAAGAAATGGAATGGGACTCTAGTGAGGATCCGCTGCCTTTTAAGCAGTGCTGGGCAATGGAATATGCAAGGTGAAAAATGAACGTCCTTTTTGCATGAATACAAAGGGTAATATTATGTTGTTCTTGCATCTTGAAGCGTCGAATGGAGAAAAGAGCTTCTGTTCGCTTCATCTCTCTCTCTCTCTCTCTCTCTCTCTCTCTCTCTCTCTGCCTCTCTCTCCCTCTCTGCCTCTCTCTCTCCCTCTCTGCCTCTCTCTCTCTCTCTATCTCTTAAATATTGGTAACTGCGGAACATAGGCAAATGTCAAACGTTTATTCACTCGCTCAGTTTATTATGCATGATTAATACACGCTTTACGTAACAGCGGAAAATGCTATGCACTTCTTAAATCTCTTAAATTAATGTAAGAGAAATAACCATTAGTTAATAAGATTACGAAAATATGTTAAAATTGTAACACATTAATATTAGAGTTAAGCAAAAGTACGAATGACATAAGAAAGCAAATAGAACTCCTTAGCGTTTCTTGGCGAAGAGTCGAGAGCGGGCGATGCACTGGCGGCGGGCAGCTGCCATGAGAGTGGCTGGTTTCTGGCCTGACTTGGCCTTCTCACTCTCTCCCGAAGATTTACGCGATCTCTTCGTCTCAGTTTGCTGTTTGCCTGACAAAGAATCTTGTGTACTTTCATTTGTATTCCAACGACTGTAAATTGCATATCTCAAAACTTGTAGTCAGCCGCCGTAGTAAAGTGTCGCTTTTTGAGGGGTAATCCTCAGGATGTTACCCATGAGGATAATCTATCTGACTCTCTGGCATGAGCATGCTCTCTCGTACTGTCTAGCATGCCACCATTGTTTACCCTCATGGGTAATGGCATGGAAAATTCTGAGGGGTAATGTTTGGGTAACGAGGACAGACCGAGAGAGCATGCAATTCTTGGAGACGCGGTCAACCTCATGTGTAAAATGGTTATGCCAATACGCATTGGCATAACCGTTTTTACCTTTCATCGTCCAGCGCCAAATTACGAATATAGTATTTGTGGTAAAAGTAACGGCGTACTGTCCGGAACCATGAAAGATTTACTCTAAATTAGCAGTTGAATTGCAATGTAATTTCATTATGAGTATGTTATTTTAATTGCCGTTTACAGTTAAGTCTATGTTTTATTGTTTTTATATATGCCATCACGTGAGTGACGACAAGACGAAGGAGGCCGCCGCGGCTGCAGCAGAAACTGCGCCAGCAAAGCTGCCCGAGCTGAACAAAGAGGAGAAGGCCCAGGTTCTTATTCTTCTTATGCTTATTTTGTTCGCTTCAATTTTAACTACTTTGTAACATTCTGTTTTTTACTGTCATTTGTATCGTTTTATTCGTATAGAATATGAACAACTTTCTTTAGCTAAGCCATATGTATTCATTCTGTCTTTCTTTACGAAATTTTGCTTTCTTAAAGTTCTCTGTAAATGAATACCTTAAACATGTTGGGGGATTGTTTGTAGTTTGTTTGTGATTGATCATGTGTCTTTTTCTTAGAATAGCCACAACTGACACCAATCTAGTCCAATCTAACACCAATCTAGGCCTTTTTCTTTTTTTGTCGTTTTGTTTTCCAACGCGGGTGAAGATCTTTAGATGAATGTGTAATCAATCCTAATAGTTGCATCTCTCTTTCTCGCTCACTCTCTCTATCTCTTAAGATGGAAGTGGGCTCAGCGGCAGCCGCGCAAGACGGCGCTGTTGCACCAACCGAGATGCTCCCGTCGCCTCTCCAGCTGTACTCTCCAGCTCGACTCTCCAGCTCCACTCTCCAGCTCGACTCTCCAGCTCCACTCTCCAGCTCGACTCTCCAGCTCCACTCTCCAGCTCCACATTGCGCGTGCACTCGGGACGGTTCGTGGTTCTTTCTTTTTTTTTTAAAATCATTTCATTAATTCATTCGTTATTTGAACGTGACCACACGTTAGTTAGCTATCATCAATAGACTCATCAACTCGGTAATCTTCTTTTTATTTGAATTATTCCTTTTTCGGCGCATTTTACGTCTTTAGGGGTCATTTTACGTGATACTGTAATACTGTAAGTTGAGAATGTCCCTTTCTACTTTGAATAGGGTGGATTTTCATATGTAATTAAAATTTCTTCTTCAGTTGGTCTGACGCTTGATCCTGCCGCGACTCTCACTTCAGCGCCAAGGGATTCAACACCTGTTTCGCCGTTCCCCACCGTATTCCCTTCGGTGCCGTCTTGGCCATTTGGAATGCATACTCGAATCTTGATTCTTCCATTATTCCATATTTCTGCTGGAAATTCCTGTTTTGTTGTGGAATGGATGTGATCTGTGTGTTTGTTCTTTTTTCTTTTGGTATAAGTTAAGCTTGCGGTTTCGGGAGCATATTGAAAGTGAAAGAGCCAGCAGCTCACAGTCTGTTGTTCCTTGTCACAGTTACTAGTTTTTGTGCTACAAATCGACTTTATTATAGGATATTCCTTGTAACTTGGTAGGCAGTGATGGCGTGGACAATGTTTATCTTGCTACTAAACAAATACCTCATTTTAGTCTGTATTATAAGAGATGCTGTTGAATTACGATGCCTATGATCTGTCCTTGTGTTGCTGTTTCTCCTTTCTCTTGGGAAGCTTGAATAGCTAGCTCGATATTCATTTTGCGCAGATTTTTTCTTTTGTGCTTTTGTTTTTCTTCCTCTTTTCTTCTTTACCCTTTATTAAGGCTGATATCCATGTACACTCTTGTTTAGACCCATCCCTTAGCTTTTCATTCACTGTTAGATTCTTGTTACAAATAGCTGTTTTTGCTGTAGGTGTATTTGCAAGAAGAAAATGATGGATATAAAGTGTGCTGCGGCAAGGTGTAGTTGTAGTCCGCATCGTATTGGTCCCAAATGGGAGCGACAGTAGAATGGAGATGAAGCAGGAATGGTGCAAGGATGACTCAAAACAGCAGCAAAAAATATACGAAAGGAAAATATATCATCGTTCAGCTGAGATTACCCTCAGGATAATGACCGGCGAAACTAAGGGGTAATGGTTTTACCCTCATGGGTAACAACCTCAGGATTACCCCTCAAAAGCGACACTTTACTACGGCGGCAGTGGATAACAAAGAAATCACCCTCTTGATCGGGGCACTGTAGACTGCCATTCGAGAACGTATTGTTGACGTGAGATTCGCAACGAGACCTCATTTGAATGAGCGCGACGTCGCTTGCGAGAGAGAATCTGCTGCTTCTCCACGGGCAGAACGACGGAGAGAGGAAGATCGACGAGTTGAGAGGAATGCCATTCCGAGTAGATGCGGGCGGCCAGCCGAGTCTCCGATTCAGACAGGTCCGCTTGCAGAAGACCGATCACCATCTCAACATCAGCCTTCATTATCTTTCTTTCTCTCTCTCTCTCTCTCTCTCTCTCTCTGTTAAAGAATACAAGCGAACCCTCTTCATGCCGGTCTCGAAGAGAATCTGCGCTGAGAAAGGAAGACCATGCAACCGCTTGAGTCCCTCCTTCACCTGCAGCTCTTGATGTCCTTGTTAAAGGAAGTATCCGATGAAAAAATAACTTCTTATTTTATATTCCCATATGATCAAGTCTGGCCTAAAAGTTCGATTAGAGGTGGTCCCGCTTTACCAAAGTCAGTATTTAGCCAGAAATTTGCATTTGTTTTCTGGAATACGGTAGAAAACGTCTCTGTCGATGCACCCGTGTATGCTCAAATCCAAGCAAGGAGTGCCAACGGGTGTTAAGAAGATGCAGTCTCTGCCCGTCTTGACCACTTAGCACCCCATTTTCCCGAAGGGATGTGAGATACAGACGTTAGAGAAAAGCGAGACAATGAAAGAAGTCGAGAGAGGTTAGATACACATACGTTTGATATTTGAAATTTTGTAGCGGGCGCTCAAAAAAGGCTCATCCAGTTGGGAGATTAGCACAGTTTGAAACGTAATTTTATTAGATACGGTATTCTTTCGTCGGATACTTCCTTTAAAGTGTTAACATAATTTTTCTTCTTCTTCATTAAAGAGTATAATTCACGAAATGAGCTTTTATCTCGCATGACAGTGAATGAACAAATAGTATGAGCTGACCTGCTTCTGGTTGAGAATGATCTCCGCGATGAATGAGCACTCGTAAGTCAGCATTGCAGTCGCCATTAGGAATTGCCTGATTACTGCAAGGTAGATGTATGAATAAGATTCAATAATAGCTTATCAGAATAAAAAAAAGTAGTAAAGTATAGAAGGAGTTGTCCCCGTTGAAGTTTTACTTCTGAATGATTCTTCTCTCGCAAGCAAGCAAGATCATCGAAAGAGCTGTGAATTTCAGTGAAGTGATAAATGTCCAGGATCAGTGTCGCCGCGACTGTTAATTGAGCGAAAATAAGAAATGCACTATTTTGCCGAAAGTGAACATATCAGTAACCTGCTTAAAGAAAGTAAATAGCGCCTCATTTGCATGTGAAAGGTTGTCGAATCAGCTGCCTTAAAATTCAAACTGTAATTGTGACCCGCTGGAGATGAACAGCGAGTGAGAGAGAGAGAGAGAGAAAGAGAATACAAGGGAGAGGAGGAGAAAAGGAGGTATGCAGGGCAGGACATTGAGCGAAAGAGAGAGAGAGAGAGAGAGAGAGAGAGAGGGAGAGAGAGAGAGAAAGTGACAAGGAGAGATTCAGAGAAGGAGATACATAGTGAGATCAGAAAGTATTGAGAAGGAGAGATAACGAGGATTCTGGGTTCATATGAAATATCTTTTCAGGGATCGACTGATTAAGAGAGCCTCTCTGTATGCCTCCAGTTGGGCCTGCCCCAGATCCAGATGTTAGATTTCGAGAGCGAAAACGTTGTCGGACATGGCACTGGGCCCCAGTAACAAGAATAAATGATAAAACTTTTTTTTCCAAAAATATTCTTGCGTGAATAGTTAAATGTATGGATATTTTGTGATTTGATGTATCTCGCTTCAAAATCAATATTTTTCAATTTTCTTTTTTTTATTGGCATCCCCGTCGAATTCTAAACAAGAGTCCTTTAAATGTCCTTCGAAAAATATTTCATTTTCATATCGAAAAAATATTTTATATATTTGAATTTGACCGTTGAATACTTTATACTCAAAACGTTTTGGGTACTATATCTCAAATTGTAGAGCATTAAAAACTGTATAACATATCTTCTTTTCGTTTAGCCTGGATGTCCCCTAAGCTGTTAAAAATGGGCTTAAATAGGGGCACCTCGAAGATGAACGATTCAAGGAATGCGTCAAGAAATGGTTAAATTCTTGTTTAAACATACAGTGAACCTCTTCATTCGATTCAGCGCTTGTTTCTTGTCATAATAGCTATATATCATAATTCATAAAACTATCGTTTTCCACGAACAAAACTCATTTTTCGATTTTTCTACTTTTTGGCGGATATTTTTATTTCGATAGAGCGAAAAAATAGCTGTCGATTGATAGTTCAACCTTTAAAATTGGTTCAAGGAGTCTCGAGAAATGACTTTTAAAATGTAATTTGGGCGTATTGGTTGTGCACGTCGAATGTCATAGGTCGCAGGTTCAATTCCGCGCGCATGCAAACCCTTTTGCGGGCTTTTACCACGGGAAATATGCAAAATAAACATCCGTTCTGACTTCAGGATGCTTTGTGGAGCAGAATGGTGTATTGGATGAGCAAGAAACATTAAGATTGCACGAAAAGTTGTAAAATGTGGATCTGTCAGTGTTGACGCGACAGCCGTGGGAAAATCGATATAGTCATTGGTAGGGACGTCCTATCCAGATGTAAAGGATGTATGCTGTAGAGAATTTTGTCGCGTACAGAATAGTGCTATTCATATTCTGTAGTCTTTGAATTTGTCGAAAATATTGCGATTCGAATAGTTTAAGGTCATTTTCTGTCCATGGTAGAAAAATCGAAAAATGAGTTTTGCTCGTGGAAAACGATAGTTTTATGAATTATGATATATAGCTATTATGACAAGAAACAAGCGCTGAATCGAATGAAGAGGTTCACTGTATGTTTAAACAAGAATTTAACCATTTCTTAACGCATTCCTTGAATCGTGAGCCCATTTTTAACAGCTTAGGGGACATCCAGGCTAAACGAAAAGAGGATATGTTATACAGTTTTTAATGCTCTACAATTTGAGATATAGTACCCAAAACGTTTTGAGTATAAGGTATTCAACGGTCAAATTGAAATATTTAAAATAATTTTTCGATATGAAAATGAAATATTTTTCGAAAGACATTTAAAGGTCTCTTGTTTAGAATTCGACGGGGATGCCAATAAAAAAAGAAAATTGAAAAATATTGCTATTAAAGAAAGTTATGGCGAATTAGACTTTTTCCTTACTTTTTCATGCCTAGACAAGGAAAAAATTTTTATAACAAAATTGATCTACTAATTTTCCTTACAGTGCGTATGGGTACCAATAATTAAATTTTGGATAACTGAATCGGAATTTTTTGCGCCGAGGCAGGTCCCCATTGAGGGCAGCTTGATCCTTACAGAGAGGCTCTCTTAACTTTCATCGGTTTGTCTCTTCGATTTTCGACGCATTTCAATCATTTTATTTGCACTCTTCAATTGATTGGTGTGATAGAATGATGTGATGAATCAAAGAAGAAGGAAGTGAGTCATGGAAATGAAAGTCGAGATATTACAAAAGTTCTTGAGGAAGAGAAGCTTGGCCATAGATGAAAGGAATGCCTGCAAATGTCGCCATTCTTCGTTGTCGTTTTCATTTCTTTCACTTCATCGTTTTCACTGTGTCCACGCTGATCCCACCCTTTTCAAGTGGAGACATTATTATACAGTCCCGCCCAACATTTCAGGTACATAGATTAATTAGATTAATTAGATTAATCTAAATAATCTCAATTGATTATTCAGCGCATAGGACGCATTTCAATAGAGTTTTCAGGTTAATCTAGACTAATTCGACGCTGCTAAATACGTTGGTAACATTATTTTCTTAAAACAAATTGACACTAACGAGAAAATTCATATTTTTGCCAAAAACCTGTTTGAAAATGGTGCGCGATGTGCTGCATTACATGCGCAATGCGCTGCATTTTTCGAACAGGTTTCTGGCTAAAATGTGAATTTTCTCGTTAATTTCAACTTATTTTGAGAAAATAATGTTACCAACGTGTTTAACAGCGTCGAATTAGTCTAGATTAACCTGAAAACTCTATTGAAATGCGTCATATGCGCTGAAAAATCAATTGAGATTATTTAGATTAATCTAATTAATCTAATTAATCTATGTACCTGAAATGTTGGGCGGGACTGTATGTACATCACTTGTGCTATGCCAGAAGGCCATGGAGGCTAACAATTATGGAAAACAAAATTTAAGCGTGCAAAACATGTTGTTAGCATCGTATTCTATAACTCTCTCTCTCTCTCTCTCTCTCTCTCTCTCTCTCTCTGTCTCTCTCTCTCTCTCTTTCTTTCTCTCCTTTCTTCTTTCTCATTGCGCCCCTTTCTTTCCTCTTCGGTTCCTCTTAACCTCTCGCTAATCTTCTTTTATATTTCGAACTCCAAATGAAAGGTAATTGAGCTCGCGTGGCTGGTCCAAAGACAATTCACCAAATTCGACCACCTCTTCATCTGATGTCATTAGTCGGCCCGTTCAGCCAAAGTTCTTCTCTGGTTTCGCCATTCACTGCTCACGAATTCCTTCTTATTTGCCCTCCCGTTGAGGCTCGCAAAAATCTACGTACAATGTAATTTTAACATTAAACGTGCCCGCGTGCTGATATTTGTTGCCTGACCATCACAAATGGCCTGAATTCCACATCCCAATCTCTTCCCTTGGCGGCCATGCCAAATTTAACTGCAGAATTAAGGCTAATCTCATAGCGATGGCTTTCCCGGTGAGGGTGGTTGGCTTATCCCTCCGCCCCTCCGTTATAACTCTCTTCTCTTCCACTCTTTATTGCTAAATGTACGATCTTTGTTATTTACACACAGATCTTTTGCATCCAGTTTTCATCTTGCTTGTTTGATCTAGAGCATCTGCATCCTTTGCTGCAAAATTCAACCGTTTTTAGTGTAATTTTTTTTGGTCTCCGCACTGCTTGCAGTTGTCGTTATGGTCTACAAGGTACTGAACTCGGAGGTATAAAAGAGAGAATAAATGAAAATAGGTAGAGAGAGAAATAGAAATTGGAAGGAAAAAGAGATTGAAAATTGCCATGCCGTTAGCTGGTAAAACTGTGAGACAAAGAAATATTAGTGTAAAGAAAACCTTTAAATACGAATAAGGTGAGAACGGCTGAAGAAGAAGCAGCGACATCTTTCTTTCTCTCTTTCTCTCACCATCCTACTTACATGATCTCTTTCCTCAATTAATATCAGTCGTGATTTATAGCTGACTAACCACACCGCTTTCCAGTGTCTTCTCTTTCAAGATTATGTGATATCTTTCATGTTCTCTCATGCTCTCGGCTAACTTTCTCTCCCTCTCCTTCTTTCTCCATTTCTGTAGCTCGCTTTCGTCCCCTCTTGCACTCGCAACTTCTCTGTCTCTCTCTCTCTCTCTCTCTCTCTCTCGCTCTTTTTCTTCCTCATTCTCTTACTGAGCATGAATCTCTTTCTCGCAATTTCTATCCCTCGCCCACGTTCACTGATGCTCTCATGTCAAGTGCCACTGGGTCGCAGTTTGTCGTCATGCCGTATTTGGGTGCTCTTGGCAAATAGACGCAGACGTAATCAAAGTGTTCGAATTGTAAGGGAAAATGGATGCGAGAGAGAGAGAGAGTAATAGAGAAGGAGAGAACGAGAATAAGAAAAAAAAGAGAGACATGTCTATCTCTTCATCTCTCTTTCTCTCTTTGACATAGGAGGAGAGAGGTAGAAAGAGAAGTAGAAGTAGAGGGAGAGAGAGAGAGAGAGAGAGAGAGAAGCAACCCCTGTCCACTCTTCTGCGCCTTCATACAAACATCTTCGTTTACGAGCTCCGAGACGTTCTTATCGAGACTTCGCTCATCTTCATATCAAATATGCATACTTTGCTTGTCAGCTACAATTTCTTACTCAGGCAGGTTTTATTACTTTGATATCTTCTTTTTCAGCCGCTCTCAAAGAGTGAGCTTATTTCTCGAACAGTGCCGGGCAGTGCAAGTTCAGAAAACCATCCGATTTCCGGATGCATTTGTATGCAAATACAAGTTATCTCTCTATCTGTCCCTCTCTCGCTCTCTCACTTTCCCTCTTTCTATCTCTTTACCTCTCACTCGTTCTAGGTTTGGTTCTCTTCATCCTCCCTCTCTTAATCCTCTTACTTACTTCACTGCCTTCTCTATTGCTTTACAACGTTAAAGGAGGTATCCGGAGAATAATTAACCAAAGTTTTTTTTTCTATTTGGATAAGTTCTTCTTGGCGTAAAACATATGTCCAGAAACTTCGAACGATTTTCTTCTATTACATTCTGAGTAATAGTAACGTGAAAAATGGCGGGTAGAGAATTAGCTACGGTGGGTCATAGCCGCCCTCCTATTTCACATGCTCTCTCGACATAGCGACAGGCAACTTTCTGAGCGCGCGCATTCAAACTGGTTTTCTAGTGCTACTGTAAAATTATTCGCCGGATACTTCCTTTAATACAACTCTTTTTGTCTCCTGGACACTGCAACTCATTTTATTTTGGTATTTATTTTTCTTCCTTGACGTTCGTTCATTTTTCCAGGTTAATTTGGAATTCTCCTCGACAACGTTTCATTCGATTTCTTGCGTGACCATTGAATGATGTGAGCGGCAAATTGATGGGACAGTTCACAGTCCGATTGTGGGAACAAAAGAGATAGAGAGAGACGGAGAGAGATAGAGAGGGGTAGAGACATATGTATGTACATACATACTAAGAGGGATAGAAAGAAGCTGAGACCAAGGGATTGAAAGAGTGCGAGAGAGAGACAGAGAGAGAGAGAGAGAGAGAGAGAGAGAGAAAATGAAATTGAAAAGAAGACAGAATAGTTTGATGATGGTATTTCTCATCTTCTCACATTTTTTTTGTGTTCCCGCTCTCTTGTCTGCTCTCGATCATAATATAATTTACGGTTGGTTAAGCCGTATTTTTGTATAGCAGTGATTGTAGGTGTACTCCTTCTTCCTCTCCTTGAGTATCCTCTTTCTCTCTTCATTGAATGAGCTCGGTTTCCTCTAATCGAGGCGTCTCCTGGCTTCTCTTCTCGCATCCGAGCAACGCTGGATTTGTTGCGCCGGAGGTACCAAATCCTTCATCCTCCTATAAAGTAGTATATTGTGAAAAACATTTTATTTAGCGGCAGATTTTATTTTTAATGCCCTTGCTCAATTGATCAATTGTTCTTTTCTTTATTTAGCTAAGCGAGGTTGCCGGGTAGCAATTCTGACGGAAGATTAGTATCGACAGCTTTGAAGAAACAGGACAAGAACTCCATGGTAGCGTAGGTTCACCTATTCCAAGAAAAAATAACAAAATCATCGTGACAGCAACGTAAGATTGATCCGAATCACTTGAGAATGTGCACAAATGGATTTCTGTCTTTAGCTTGACCATGGAATACCAACGAAATGAGAGTGACACTGGACAACATGTAAACAACGCCAATCATAAGATGGAATCGACGGAATCTGCGAGCTCTGCCCCAAAATTTCCATTCATTTTCACGGTGCAGGAGGATCAGGTTTGTCGTCTCGTATTTTTCTTTTACTTCTTATACGCCTTTTTTAAACGCTATACGATTTGGGCTTGGAATTCTACGATGATCAACAGAAAGAGAAATTTTTTGATATTTTCGTCCTTGATAGACCTTTTGAACGTTCTGCCATCATTCCATCACATCATTCTTCTGTCGCAGACTTCATGATGGGATGAAATGTAGGGAATTTCTACGGAATCAAGAAAAGAAGAAGGAATTTGTGATTAAATAATGAGGAGTGGGAGCGAAAAGGGAGCAAAGTGCATAATGAAGATGGCGACATGACAAGGATTGGTTAAGGAATCACGAGAGAGGACGAGAGAACGGAGTGTGAGAGAAAGAGTGATAGAGAGACAGAGAAGAAAAGGAAAGAAGGAATGATAAGCAGCGCCTCTCTTTCTCTAATCTCTCCCCGTCCTCTGTCTCCCTTCTTCTAGTGTCCAGACGGAGACAGACTTTGTTTTTGTGGCACTGCAAGAGGAGGATCCTACCACATCCTGTCCTTCCATGATAAAAAAATAGTTGGATGAGAAGAAAGGAGCGCCTAATTATGGTTATCACTGTTATCATTGATATTCAATGTCAAAGTACCTCCTAAGATACCATTTCTTGCTCACTTGATATTCGCCCCCAATTAGCATGGAAGAGCTCTAAACTCAACCGTAATCTATTTGAATTTTCCTGCCCATAGTAGTCACGTCTCTCCAAATCGCATGCTCTCTCGGCACAGTGTCAGCCAAAAAGGAATTCAGAATTGAGTTTTTGTTTTTTTTAAATTTAGAAATGTTTCACTTTGAAATTTTTTTTTAATTTTTCCGTCTTCATACAATTTGAATATGATTTCTTTTTGGCACCACGATCCTGGGCTGGAATGTATGCTCTATTGCTCTACTGCTCTAATGTATTCTCTATTGTCAGGAGTACATTTTCATCTCCTATCTTTCTCTCTCCCTCCCTCATCCTTTCCCACTCTTTCTCATAGACCTGCAGCTGCTCAGAGAACATCATTTGCCCCACGCAGAAAATTGTGCTTTCCTGGTTTCAAAGTAACACGTCTCTAAATTTCTCACTGGTGGCCACAAGAGCTAAAAATGCTCCCATGCTACTTGCCTCAGGGTTATTTTGGATGTCCAGGGCTCACGAGACTCTCCTGCTCTCTCACTTATCACGAGGACTCTCTCTCACTTCCCCTTTTCCCCCTCCACTCTCTTTTTCACTCCCTCTCTTACTTGAGATTCGACTTCTTGTTTACTCTGCTGGCTTATCGAGCTATTTACATTCGAAGTTGTTGAAATGTGGCTGCAGTGACGTTCCGACTCGTCTTTCCGTTGGCACAGTTAAGGAAGAATGAAGAGAGAGAGAGGCTATCTGGTACCTTCTCGGGCTTTCTCTCCATCTTTTATGTCACTCTCTCTCTCTGTCTTTGTCTCCCTCTCTGTCACACTTTCTCCACATACCACATCCTTTCCGATTCAGGATTAGCTGATCCCAGAATGAAGGCTGTTCTTCGATGCTTGCCTATCTGCCTTCACATTCTCTTCTCTTCCCATCCCATGTGCCTCGCGCTCTGCCACATCTGTCTGTTTATCTCCCTTCTTCCCTTCCCCAATCAATCTCTCTGCCTCTATTTCTCATTATTTCATCACGACATCCCTCCCTCATCACGTTTCTTTCCCTCTCTGCTTCCCGTCATCTTCTCCCTCTCTCGCCCTCTTTCTCTCATTTCTCTCTCAATTCCTCCTGCTGCTTCTTCCAGACTGCACTAGACGAATCAATCGATGCTTTCTATCCCTCTCCTCAATTCCTCGTATAATTTAATGGCTGGGAACGGTAACAGAAAATTTATGGCATAATTCTTCTGGCTTAAAATGTAGGCAACTAATTTTTTTATAATTTTTTTTATATTAAACATAATGTTTACGTAAATTAGGCGAAATATTCTTCGCTCATAATCTGCCCATAATTATGGCCTATTCTGCCAAGGAAAGTGCTTGCCCGATTGGGCCAACCTTTTCAGTTTGATTCATCGTAAGCAAAAGGGCTTTGCCCGTCTATCTTACTGGCTGGTACGAAGAAGCGCGAGAGTGAGAAAGATGGAGAGAAGGAGAAAGAAAGAAAGAGAGAGAGAGAGAGAGAGAGAGAGAGAGAGAGGAGAAGAGAGTTGTAGGCAGGGGAGTGCGCGAGAGAAAAGAAGGAAATGAGCGAGAGAGAGGAGAAACAAAAGAGAGAGAGGAGAAGCGAGAGAGTGCAGAGACGGAGACAAAGCCAGCGGCTACTACTACTGCACACTCACCCATGCCGTGGACACTCGATTCCCCTTTTTACTAGCCTTACTAACGTTCTATTATTTTGTATATTTTCGTTCTGTTTTAGTATTCTTTGCCACCAAACTAAAAGATCACATTCACACATTTTTCTCGCCTCCTGTGATTGCACCGGTTCTACTTTCTGAGCTTCCCGTTACAAGTGCTTTCGTTCTTTCCCTCTGCCTCCTGCTTTCTCTCTCTCTCTCTCTCTCTCTCTCTCTCTCTCTCTCTTTCTCTCTGTCTGTTTCTCTCTCTCTCTCTCTTTCTCTCTCTCTGTTTCTCCCTCTCTCTCTCACTTTCTCTCACTCTCTCTCTCTCTCTTTTTCTCTGTCTGTTTCTCTCTTTCTCTCTCTATCTCTCTCTCCCTCTCTCTCTCAATAGAACAGTTCTCATTCCATTCGTATCTTCCTTCCTGCCCCCCTTTCCACTTCCTCCTTGCTGACCATCGTTAGTTTATTTTGTTGTGTGAGAGGCGAAAAGATCAAGAGTTAGAAATAAACATATAAAGAGAACATGAAAGGACAAAAGAGTAACCAGATTGATATCAAGCAAACATTTCTATCCGTATTATATTTTTACATTAGAGAGAGGAAGAATGTCGCTTTGAAGAAGTTAGAGAGGAATTGATAGAGATCAACAAAAGAAACCAAGAGGCTCCAACTGCGCACTTCTACAATAAAAAATAAATATAGATAATTGTTTGAGCAAAATATATTACTTCCATTATTTGAGCGATAAAATAACAAGACTTGTGCTTTTTAGGAGTGTGCTGCCTAGTGATGAAAATATATAAAACAGTAGTTGGTGTTAGGTGATTGGTGATAAATGCGGAATATTCTTTGAGCTCAATTTTCCACTTTCCATATGCATTTCGAGTTTGTTTATTAAGCGGAGAGAAGTTGTGATTGCAGGAAGCAGCAGCTGAATCTGATCTCACTTCACGCAAACCTGACGGCGGCGACGCGAGCTCCAGCGGAAGAACTGGGGCGGGAAAGACAGAAACAGTCGCAGAGGAGGTTTCATCTTTCTCTCACTACCTTTTCGCACTCCAATTTCTGGATGAAGGCTACTGATTTGATTGACATTGAGTATTTTTTTTCTGCTTTGTCTATCGGTTTCATGCTCTCCTGTCTCTCTCTCTCTTCTTCTCTTTCTCCCTCTCTTTCTCTCTCCCTCTCTCGTCTATGCAGGGCGATGCGATGCGTCGTGTGCGCCAAGCAACTCGTAGCGACGAGGAGCGTAGAAGTCTTCTCTCGGAGGCGGCCCCGGTGGGGCCCCGTGCCGGGATCTCCACTGACACCCTTCGGCCCCCCGACCATCCTCTCCAGGCATCCTCTCCGCTCATGACGCCCCTGCAAATCGAGGTAGTCTTCACTTGTAAATCGGTGTACTATTTCCATATTTTACTCGGAAAATAATTCATACCTCGCGTGAATTACTTGTCAACTTAATGATTTCCATTGGATTTCAAAGTTGTCAGGGCCTAATTGATTAATTTGTAGGTTCCGGAATGCTCGAGATCTAGGGCTGAAGATGAAAGAGAGGTTGAACACGTTGGAATGACTGGAACGGCTGGCCACGTTGCCGAGGGACGAATCCGTAAAAGAAGACAAAGAAAGCGACGAAGATATTCAAGTTGGTGTCACATCTTTTAATCCACAATAACGTTGTTATTAGATGTTCAAGTTGTCAATAAGTGAGAGATTGATACTTGTTATTTACTTCTCTTGCAGCAAACTCTGCTGCTGCTCTCCTACATGGCTCGTCCACCATCGCTCCTCTCTTCCCAACCAGGTTTGTGGAGTGTTTGGAGATCACTGAAATAACTTGTTCATCTTACTGTTTATAACACCTTCTGAAAAATATTAAATTGTTTGTTTTATTAGCAACTTTTTTTCAGTGTTTTTTTATTCCTCTATTACAGTTCGTTTTATACAAGGGCGTGATTTTCATGCAGATGTTGATGAAGAAGACCATGGGGTATAAGTGAATTAATTGCATCTTCATAGAAAGCGCCGTGGTCTGTTCGGGACTGCGGCTCCTCCAGAGAACGTTCACTTCAATGACTGGAGAGACATGCTTGCGATGGCGGAACAGAAGAGACACGATGAAGAGGGATTCCGGCTGCAACACTTGCAGCATTCTCATCTACATCATAAGGTTTGCTGAGTTATCTGTCAAGAGTTCGTTTTTACTTTTGCTTTATTTGTGTTCAGTTACTTTATTTGTAAAATAAGACGTAGATTAAATTTCGTATGCTAGAAGGTCTGCCCTTATTCGGTGGTATGCTCTCATGCGTTTGTTTGATTATGCTGGTCTTGTTGAAGTGAGTCCATTGTTCCAAGAAGTTACTACCATTCATGTTAAACGAAGAGACTGCCTCTTCCCTCATTCTTCACCCGCACCCTGCTATTTTTCTACCTGTCCTTTTCCCAATGAACTTCTATATTTTTTAACGGCCTGTCCCGACCCGGTTAGTTCCCTCAGATTAGAATCTTCCTCACTTTTCCTCTTTCAATGTTGTCTTTTTGCGCCCTATAAATTCTGGACGCGAAACGCAAATGCGTGAACGGATTTGATTCCATCTTTTGATTAATGGCCTAAGCCAACCATTTCATTTAAACGCATAGTCGAACAGAGATATCTTCCTGAGAATGAGTTCGTGATTTGATTGTGACATCTAGCTCTCAAAGTTAGTTCTTTGAAAAAAAATTTTATCTTGTAGAAATATAGGCGATCTTGATTGGGGTATTTAATTTGTAAAACGAAGCTCGTATATAGGATGTGCTGCACGTTGAACGTCCGAGATGGTCAGAAGAAAACTGACGTATTCTCTGATCAAAACGAGCTCCCGCTTTCCCGTTTCCAGTTTGTGAACATTCCCTTGCCTCTGATAGACGACGTTTCGGTGGAGAGAGCCGCAGGCTTCTTGTTCATCCTACACTTCAAGTGGTCGGGAATGGAAGCTGGAGATGGACAGAGAAAGAGAGGGAGAGAAAGTGAGAGGATGAGGGAGCGAGGAAATGGGAGAGAGTGAAGAAATAGAGATTGCAGAGAATGCATCGATAGAGACCCAAGCTGATTGAGATAACCATTAAAGAGTAGGCGGTCTGGCTGCTTTCTGGATCTCGCGCACTTTCAAAAGCTGCATTGGTTTTAACTTCTCTCTCTTTTTCACTTTTCTCTGCATATTTTGCCTTGTAGGCGTGTGTAAATTGAAACGGATGGAACGAATTGGGCTGTTTCGAAACGTGTGACACTCAATCAGTCTCTTAATCCGTTTGTTTCCTCCCAATTATTTTCGGCTGAATGTGGTAAGCAAGGCCGAATGCTTCTGATTTTTTGTCGCTGAACTCTCACACAAAATTTTGCTCACTAGCAAACTTCCGAGATTGTTGCATCGTTTCCACTTCCTTCAGTGTCCTATTTCTATAGCTATTCTAATGAATTTTGTACAGATTTTTACTGATTTTGCCATTCACTCTGTTGATTTAAATTTCCTTGTTTGCCGAGTTCATTTTTTAGATATGATTCATCATTTCGAATTGAGCTATTCTCTTGATCATCAATAAGTCATCCTCTTTATCAATGTCTTTGGAAATTATACCGTACTTCTAGGAGTCACATGAAACAACCAAGGTTTCAGCAACTCATCTGTCATTCTTTCGCTGTTTGACCCAAGTTCCTGAACCGTCTTAATTTGCTGTATTTGGACGCGAGACTGGTGAAGAATGCCGCTAGGAGAGAGGTAGGGAGGAAACTTAAGAGAGATAGAAAGAGTGAAGAAGAGAGGCAGAACAGGAAGACTTGAAGAAAAAGAGGTAGTCAACGAGGAGCTAGCAGATAGTAATCAGGATTGTTCTACGGTCTGCGCTCTCTCTCCGTTACACACTCTCTCCTTTACAGACCTTACTTAGTTGGACTCAACTCCCGATTCCCTTTACTTATTCTCGCCTCCTCTGTACTTTCCGCTCTCCCCTTCCGAGGTTTTTCAGGAATATATTTTAGCTACTTACCCATTTGAAACAAGACTGACAGATTGTGTTTATGAACACATGGTTTCGCAACTCCTTAATCTCCGTTCCTTTTTTAATGATTAATTTTAACGCTCGCATAATCACCCCCGCGTTCTAGCTTCATAAAAACAAACTGGAGATGATGGAGCTTTTCTTTTTTAATATTGATAAATGTTTGGTTATATTGATAAAAAGCTCTTTTTTTTTGTTTGTTAGATATGTAGTTCTTAACGTCTGAAACTGAGTAGACTTCTTGACAGATGCTGATCGTTATTCTGTAACTACCTTAGACTGAATATTGGAGATTGTATCAGCCTCTCTGACGTCAATGTTCCTATGTTTTCAGCAATCTGGTGAATCTTTTTTGTCTCCGAATACTTTTCCCTTCGCGAACAATTTGACCTCTCATACGTGACCAAATTTCTGTTTATATTTTACGGTATTCTTTGAAGATATCTACTTCTTTCTAATGGGTGAATCGTGATCATAGAGAGATGCTTCCCTTATTAGATTGCCTTGTTGGGATATTTAATTAAGTTGATTCTCAGAACTTATAACATTTCTTGGGTCTAACGATTAGCTAATTTTGTCGTAATGTTCTAAATGACATTAAAAAAACTTATCACCGTTCGACATCATATAGAAAGTATAGAGTTACCTCTTGCATGGGTTTCTATGTTATAGTTGCCTTCTTTTTGCTGTTCTTTCTACTCTCTGTTCGAACCTACTAGGTAACACTTTTGTTGATGGCAGAGGAGATTTCTATCAGTAGGTGGAGAGGCAGAAAGGGGGAGACAGAGACAGAGAAACTAAGAGATAAGACAGAGAAATAAGGAAAGGGAGAGAGAGTACAGAAGATCAAAGTGCAAAGATGTACACATTGTTCGATTTATAGTATTCTTTAATTCCCTGTGCTCAAGCTCGACGGTATTGTTTTGTTGTTATTGTTTTTAATGCGGATTTGTGTTGTCTCGTTGTTCGCGAAGACTGCCAGCATCGTTTCTGGGTGTTGTTTGCAAGAAAAGGTTTGACATGCTATCTGTACCCGACTATCGGGTTGTCTGTTTGTAAATATTTTCTCCCGAACATGGTGTGCAAGGTGGAGAACTATGCTTCACCTGTCACAGATCTCTTCTGAATAAATATTGTGAATATTTTTTAAAATTAGCTGAAGTTGCCGAAATCAATCAGTCTTTCGAAGTTATTTTTCAGAATTCTGCTTTCGGCGCGGAATTCGTTGTTTACGAAGCTCCTGAGGAAGAAGCGAACAATAGTAAGATATTTTAAACTGGACTTTTAATGTACAATGACTTTTCAGTCTTGATTACCTATTTATTTGATAACAGTACGAGCGGATTGAGGAGGAGAGACTGGAGAAGAAGCAAGACAGGCTGCATCTCCTGTTATTTTCACCTCTGCTCTTGACAATCTTCTCTTTCAACAGCACATGAGATTCGATGGCTCCGATGCGGTCTGACCATTTATTTAATTGCCTGCTTAAATTTTTTACTGAATTGAATACATGTGATTTCACAACAATTTCTGGATTAGGAGTGTTGTTGAGGAATGTGAAGTATGCCATATAAATGGTATTATGGATGAGCTAGTTTGCAAAAAAATGATGTGACTGAAAAGATTGACTACATGATCATTGTTGGTGTGTTCTATTTGAGTGTTATTGTTTCAGTCGTTGAATCGCAGTCAGTGGGTGAAGGATTCTTTTGTTCGTCGAGAGTGCGCCAAGTTCATTCCCACAACCAAGGATCGCACGAAGTTCGCCTTTTAAATTATTAATTAAAGGCTTTTTAATTATTAATTAGACAGTAAACATTAGCTTCAACAACTTCTTTTGAGATGCGGCTGTGGCCGGTTATTCGACGCGCACGATGAACTTCGTGCTCTGAAGCAAACTGCAGCTGGACTTCTCGCTGCTGGAACACCCAGTCACGGAACTGGAGAACAAGAAGACGTATGAGAGAGAGAGAGAGAGAGAAAGGGAGAGAGAGTCGGCGAGAACAAAAGATTATGTTCAGGCGGCGGCTACCGTAGCCTCTCGCCGGTCGGGCCGGACACTTGGTGAACGCTGGAGCATCCGCCGGCATACGATGTGTCTTCCCACAAATGCCTACGGGACCATTGAATTCCAAGGTGCTTTAGAAGTGCTTTGATTCGATATTTGCCTAGACAGATTTTAGTTTGGCGATTTGATATTTTTGTATGGTATTAAACTAGAGTGCAGATGGAGTGCTAATTAGTCTGAATAGCTAGAATGTTTCAGGAGGCCCTCATCCCTACAAGGCGCAGTACCTCCGCCTGGCCTTCGACACCGAGCCAGCCCTGATCATGTCCATGCTCGAGCATGTCTGGCAGATCCAGCCACCCAAGCTCATCATCACTGTGCACGGCGGAATGTCCAACTTTGAGTTCGTCCTGCTTGCTTTGTTACAAGTAAATAAAAGAATGAAAGCTATTGGTGATGTAAAATGTTTTTATTTGAGATCCTTTCTATTAGTTACATATTGGATGATATTCTAATGCAGGCTACAAACAAAGCTCGCTCGTGTGTTCCGGAAGGGTCTGCTGAAGGCGGCGAAGACGACGGGGGCGTGGATCATCACGAATGGAATAGACGCCGGAGTCGCGCGCCACGTCGCTGCCGCTCTTGAAGGTGCCAGAGAGATTAAGCATCACGAAGATATTAACCTTATTAACTTTGAAACATCTAAATTTTATAGGCTCCGGTTCAACTGCGAGATCGAAGATTGTTTGCATTGGAATCACTTCATGGGGGCTGCTGAAGAAGCGAGGGGAGCTCGAAGGAGAAGTACGCTTAAGCTATTTCTTACCTCTTTTACTTCCTATATCTTATCTTTCCAGGAAATCGTAGTCCCGTATCATCCACACTTCTTCTCACAAACGAAGACCCGCTTCAACGTCCTCAATAATCGACACTCCTACTTTTTACTCGTGGACAATGGGACTGTTGGCAGGTTCACTCGTTGTTTAGCCGAAGAATGAAAGAAGAAAGAGAGCGAAAGAAAGAAAAGTTACTGAATTTCGTCCTACGCTGCTCTTTGTGCAGATACGGCGCTGATGTCCTTCTTCGCAAGCGCCTGGAGACGTACATTGCTCAGAAGCAAAAGATTGCGGGTGGAACGAGGTCTTTCTTAATTAATAGAGAGCATAGTATTTTCATAACTTTGATTGATTCATTGTTTGACTAAAGTTGCATTTTAATCAGTAAAGTTTACTGTTGAAAGAGGAAGCTCAATGTAATAATGACCACTGACTTCTTCTAGAAGTGTGCCAGTCGTTTGTGTCGCTCTCGAAGGTGGTCCCGGCACGATTCGCAGTGTCCTCGACTACGTCACCAAGTCCATTCAAATCTTGTGCGTCTTGTAGAAATGTATCTCAAATTTTGTGGCTGCAGCGAGCCTCGTGTCCCAGTCGTCATCTGCGATGGAAGTGGCGGAGCTGCTGATTTACTCGCTTTCGCCCAGCAATACATAGCAGAAGACAGGTAAAAGAAATATTACATTCAATATTGTTAGACTTTTGTGTACGGCAACTTCTAATGAAAATATCATTGTTTCGTTTTGCAGTAATTATAATTTACATTCATCCTTTATTCTGCAGACAATTTCCCGAAGGCGTTTGTGAGCAGCTGGAGATTCTGATCCGCGAGACCTTCCTTTGTGATTCCCTCACGGCACACAAAGTCATCATGGAGCTCAGTATGTGTGCTTCGCAGAAACATCTGGTAGGTTATTTTGATGCATTCTTTTCTTGTAGATATTAAATGATAATGTAATAAAGATAAGTTGCTGTTCTTTTCAGTTGACAATCTTCCGACTTGGCGAACGAAAGCACGACTACGATTACGCCATTTTGACTGCACTTCTTAAGGTAGAATCATGTTTTATTTGACCTATCTTTAGGTAGAACGTGTGATGAATGGATAATTGACGTAATTGCATCAGGGCCAGAATCTCTCCCCCGCCGACCAGCTGGCTCTGGCTCTCGCATGGAATCGAGTAGACATTGCCCGCTCCGACATCTTCCTCTCTGACATTGTTAGTCACTTCTTTGCTTCTTCTTCATTGTACTTGCCTTGATCTAAAACTTTAACTTCCCTTGTCGTTTGGCAGGAATGGTCAACGACATCGTTGCACAACGCGATGCTGGAAGCATTGATCCACGACCGGGTCGAGTTCGTGAAGCTACTGCTCGAGAGGGGGGTCAACATGAAGAAGTTCCTCACCATGTCGCGACTCGAAGAACTCTACAACACGGTTGGTTCTTTCTTTCTAAAAAGAGCAACGTACCTCACATTTGGAAATTGTACATTTTACACGATTTCTTTTCTTTTCAGGACCAAGGCCCGCCAAACACTCTTTATTATATCATTCGTGATGTCGTCAAAGTGAGGCCGGGATATCGATACAAGTATCTCATTCTTCCCTCTCTCTCCGGCAACATATCCTAATTTCTAAAATGTTTCTGTTCTTAATGGAGATGTTTTCATTAAATCTAGACTCCCGCACATCGGAATGGCAGTGGAGAAGCTGATGGGGAATGCGTACAAGTCACCGTACACAACCAGCTCCTTCCGGGCAAAGTATCAAAATCACCAGAAGAGATCCAAGGCTAGCACGCATGGCTATTCAGTTTTCTCTTTTATCATCACTTGCCAATGTTCTCCCCTACACGAGATTGCATTTCGATATTTCATCCGATTTATATGCGTCATTTCAGGCAAAAGCTCAGGCGACGAATGGGACAACAACCCCCCTTCCCGCGGTTCACCACGTTCCTCACAATCCGGTAATTGGAGGTGAGAATGGCTTTTGTGGTTTTCTTTGCGCACATCTTCTTAATCGAATAAATTATATTTATTCAGATCTTTATATGGTCTTTAGATTGCCAACT
Organism: Allodiplogaster sudhausi; assembly: GCA_945643635.1. Lineage (NCBI taxonomy): Eukaryota > Metazoa > Nematoda > Chromadorea > Rhabditida > Diplogasteridae > Allodiplogaster > Allodiplogaster sudhausi. The sequence continues at coordinate 414,089 of CALZFC010000246.1, forward strand.
TTCCGGCCTAACTAGTTAATCGTAAGCTTAGAAAGAACGTGTAATGGTTGAGCACTCGGCCGTTCTCGTAGCATCGCAGCCGGGATGGTTGCCCTTCCAGCTGAAGGAGCTCAGAGGATGCCCGGTGGTAGCTACAACGAGCAGTGCACAGTCACTTCAGCTTCATCCATGCCCGGGGTTAGGTTGGCTCATTAATCGGCAAACACTAGTTTTATGAGAAATATATTTTATGTAATGAAAAATTAATGTAAAATAAAAAATATGAATACGTCCAAAATTTTTATAATGACAAAACTCCTCTAGCTGGCATTCGTGACAACGAGCGCGTCAGGAATGCCGCCTGCACCCCCCTCCATCTACGGATCCACTTCCAACAACCTCAACGCACTCAGTGCTTCAGGTTCGAGTTATCGTAGTTTTTCAGTCTCCTTTTCTCGTACTCCCTATTATCTCTTTCTCTCTCTATCTCTATCTCTTTCTCTTTCTTTCTTCCTCTATTGTGCAGGCGATGTAATTACCTTCACTCCCCCTCCACTACAAGAGCAGATGTCTGTGGCCACGGCACCCACTGGTTCTCGCGCCCTCAAGAATCACATTCTCTGGCGATCCACATTCCGGCGAGAGGTTGGTCTTCGCAAACGGAGATCGCTGCTATGCTAAATATATTTTATTAAGATTGTTAGATATAAAGGCCCGATGGTCACGTGCAACCTTGCAGAATTTTGTGAAGCAACGGCCAATCCGCCCCCTTGGAGCTGCTGAATCCGTCGATCTCGCAGATGAAGGTCGCTTTCTTTCCCTCATTGGAAACTTCGAATAATGCATGACGATTTCTTAATTTTTTGCTAAGTTTATTCGTACTCTACGGTTTTTGGTGGTTTGGACTGTATCTGCGTAGTGGTGGTGGTGTACTCTACAAATACTTGAGTGAGCTAAGAGTTCTCTGGATAGGAAGGGCACCAGTGAAACTGTGATAACAGGCAGAAGTGGCGGGTTATGGCCGCGTTTTCGGAAGCATGGCCGGGCCGAGTTGATGTCGTACGATAATCGAGGCTATTTGGAAGGCTGCCAGCGTGCTATTTATAGTGCGTCATGCACCGTATGACGTGTAGAATCCTTCATGGTGTGAATTACTAATCTGTGACCTGTCCCTCTGTCCCCGTGTTTGGTTACGGTAGACTGGCGCGTTGAAAGGAGGCTGTCCCTTGTTGGTTGTAAGTGTGACAGCGTCTCGAGTGAATACGAGTGTAGATGTGCACTCTGTAGCAGTCTATATCCTTTGTTTGTAAGGACTGTGGAAGGACCGTCTTACTGTAGCATTTACAGAGCTCTCAACTTCGGGTAACAGCAATCAGAAGAGGAATGGCGCTCTGTCACCCAGTGCGCCAGTCGAGCACGAGTTCACTTATCCGTTCAGGTTGGCAGCATTCGGAAGGATGGAGAGAGAGAGAGAAACTGAGAGAGTGCGAGAGAGAGAGAGGAAAGAGCGAAAGAAGGACCTAGAAACCGCTTGTTCCAGCGAGCTTCTTCTCTGGGCAGTACTCACAAAGCGACAGCAGATGGCACTGACGATGTGGCAACACGGAGAAGAAGCTTTAGCTAAGGTGAGTAAGTTGCTTCCATCTTTTCCATTCCTTTGGGACCCGACTCTACGGAGACTTGCCTATTCTTTACAGGCACTCATTGCTTGTCGCATCTACAAGTCGCTTGCCAAGGAGGCTGCCGAGGACTACCTCGAGGTACTTTTTACTATTTTACTTCAGCATTTACATACTTTATTCAGTGACTTTCTTTATTTTCCTCCTAAGCTAATGTAAGATTAGTTAAATTTATCTAATTTATATATTTATTAAGGTGGAAGTGTGCGACGAACTTCGGAAGTATGCTGAGTCAGTTTTTTTTATTACTTCATTTCCCTTCTTTTCTCTTCCGTTTTCGATTTCTCTTTTATCTCTTTTCTCGATTTCTCTATCTCTCCCCTTCTCACTGTTTTACTCTCTCTCTCCCTCTCTCTCTCTCTCTCTCTCTCTCTCTCTCTCCCTCTCTCTCTCACTCTCTGTCATCTTCAGAGAGTTCCGTCAGTTGTCTCTGGAACTGCTAGACCACTGCTACCACGCTGACGACGCACAGACTCTTCAACTTCTAACCTACGAGCTGAGCAATTGGGGCAAGCAGACATGTCTATCGCTTGCCGTTGTCGTCAACAACAAGCAGTTCCTAGCTCATCCATGGTCAGACTAGGAGAGAGAGAGAGAGACTCAGACAATAAGGGTGATTTAGATAGCATTTTTTTTTACGAAATTGTGGGGACAAAGGTAACGGAAATTAATTTTTCAGCTGCCAGATTCTTCTGGCCGATCTTTGGCATGGCGGTATGAGAATTCGAAGGTACTATTCCTTTGTCTGACCTATTTTTAGTGAATTGCTATTGATTGTTTTCGATTTAGTACATTGTCCTTATTAATTTTTTATTCTAAAAAGTACTATCTGAACGCTTTCAGTCATTCGAACATCAAAGTTCTCGCTGGTCTCCTCTTCCCTCCTTCTATCTTGGCTCTGGAGTTCAAATCGAGAGAAGAGCTGATGCTGCAACCTCAGACTCTCTCCGAGCACGAGCATGACATCGCAGAAGGTTGAGCATCAAGAACCATTCTTATATTGGAACAGTTCGTCATACTTCTAAGCAAGGCTTTAAAAAACAATTTTGCCGTCTTCTGAATCAACTTTCCTGAACAGTTCGTGACACTTCTGATTGATCATTTGATCAAATGTGCCTGAACTTCGTAAATGAAGTTATTGAAGCATGAAAGAGTAGAATAGTTTGAATAGACTTGCTTTCCTTTGAAGGATCTTCGTCTTCGTCCTCCTCTTCTTCCTCTTCTTCAAGTTCTTCTAGTTCCAGCTCGGACTCGTCGTCCACCTCCGAATCTGACTCTGATAATGAAAATGTTGGTTTAAAAACAAGTACTTATGTTGTGCTATGTCTTTATAATATTCTGATTCATATCAATTTCAGTCAATGGCCGAATCGAATTTGGTTCAGTTTTTATTTATTGATGTTCATGTGATTTTTGTTATGCCGTGGAGAATAACACCTCTGAGTTTGAATCTAGTATGGAATAAGTATTATTTAACCATTAGAGTTAGAAGTATAATAGAGAACGTGCAGAACAAGGTTATTTAACTTGGCTGTTAGGTATTCAGCATCAGGATCTAGCTATATATTATTTTAATTTCTTCAGGATGGCAGACGGCGCCCTTCTCATGGCAGTCTCCAGTCACTCAACTTTGCTTCGGTTTGTCTTGCTTCTTTAAATTACCAGTCTGAATTGACGTTCTTTTGCCTACCTTTGTGAATATTAAAAGGCAGTTAAATTCTTCATATTTTGTGCTGTTTAGCTGTTCAACAGTCGCAGACGTGGCAAGCACAAGAACACGACAGTCGAGGATGGAATGGGAATCGCGAGTGTGGAAGCCGGCACAACCAAGACAACCAGAGCTGGTCTCTTTACTCATTCATATCTGCACAACATTATTGGCCATTATATTCAATTTAAAGTCTCATAACAGAACGAGAGTGATCAAAGTTGATCGTTTGCTTCTCCGTTCTCATCCTTCGAACCGCTTTCCTTATGCCTTGCCAGGACTTCCTTTTGCTGGAGGTGCCTTAGAAGCCTTGCCATGGTGCTTGGGCGTTCCTTGTGGCGGCGCGACTAAAAGTACCCAGTTTCCATAATTGATTTGTAGGGGGCCCTTCATTTCTGGGCCAACTCATTTATAATACCTTCGACTACGCGAGCCTGGGGGCGCTGGATGTTGTGTTCCACAGCAACGATGTGTGGTTCCTCGGCGACCACGGCCGCAAGAGCTTTAAAATAGTTGTAATAGATGATTAATACAATTAAGTGGATTTTATTGAAGATTATTTTCTAACCGAGGCTGAAGACAAGGAGAAGAGCAAGGAAGCGCATGACGAGTCGATTGGCGTTGTCGTTTAGATCTGAGCGCTTCCTTGACTTGGCCAGGGGCCCTTTTATGCATTCTCCTTCTCCACTATTGACGACCAATTGCTTGGTTTACAACCATTCGCACCCCCCGTCTAAGTGTCGCTCCTTTTCCTCTTTATTGTCAACTGGGTGATTCAGAAGCGTGATCACTGCCTGCCTCTGTCTGCTTCTGCCGCGCCGGCATTCTAGATAATGTTTATTCCTGATATGATACTTGAGACGGACACTAGCAAGGCAGTAGAAACGGAATGGGGATAATAAAGGGAGTGGGAGGCGTTGATTAGTCGGACTTAGGCTTGTGTTCTTCGCCGTGGCCCTCGCCTCCTTCGTGTTCGCCTAAAATGGGAATAGTTTGTTAACAGGGCTTACAAAGTGGTGTATTCTGCTAGCAGAGACACGAGCCTGAAAGAGCCTTCAAGCCAGCCGGTGGTTCCGAGTCGGGGTGCTGGCGCTTTTCGGTCTTCTTCGCTCCTGAAAAAAGAAAAATCAGACACATGGGAATGCCTGTCATGCTCTATGCTGCCTCTATCGTTCTATCCCTCTTACGTAGCCTTTTGTTCTATCTCTCTCTTTCTCTGTCTCTCTCTCTCTCTCCCTCTCTCTCTTTCTCCCTCTCTCGTCGCTTCCTCGTCCGTGATAATCTCAGTTCCCTTCAACCCACTCCTACATTAACCTTCATGCTGATGAGGGTCCTCTTGTGGTGCCGCCGCCAAGATAGTCTCCTCTGGCGGAGTGCGACGAGCTCTTGTCTTATCTGCAATGTCTTGAAAATGTGTGCAATTAGCCTCTGTATATAATAAAAAGGAAGAATCGAGCATACCCTTGTCATTATGTTGCATCTCTGGAGCCTGGCGACGGGCAGGCGCAGGTTGGTGTGTGCCTTGAACTACTTGGTATTTTCTCCCGCTCATTAGTTACAGAAAACTGGTGAACATTACTTGTTGAAGTTTTTCATAGTAATTTTGATTCAATCACGAACTGGGCACGACTTCTGGAGATTCGGGAGCTGGCTGTGGGGGTTGATTGGCGACTGCTAGTAGTGCCGCTAAACCAGTGAACTTATTAAATGTTCATTTTCCATCGGAATAGAAAGTAAAGATCGAAATAGGCTAACTTGCAAGCAGGAGCGCGGCTACAGTAAGAGCAGAGTTCATCGTGGGAAAGAAGTTTGTGGGAGATGAGATGAGGGAAGCCGCCAGGCAAGATGGGCGCTTTTATAAGCAGCGCATACGACGGATGAGCTTATGACAGGGAGATCCCTGACTAGCGGGGCTTACAGACATGTTTTGATAGAAGAGAGTGCCAGACCGATTAGACGCAACTTCCGTAATCCCCCCAAAAGCTTCTCCAATCATGCTAATGGACGAATCTGAGAGAATGATCTCTTGTCGATGGAAACGCTGAATCACGAAACTTCTAGAATCTATTTTATGAGGTGCTGGCTAATAAAAATAATGAATTGATCTTGCAGTGTCCCCCTTCGACGATGCTTTGACCGTCCCTTCAAGTCGGTGGAAGCCGAATGGATGCATTGCAATGTCTGGACAAACAAGCGCAATGGGCTCGAAAAGTTGGAATTACATTTTACTGTTATTACTATACACTCAAATAAATTAGCTTCTGATTAATTGCCCAACACGGGGTATATCTTTCTGAAATTTGCAGGTGATTTTCACTCGCCAAATATTGATGCTGAGAAGGAGAAGGTGTGTGAGGAAGAATGTTTATCGTGTGTACCTGTTTTTTTTGGGATCATTTTGTTCTCTAAAAACGTTTGGTCATTATATCTGGCTTCTCTAAGTAAAAGAGTTGAGATGTGTTATTTGGAGGAGTACGCGAAGCGTGCGCGGCAGAGGGCAGCGGCCGAGCAGAAGGAGAAAGAAGCCGGCTTCAACCAACTCGGCGCCAATCTACCTCGCATGGTCTTTCTCTTTTACACTTTACTTTTACTTTCTTTAGATTCTCCAGCCAGCTTTCTTCACCTCAGCTATTGTGAATGTTGATTCATTTTTATTTCAGAAGAAGATAAAGATACGACGGAGGCTATACGAGTTCTACTCAGCACCAGTTACCACTTTCTGGTTAGCTTTTTATTCAGAAGTGGAAAGTTTTGAAAATATAGTATTAATTAAAAAATTACGAGATTGTGCAGGTCGTGGACGCTGTCCTTCATCATCTTCCTGTCTTTCTTCACGTACGTCCTGCTCATTCGCACTCCCGAAGTGCCAACGCCTGTTGAGTGGGCTCTGCTGGCATACGTTGTGGCATATGGCATTGAGCACTCGCGCAAGGTTGGAAGAACCATCTTCATCACTTCTAAATTGATCTTTCCCTCACTCTTTCAACATTTCCTTCCATTGTTTCCTCCTTTTGCTGACAATTCTCTCTTCTGCTTGTGAGTAACTGAGAAAGAGAGATGTCTGTCTCTACAGTTTCTGATGTCCGAAATGACGCCATTGCGAGAGAAGGCGAAATACTTCTTCTGCAATTACTGGAATACCATCACCATGCTGGCTATCATTGTCTTCATCATCGGATTTGTCATGCGATCTACGGGGTTCGAATTTATTCATTCTCTTTTTGTTTCACCATTCCCTTTTCTCCTGTTTCTCTCGCTCTCTCTTTCTCTCTCTCTCTCTCTCTCTCTCTCTCTCTCTTCTCTCTCTTCTCTCTCTTTCTCTTTCTCCCTCTCTCTATCGTTCTCTTTCTCGTTTCTTCTTCCACTCTCCTCTCTGCTCTCGTGCTCATTGTCTGATCGGTGCTTAAGAATGCGTGCCCACGGCCGGGTGGTGCTAGCCTGCGACTCAGTCCTTTGGACGATGAAGCTGCTCGACTACATGAGTGTGCATCCTCGTCTTGGACCCTACATAACAATGGCAGGAAAAATGGTTAGTCCAAAATCTATTTTGAACTTTGCATTTTCTGATGAGTCAACAGTTACATTTATTTTCGAGTCCAGGAAGAGGTCTACAAATATAATTGAGGTGCTTAACATGACATACATAATCGTGATGTTAATCGTGTCTCTGCTGGCCTTCGGTCTCGCCCGTCAATCCATCACTTTCCCCAACGAAGACTGGCACTGGCTCTTGGTTAGCTACGCCAAGGTTATACGGTATTTACCAGCTAATTAAAGGTTCGCAACGTCTTCTACAAGCCGTATTTCATGCTCTACGGAGAGGTGTACGCTGATGAAATCGACACTTGTGGAGATGAAGGTCAGTTGGCCAATGCCTCTTATCTATTGCTGTTCTCTTTGTCTGAGCGGATAAGACATACTAGAAGAGATAAACACTTCTTCAGCCTGGGACCAGCACCTGGAGGACAACATCCCTCTGTCGATGGTAAACAACGGGACTCTTGGTCCCACTTGCGTTCCTGGCTACTGGATCCCTCCCGTTCTCATGACTGTCTTCCTTCTCGTGGCCAACATTCTTCTCATCTCCATGCTCATTGCCATCTTCAAGTTTGTACTATTTTATTGGACTGCTTGGAGCGTGCTGATGGAGATATCCGACCTGCTTTCAGCAATATCTTTGATGCTACGGACGAAGTCTCGCAACAGATTTGGCTCTTTCAACGGTATCATCAGGTAAAATTATTCAAGCAGGAAAACTGGCTACACTGTAGAGTTTCTTTTCATATTTTTATTTTATTTAAAATGTGAAACACTGTTAAGGTAAGTTGCCAAAACTTCTGTTTTGAGTAAAAGAAGGGGTATGGAACCGGATGAGGCAAAGGGATAGAGAGAAGGATGTAGCGAAGAGAAAGCCATCGTTTCAGGTGATGGAATACGAGAGCATCCCATTCTTGCCTCCTCCCTTTACTATCTTCTGCCACGTCTGGTTTGTAAGTGAAGCTGTAAGCACAGTCATTCAATATTTTCTTTTGGTTCATCAGTCTAGTGCCGTGAAAGATTAGCTAATTCTTGTAGAACTTAATTAAAACGAAGCGATGGTTTATGTCATTCTGTATGTGTCACTAATCTTAGAAGACACCGAGTATTCCGAATGCCAATCATCAGTCCGAAATTGCATTATAAACCGTCCGTGTTCCCATTGCCAGATTGTCAAGTATTCGAAATGGAAGTGCAGTCGGCAGAAGTCGGATGTTTATTCAAGGGACGGCCGAAGCATGTTCGACTTCTCCTTAAGTCAGTCTTCCCCTCTCTCAGCCATCGTTTTGTTTTCAGTACACCAAATTTGTCTGCATACATGCGGATAATAATCACTTCAACGCAGTGCTGAACAAGGGCGGCGCATGCGCCGTGTTGTACCCCCCCCCCCCGGCCGGCCCAAAATTCAGTTGAAGCCCCCCCCCCCCGGATGAAACATTTTTTGCTTGAAAAACGGCACTTTTTTCCACAAGAAAGGGGATTTTTTACCGAAAAAGTCATTTTTTCGGCTTTGTACCCCCCCCCCCCGGCCTGGAGTCCTGCGCCGGACCTTGTTCAGCTATGCTTCAACGCAGATATTTATTTCTATTTTGTAGAGTTATTCCTGCCGCCTGAACAAGTCGAGAAATTGCACGATTTTGAGGAGGTTGGCGAATGATTCTTTGATACTTTCCATTTTAAAGTCTTATGTTTCATGTTAATGTAACAACTCTGCAGGAGTGCATGGAAGACTTGGCACGCGAAAAGGAACGCCGACGAGAGACTTCCAGCGATGAACGCATACAAAGAACTGCGGAAACGTCAGTCGCGAGAGAGAGAGTGAGAGAGAGGAGAGAGGGGGGGGGAGAGAGAGTGATTGTTATACAGTTGTGGAATGGCTCTTATTTGTAGTTCCGAGCGCATTCTCGCTGGCGTCGTCGATATTTCTGCTCGTGAGAAGGGCATTAAAGAGAATGTGGGAGAGATTGAGCAGAGGCTCGAGGTCATTGAACGGAATCAGGTTAGCCACTTTCTTCCTTCATTTATTCCCTTCTTTATATCTTTATCAATAATTTTCCCTTTCAAACTTGGATGCTCCTTTCTTTCTGTTGTCTTTCTCTATCTCATTATCTGTGTCTCTCTTTCTCTCTCTCCAACTTCTTTCCACCCATAACCACAGCCGCTCCTCTCCAGGCGGAACTCTTCGACTGCATGCGTAACATGACATCTCTTCTACAACAGCTGATGACTCAGCAGCAGCACTCTCAGATGCAGAGACTCGCCTCCCCTGTAGCAGGCGCCATGCAGCAGCCAGTCAGCTCACATTTTACGTATTTATTTGTTTATTTATATATTAGTGTTGTTGTGTACTTTTTATGGTAAACATCAGAATCTATTGTCGTGATTGAATAATTGAAGCCGGTCTTCCCGTCATCGTCCATGCCCCCTGGCTCTTCTCAGCCTCCTCAGGGAGGAGGCCTCTCTTCCAGTCGACAATCCCTACGAAGAAGCTCGTCGTCTGACGAGGACAAGGTTTGAGAGAACCACTTAAAACATATTTGACTATGAGATCTTTGGAGAAGTTTTCGGATTGGAATACAAGAAGAAAATGTGAGCTATTTAGCAGTGACAGTCAGTACTTGGGTTTTCTGTGACTGATAAAAGCGGAGAAGATAAGAATCCAGCCACCTTTTATATGATTCGTGGTGCTTATCCACTAACAATAAGAAGTGAAAATGAATTGGCTTGTTTCTCTAGCCTGCCGGCGAGAGAAAGACGAGTCATTCTTCCACTGCTCAGGCTGCTCCGATGCCTGTAGTTCAACGGAAGAGAACCACTACCATCTGTGGAACAAGTTCCTACTTTTACAATATTATGTCATTTTAAATTTATTTCTGAGAGAAAAAGGAATGAGCTTTGGTATCAGGCGGAGTGCACGAGCCACCCGCGACTGGCCCGGTCTCTCCTCAGCCCCTTGGATCTTCTTATGGTGGAGGACTGGATACGTCGTCTGCCAACCGAGTCTTTGGCAGTCTCGTCTCGCTTGAACCTACTTCTGCTGCTCTTCTTCAGGTTATCTCAGCATATTCGTACTTTAGCTGGTCACATAATAACCACTCTAAATTTCGCACATGTTTAGACGGTTCGCAGTGGCATGAGTGTCGGGAACATCACTCGGAAGGAAAAGTTAGAATTGATTTATTTCATATCTTATTTTAATTAGTATTAAAAATGTTTAATATATTTTTCACTTGAACATAATTAATCCTTCGTTTCAATGGAGAGAATAACTTTTAGTGTAAGTCTCCGTCGACATCGCCACGAGGAGTACACGAGTATCACGGATTCCATCTCTTTCTCCTGCACGCCATCCAAGGTTCGTATTCCTGGAGAACGTCCTTCAAGATGAGAGGATGGCACTCATCCCGATTCATGGTATTTCTTCCGTTCAGACGCGTCATCTGCTTGTGAGCGAAGGAGATGAAGACCAGGACGAGGAGGACGAGCAGGAGATGAGGAAATCCATCGACGGAACTGGTCTCTTTTCTCTTATACCTTAATAAAAGCATACAAGATCTACACTAGTTGTTTAGTTCTGCAGCTTTTATTCGCGAGAATAGTAGCAAGCTAATTCCAGGAAATGAGCCTTCCTCGACTCGGAAGGACACGACCGCCTCTGGCAGCACTTCCGGCCGCTGCACTGCCTACATGCGCCGTCGAATCGGCAGCAGGGGCGCGGCCAGTGAACTCGCCAAGGTACGGTAGTTTTCTTCGAGAGACCCATTCACTATTAAATGCTAAAGGTCTCTCTTCAGGAACATCGCGAGTCCTCTGCTGGGGGCGACAAGGAACCGCAGATTAGCGAGGTCGTTTCTATCGTTTTAAAATTAATTTGAAAGGTAGAATTACGATAAATAAATTTCGTTTGTTTCCTATATTCTCTATTTTTATTATCGGCTTTAGGAAGAGGAGAGAATGGCGGACTGCGAGTTGACAGACATGCCATCGGAGAACGAAGAAGATGAAAGGGAAGGGTTCGAGGAGGAGGAAGAGTTAGAGGAGTTCGATGAGGAACTCTTCAATGAAGACGACTACGAGGGCCGTGCCAGTGGGGGAGGACAACCATCGACTCCCAAGGTAGTCCGTTCTTTTTGGTCGTATAGCCCCATTTTAGAACAATGTTTTGTATTTATTTATTAGGTGTTATATTTGTGGATAACCTAATCAACGATATTTTCCATCGATTACTCCCTTTATTTTACATAACTGATATTTTCTTCGTTGAAGGATGCAAACGAGAGTGAGAGAGCGAGAGGAGAGAGAGCAGACGACGAAGAAGAGGAGAGACACAGACAGAGACTCGCCACTGCCACTGCTCGGCCCTCCTCTCCGGAAGCCATGCAAATGCAAAGGGTGCGCAGTTGTTTTCTTAAAGATGACTAATGGTAAGGATTCAATATCTTTGTTCTGTTTACCAGATTGTTCTTTCCAGTTATCTCGTGAAGCATCCGCCTCCTCGTCATCTCAAAAGAAAGAGAAGTAATCATAACTTCATTTTAATTTAACTGAGAGTTATCATTGTAATGCTCAGAATAATATTATTACCATCCTAGATTTGTTACACGTTGCTTTAGGCTCAAAATCCGATGTTCGCATTTTTTGCCTGAAATATTGCCGGTAAAGTTTTTAGAGCGATCGTTTTATATGCATTTATTTGGTTAATGACTTGCCTTGTGTTGATATTCCTTTCTCGATTTTAACACATGACTTCTGATTTTCTTCTCTATCCCACTTCAAATTCCAACTACAAAGCTATGGTAATATTCGGGTTTTTCTCACTTGAAGAAAAATATTCCTAATGTTCAGTCCTGCTCATTCTGCGAATGATAATCCTGTGATAGAAACGAACGTTTTATTGTTAATCGCTAGTAGTAAATGGTAGAGTTATGCATGACCATTCCGAACTCACTATTAATCGATTGGCCTTATAAATTGAAACAGTATTTCTTATCGAAATTTTACGCTTGTCGTTAATGTTGGATAAAGTTTTGATATTGCCTCTTAACGCATTTGGCTGTTGGAGATAAGATCTTATGGCTCTATTCTAGTGTAGGCGTCCCGTGGGATTATAGGCGTCCCATGGAAAATAAAGGCGTCCCGCCGTATTATGGGCGTCCCATGGAAAAATTAGGCGTCCCATGAAATTATAGGCGTCCGACCGATTTATAGGCGTCCTATGGCAAGAAAAGGCGTCCCATAGAATTTAAGGCGTCCCAAAAAAGGTACTTTGAGGAGGAAATTGAACTTTTCGTGCATGAGTTTCTATATGTATATTTTAGTGTTCCACAAGATAGGACAGTCCGCACGCAATCAATCGAAGCCACTTGGGGAGCGTTGAAGAGGTCGCTAAAACATCTGTATGGCACGCGAGACAATCTTCTCCCCAGCTATTTGTATCAATACATTCTGCGCAGAAAATTCAAAAAAGAGAAGATTCTTAACCACCTCCTCGTAGAGATGGCCAAGTCATTTACTCCTTGATGTGTTCCACTTCCCCTATGTACATACTTCCATTGTCACTATCACGAATATGCATAATAAAGATCGTTAAAAAATTTGTTTTGTCACTTTTAAATTATATATATTTTTCGGACGCCCTAAAATTTATAGGACGCTTATATATTTTTGGGACGCCTATATTTCTGATGGGACGCCTGTAAATCCTTCGGACGCTTATAAATAGTTGGGACGCCTAGATTTTCTATGGGACGCCTTTATTTTCCATGGGACGCCTATAATCCTATGGGACGCCTACACTAGAATAGAGCCGATCTTATTGCCCTTCCGGTGAAATGATGGTTATATACAACATCGGCACGCGGAAACAAACATGTTCGTCACTTGTTAGAGGGCATGAGAGAGCACTAAGGTAAAAGGATGCAGAGAAAAAGGATAGAGGCGGTTGAATCCATTGGAAAGTGCCGGCAAATTGAGCTGGATTGTTTGCACATACATAGAGCCTCTCCAGCATGGTCTGTATCCTTCTGTGGAGGAGAAGGCAAAAGTGAGAGAGGGAGGAGAGGTAGCACAGCGAGAGAGAGAGAGAGAAAGAGACTAGAGAGTGAGAGGATAGGGAAAGAGAGAGAGAGAGAGAGAGAGAGGATAAGGAATAGAGAGATAGAGAACGGAGCTCGAAAGCGGTTACCGCGCAGATTGTGTTTGTCTGTATATGAGCAAGTGTTTGAAATTACATGCCTTTCTCAATCTAGAATTCCCGTTCCGGTTCGAACGACTTCTCTGGAGTTCGTAAAAAAGCTAAGGTAAAGGAGACTTAGGAAAAGAAGAGACATAGATAAAGAGATAGAGAGAGAGAGAGAGAGTTAAAATAATAAGAGGAGAGTAGAGATCAGCAGAAGGAATTTCATTGTTTGAGAAATCTGCAGACTTTGGCTGCCTCCATTTTATCGATCATGCTTTCTTTCAGCGTATGCTTTCTTTCAAATTGCTCATTAATAACTGACCATTATATCGCGTATGAATTATATCATCCTCTTTCTCTTTTCAAGAAGAAAAACATCTTCAATAGATCTTACCTTCTATTGGATATAAAGCGGCAACATTAGCACAAAAGGCATAACACAGTTCAGTATGGGGTGTGGCCAAGTGTTGCCACTTGACTACCTACTCCTCTTTACCTCTTAAGTTACTCTCTTTCTCTCCGTCTGTTCTCGTTTTCCTCTTTCTCCCTCTCTCTCTCTCTCTCTCTCTCTCTCAGAATCTCGCCCTCTCCTATCCTTTCATCTCTAATCTCGAGTCATGTCATTCCCTGTAACTGTCACGCCCCTGCGCGGTCGGCACGCAGCAGCAACGGCGTCCTTGACTCATCAGGCTCCTTAACTTTACTTGTCACTAGTCACTTTTCCTTTCTTAATCGTCCACCTCTATCCGGGTTCACTTCTTTTGTGATTCTGACTCATAGAAAATCACCAAATTGTCGTATTCGTTAGTGGGCCATCAAAGTTGTAAAGGGTTCCTTTTATGCATGTTAAATAAATCCGGTTGCATTTTATAGTATGTTTGTTGTTCTTTGCCTCTCTGTTTATGTCGTAAGATCAGGAGGACTGAAAGATTGGACTGAAAGATTGGACTGCAAGAGCAAGAAAGAGAGGAGAGAAGGTGAGGGAGAGAAAATGAAAGTAAGAGAGGGAGAGAGAATGAAAGTGAGAGAGGTTTCCATCGTAACCTTCATATTATTATTTATTGAAAGGTGCATATAATTTTTCGCTTTGCTTCCTTTTCTTACTAAACCGTTGAAAATAATGCATGAACGAAAAATGGACAATTGAGCGGAATGATGACGGGCTGTGGCTACTTTCGAGTATGGAGTGGAAGCGATTCTGTGAATGTGCAAAAGAATACAACTATGAGAGAGAGAGAGAGAGCGAGATACCAAAAGGCATTGAGAGAGAAAGGTGGACAGCGAGAGAGGGAGAGAGAAAGAGCAGAGAGAGCCAGAGTAATGGAGAGATCGACAGAAATGACTTTACCATCCCTTGTCACTTTTAATTAACTATTCGAGTAATTCTTGCGCATACGCCATCCCTCGCGTTCTCTCGCTACTACTTTTTGCCTAATACATATTGGGGTTATATCATTATCTCTTAAAAAGCTGCCGCATACTCTCACTCTCTCGCTCTCCCTTTCTCTCTCTCTCTCTCTCTCTCTCTCTCTCTCTCTTTATCAGTCTCTCCATCTCGCCCTCTATTACTCTGTCACCCTCTGTTCATGTGTCTCTGTCTTTCTGTCTGCCTTTCTCTCTCTGTCTCTCACTCTGTCCCTCTCTGTCTCTGTCTCCTCGCTCTGTCTCTCTCTCCCTTTTTTCGACTCATTTCACTTGTTTATCGCTCTTGTAGCTTTCAGCGCATTCCAAAGGAAATGAGTAACGATTGGGTTGGACTAGCACTGCATATCATAAAATTGGAAGACTAGCCGTTGAAAGCTTTGCCATTCAATATTTTTTGCTGTTTTATCGACATGTCATTGAACTATTCATTGTTTTTTCTTCGTTTGACTCGCCATGGATCATTTGACTCATCGTATCTCTCCCAACTCTCGCAAGCATATATCTCCCTCCCTTTCTCCCTCCTCTCTCTCCTCCCTCTCTTCCTCTGTCTCTCTCTATCGCTCTCTCTCTCTCTCTCACTGACCGATCAGCGAAATTCCGCTGAGCATGCGGCAAGTGCTTTGCTCCCACTCACCCAGCTGAGTTAATCAGTGGGGGCACTTGAGAACGGGCCGGATTTCCCCGTTCTCGATCAAAGGTGCGATAGTCCCTCTTTAAGTTGAAAAATAGAGAAGAAATGAACGGCGGGAGAAGTGATGGATGCATGTTCATACACACATACAGATGTATTTACACTCGTTCTCTCGCTCTCTCTTTCTCTCTCGCTTTCTTTCTTTCTCTCTCTCTCTCTCTCTCTCTCTCTCTTTCTCTCTTTCTCTCTTTTTCTCTCTCGCACACTCTCGCTAATGAGAAGCAACATATATAAAGGAGTAGCTTGTGCCTTTCTTGGGCACAAAATCAAATTCTCGTATTCAGGCATCAACAAATTTGTAACTTCAAGAAAGAAATGCGTATGTATGCAAGAAGGAGAACACGAGCGAAAGCCGTGATTATGGGATGAGGGAAAAAGAGCGAAGACTAAGCCGCTTGGGTCTGTCCATAACACCATATATCTACTGATATGTAAATCGAATAACTTGCCTTGGGGCTTCGCCAATCTGATATAAAGTTGACACCGGATTGAGCCTTTACATAACCTTTGCAGGCATTAGTTAAGTTTACAGGATGTATTTTCGATTCTGTTTCCCCCTCCCCTCTCTCTCTCTCTTCTCTCTCTCTCTCACAAACGCTCCCTCTCTTTAGCCCATTGGTTTGCAGAGTTGTTCACTATCCCTGTCTGCCATGTTCATTTGTCTGTTGTTGTCTTCATGACTCGGGCGATATTCACCTGACTTCTCACACTTACT